>JBBPDC010000149.1:4928194-4957061 GCA_037974485.1 Hemigrammopetersius urotaenia | reverse complement strand
AGTGAGGTAGAGAGGCAGGAGAGATACAGTGAGGTAGAGAGGCAGGAGAGATACAGTGAGGTAGAGAGGCAGGTGAGATACAGTGAGGTAGAGAGGCAGGTGAGATAAAGTGAGGTAGAGAGGCAGGTGAGGTAGAGAGGCAGTCTTTATGTTCTGGGGATAGACGCTCCTCCTGTGCCTCTCTGTTTTGGCCTTGTAAGAAATGCATGAGAGCTTGCAAAAGGATGCAGCAGTAGCAGTAAAGCAGTAAAACTATTTTTATTTCAGCCTCATCTCATTTCCTTTGCAAACAGCTGCATTTGTTTAAGTGGGTGAGAAGTGAACTCCTGACGAGGCCCGGCTGATCAGCAGGTCTCCATTTTAGCATTTTATCATATTACCTGCACTATGGTGCCCTGAGGTGGAACCACTTCAGCGATGAAGACGCCACCCTGACCACCACCACCTTCTTCTCCGCTGCCATTGGAGGCTTGTGCCTTTGGATTGTGGGATGTCTTCAATACCCATAATGGACTTGGCAGGGTCCTGTGTGTCCTGACTTGAGCCTTTCACTCTCCTCTCTTATCCAATCACCTTATTCTAATGCTCCTGCATTGTTTAGTCAACCAGCCATGCATTTACATCAACCATAACCAGAGGCACCACTCACAGCAGGCACTTAATCGAATTAGCAGGTATTGTGCATCAAATTTTAAACGCATACCCGACTTGACTCCTTCCCTGCTTTCCTCCAGCTGCCTCTGTTTCTCACCCTGTCTGTCTTCTGGTCCAATCTGTGCTTCCATCTTTTTTTCCCTCCTGCCTTTGATTGTAGTATCCATGAAGATGACACAGATAGTGTCAAGTATTTTTAAGTAAAGCTAGAGAGATGGTTATAGATATACATACTTTAATCTCCCTGCTCTGCTGTTGATGTGACTAAATTACTATCATAAGAATCTGTTTGTAGTTGAAGGTCTGGCACAGGCATTCCTCACTACCTCACAATTCAGTCCCATGGCAGCATTTCCCACTTCTAATTGGTAAATATGGATGATTACATCAGGAAATGCCTTAAACTTATAAACATATAAAAGCTAAATATATAAATAGTATAGCAGGTCAGAAACAGGTTGTGTCCAAATAGTCATATGATATCCTCCCCACCTCTTTGGTATAAAGGAGATTTTTCATAAATAATTATTCATGAATCAATCATAAACCTTTTGCTTTTAAGCCACATTAAAATCTAATAATGTGTTTATTAACTGTAATTCTAAAACTGTAATAACTTGCAAAAGGTTCGAGTGCAGACATCACAAGGTAATAAAATGATTAGGATATTCCATTTATCTCTTAAGTAGTACTTTTGCCAGTCATTGCTTCAATTTTGCAGCTTTTCCAAAGATAAGATTTAATGTTAAATTATTTCAAGCTGATAAAGAAAGAGTCCCCATTTGTATTAAAGCCATTTAATGTCTCCAAGCCTTTGATGGGCTGTGTATATTCCCGATGTCTTTATTGCCATCTTTTAAAAACAAATCAGTCTCGTATGCTTTTCCCTGGTGGTTTACTGGAAGATAAACATGCTGCAAATCACCGGAATGGTTTTAGCCTCTCATTTTCTAACAGTATTAAACACACACAGGCCAACTGATTTTAAGTGGCTCTTAACCCGAGCCAGCGAAATGAACAATGACTTTGTCTTCCACCTCGTCCCAATAGCGGTAAAGCGCGTCTCGTAAATGAACTGGACGCTCCTAATAAGAGAAGATGGCGTCTCCGAGACCCATAATGAGCTCTTTCTTCTCTCGCCCGGACCCTCTCAAATTGATTTTTGTCAGGGAAAATGAATGCAGTCTGTTCAAGGTTAGGGGAATCATTTAGAGAGTAGTCTGCTGATTATGAGAAAAGACATCATAGGAAATGGTTTGTTTATGAAAGATGCCTTTAAAAGTCTTTAATAACAAGTCGGTAGGCTTGTTTAGTTTACAGCGTGTGGTGAGATCTTATGGCCAGAAAGGGGGATGGAGGTGGTCCAGCCTGGCTTTCTCAGTGAGTCCTGAAGTTTTCTCGGACTGTAAGCCACATGATATGCAGCAAACTTACCAGCAGCACTTAGTGAAGAATTGACTGCACCTGAGAAAGAAGGGGAGAGAGAGAAGAAAAACAGATGAGCTGAATGAGTGTCATTCACAGGCCACCTGGCTGAGAGGATCAGAAACCTCCGTGTGAACTTCTGTGGGATGGGGGAAACGCTTGCTCATGAAGCCATAAAGTAAACATAACCATATTTCAGCATCTAATGATTTCCAAGTGGGCTATAATCACACACAAAGGCACCCTAGGTCACCACTAGCGGTGCACAAGTTTCCCCCACAATGCCCTGCCTTGTATGTGGCTGTCCTCAGTTAATTACTACCTCATTAAAGGCTTCTGTAATTAGATTGGATGTTATACTCTTTTAGTGAGATTCGGCTTCTTAATTTTAACTGGCTAATTGCATTCCTGTGCTTTTGCTCAACATGTTGCGCATTTCTCCCCTCTTGGCTGAAGATGCAGGGCCTGCCAGGGTGAAAGAGGCCTGATGAAAGCTGCTCTGTGTCTCCCTTGTTCTCCTCGGTATGAAATGTATCTGGCTCGCCCTGTGAGGAAACCTCGAGACACTCATCCAGTCAGTAGGCATCAATGTAAACAATGAAGAGATGCAATTGAGAGTTCAAGCTTAAGCCAGGCAGTCATTGTACATTCAGAATTTTCTTAATGGCTCTCTGATTAAGTTAAAGGCTCAATAATAAAAATATAAGTATAAACAGTGCTTGGTTTTAATTGTGGTTCACAACAGGTGCTGGTGATGTATGCATTTATTTGTGTAAATTTATAATGAAACCTCAATTTACAATGAAAAAATAAATGCAGGAACCCTGAATGCGGTGTGCAGTGCTGTGTGAACTGAAAAGTGGACATTTGTTGTTATTCACATAAATTATTAATCTTTTGGCAAATTCACATCATGGCATTTTCCCCATAAACTACTACTTGGAATGATTTGCCATTAGGAAAGTCTCACGTTCTAAAAATGATTTTAAAGGAATAGTACAACACATTATAAAACTGAAATAGTTTTCCCCAGTTGTAGCTGATCAGTCAAGATGTATTTGGAGTTTAATTTTGCTTATTTAGTTTACAACTGGGGCTCTGAGACCAATGTTGCTAAAAAAAAAAGTTAACAGTCACCAAAGTCCACACAATTTCAGACCATGTTTTCATTAGTCGGGAATGTGGTTTAGGACACAGTATGACTAACAACATTATCTAGTTTTGTTCATTTTATAGCTCATAGTAAGTCTTTGATAAGTCTTTGCCACCTTAATGAAGCAGCTTGACTGGGCTAAGAGATGTTTTGTGGATGTACTTATGAAAAAAAGGTTGTTACACATACACTATCATTCATAGTATCACATGCAGTGAAATGTTTATTGCTGTGCAATGCTGTAAGTAAAATTTAACAGTAGAAATAAAAATCACATTTAAATGAAGTATAATTATGACACACACAAAAAAAATATATATATATTTGCATAAAAAGTGAATGGAAGTATATAATTATTTTGAAATGAAATAAAACCACAGTTATTAAAGTGGATCCTTGCGGATAGTTTGGTGCTGAATGAGGTCTTTCGAGTCTGCATGAGACAAAATATAAACAGGGCAGACAATGGTCACGGTAAATTCCTGCGGGAGATAGAAAGGGGGACATTTGATGATAAAACATTCCAGGTTGGGTGAGCATGAGTGTGTGAGGGGAGAAAGGCTTGTGCTCTTGCACCAGCTGGAATTCACCATCAGACACACTCCACCTCCTCTTGTCTTCTCCGACTCCACTGTTTGGTCCATGCGGCAACCGAAAAGAACTCCGCCAGCCGAACTATGTTGTCTAGTACCACTAGGTTCAGCCATGTCTCAATGAAGCAGAGGATGTTGCAGTCCCGGGTGTCACTTTGGAACTTAACTCTGGCCCTGAGGTTATCGAGCTTGTTTTTGATTGAATGTTGGCTAGCAGGATATTGGTGGGTGGTGGTGACCAGGTGGATAGGATACTTGCCTCTGGACGAAGATGTCATCCGTTTTACACTTATACCTTTAGCATACCACCACTGGGATACTGAGCAAGGCCATTAATCCCAAGGTGCTCCAGGAAGACTGCCCCCTGTAGTTAGGGAACATAAGTCGCTTTGGATAAAAGTGTCTGCAAAATGCTGTAAATGTAGATGTACTGGACATGGCTGCGCAGTGTGCAAGCCCTCAAGCTGTTCCTCACTCCGCCTCGTTTCCCTCGGGTACATTGTTTTGGGTTGCATTCCCAATTTTTTCCTTCAAAATCTTCCAGATTGGGTCCCGAGTTTAAAAACATTGACATGGGAGTACATAGTAGACTAATCAGAGTATCTCTGTTGTATCTTTTAGATGTAATTACCATAGTGACTATCCCAAGTGCAGGTGATCCGCCATTTGTCTGGATCTTGCATAATCAGGAACATTGTGTATATTTTTCTGAACCATTGCTTTTAAGCTGTTGTCATTCAGGAACCTTAAAGATAACTGATTTAAGCCCAGCATACTGTTTGTCACAATGGTGTCAGATGCCTGTGAAGCTGAGGCTTTTATTGCATGAACAGAAGTTTTTGGACTTGCCTGCCAACCTGCTCTCTGGTCCCTCTGGCCAATCTCTCAGTTCCCTCCCCAAAAAGGCTGGGAACGGCTTTGATTTATGGTTCTCCCAAGAACTGAAAGAACATCTGCGTACAGAAACTCCTCTATTCTTTATTTATCACTATTATTACAGAACCCTCACCCCCGTGACATAATTTCTATTTGAGAAACCTTTTCACCAACTGCTCGCGCAGCCTCCCCATGCCCTCTCTTTCTCTCTCTCTTTCTCTCTGCCGATGCACTGAAGTATAACTAAGCTAGCATGGAGGATATCCTGCCATTTCAATCAAGCCTGGCCAACTTTACATAACACATCATTGGCAGGCATCCGCTTTTACATAAAGACAAAGACGCCACAAATACCGTCCAGAGCCGGGACTTAGCGGAGACTAGGGAGAGCGACCGGGGTTTTTCTCGGCTCTCTCTAAAGCTTCACGGCTCTGTGCTCACTGTTTGTGTCCCGAAAACGCCTCTAGCAGTATCTGTGGAAAGGAGGCCTGCTTCACTCTCGATCTGCTACTTTTTTCTGAGCAGACTCTTTAAGGCTCACAAATTCAGTGTGGGTCCTTCCGAATAGGGTTAGATTATACTCGGTTGCTCGAGGTCGAAACTGACCGACTCTCCAGGATTTGTAGGCCAAAACTGCCTGGCGGTTGAAACTGTGATTGACCGTCTCAATACGTGGTCATATAAAAATAGTGTTTGATGGCCATGCTGTCCAGGGGCCATGTTGTCTCATTTTGCAGGAGCCTTGTGTGAATGCCGGGGTGAGGAAGAGGGGAAAAGACGGGGAAAAAAATGAGGAACATACAGATAAATCCCGCCCAGAATGGACTGATGTATGGCACGAAGATGTCTCACTGCAGTATATTTTATTGTGGGCCACTGCTATAAAGCTGTATCCTATTGGACAAGCTGGGGGGCAGTATGTCATAGCAAGGACACCAGAGCCCAGTGAAGAGGACATAAGGTCCAAATCAAAGGCTCTTCCTGTGGCGGTGGCTGCGTGACCAATCGCCCGCCTTGTCTGGTTCGTGCCAGAAAGATGGCTAATCCATCTAGAGTTCGACACCCACAGTGGACAGTGTCTAGGGTCCCGCTGGTGCCTCTCTTTAATTCCAACTTATTAATGTTTTATGCTGCATAGCAGGTATTCCCCAATGGTCTAACTTTATATGACCTTGAAAAGCTTGTTCTAGTCTTTGTGCAGGACTCATTGCTGTCATGTTGTGTGCATGTCTCCCATTTCCATGAAAGGCCAGTAGCTCCCCTTCCCTCAGATACACTCCTAATCCAATCAGACGCATAACGGACGATCATAGGAGCAGGCCACATATTAAATAGCACAATAATCTAGATCGATGAGCATTCAATGTCAACATTAACAATATTCTCAAAAGCAGAGAATAAAGAAAAATCAATGGCCCTTTAGACCTGTCATTTCTAAAAGTCTCCATCTAACGAGGCTACCTTTGAGGGGGGACAAATGACAGAAGTTGAAATATTCTTTTTAATTACTGGACGTCCATAGTGGAATATGATTTACATTAATGAGCCTAAGTATATTAAAAGCATTTTATCCCTGGCATTTGAAACAATTAAATGATGGTCTTGGCAGCCCCGCATGAAGTGGACAAAGAGAGCATGAGGTAATGTCATTTTAATTACTAATGGATCCCTCAATTGTTCAGCCTTTGATTTTTCTTTTTTGGCAAATCTAATAACACCGTTAATATTCATCATGTACGTGGGCCTTCAAAGGGATGATGAGATTAGCTGAGTGGCTCATATTTACTTAGAGAGAGTGGTTATTCACCATGCCAGTTATTTAAAGCACTGGTTTATTTGAGGATTGAGGTTTCAGAGGGCGATCACAGTCTTGTATCTCGCTGAAGCAGTTGCCCTTTTAACATTCGGAAATTGTTGAATGGAGCGGCTGAATTATTCTCTCTGGTATCTTTAACCATTGATTGCTGATCTGTGGAAAGACCTGTTGATCGCAGTTCATCACCCCTTGGTTTTGTACATCTATGCTTTCGTCCTACAGTGCAAACTGCATGGTAACAAAGGCAAAGGCCTCGGATTGGCCCGAACAGCCCCCACAGGTGAAATCTCATCTAGCCTGATGTACTGTTTTTATGCCATCGTTAAAACATGCTGAAGTCGCAGGCTAAGATGTTTGAAATGCACCAGCCCTCTTGGCTTCGAATATTTAATCATGACTTGAGTTTAAACGTCGAGAACTATGGTCAAGCCTTAAAAGTCTAAAATGCTTAACTCTGGAAAACATTTTTCTACTTAAGTAAGGAGAATTTGGGACTTATTGTACTTTAGGGGTTACATATATCTCTGCTCAAATTAAGTTAATTTCTATCTTTATCCCCAAATCTCAGAAGAGCTTGACAGGCTCTTGGCTCTGCGTTATGAACTGGCTCTTGACGGAGTGTAATTTGTCCAACGGTGCTACAGCAGAGCTGCTTTTAACTTCATCATATAATATAGGCCAGGAATTTTGATGTGACATTATTCAAACAAGACAGGCCTGTGCCACAACGCTTAATCAGTTTTGAGCGCAAAAAAAATATGCGTCATGGAAAAAAAGAAAGAAAAGAAAAAGAAAGCCAGGCATTCTAAAATGCCTCTTTAAAAGTCTGACTCACATTATGTATTTGTATTATGATTTTTTCCCCCTCGCTCATTCTTTCTGGTTGAATGTCATTGGCATGATGGCTTTATTGCTTTAGACCCCTGCGAGCGGCCAGGTTGGAGGGCCCTCAGCACGACTGATGAGCATGGCAGGAAATTGGCAGATGGAAGCATCCATTTCACTGCTAATTATGGGGGCCGCCGGCCTCCGCAACTGACAGGGTTCAGCCGGGCAATGTAGAGGCTGCCAGCTCCCATCCTGTGCGCTTTATAAAACGCTCTTTAATCCCCCTGCACAATATCATTAACTTTGTAAGTGGATGAACACAATGGACAAGCAATTTAATTAACTTCTACCATTGGATGTTGGAAGGAGAGACTAAATGAAATTAATGCACAATATTTCCCCGCCAGGGCGGCCAACCTTGGGAGTGGGCTGGATTGTTGGCAGGTCCTGCGCGGGCTGCTGGTTTGGCCAATTACGCCTTGTTTAGACCCATCCATAACGTTTTCCGCAAAAAGGGGAAATAAAATCAGCGGTTTGCAGATCAATCATACGAGCATGCCGCTGGAGTGTAGGAGACATTTTAACAAAATGAAGCGCTCTTTCAGACTCACTCACCCCCCAAAGTCCCAATTTCTATTTCTGCCCTCCCTCCCTCCCTCCCTCCCTCCCTCTCTCTCTCTCTCTCTCTCTCTCTCTCTCTCTCTCTTTCACTCTGTCCGTCCCTCTCTTTCTCTCTCTCATGCTCTCTATCTCAACAAGTTTAAGGCACCAGGAATAGTTTTGCAGGTGAACCTATTCGGCAGTTTTACGTTTCTTTTCCAAAATTAATGTGTAAAATTGTAGTTTGTGTTTGTCTGATGAGCTCTGTAGCTAACTATAAACTTATTCTTCAGTGAAAATTCCCATTTTAATTGAGTAGATCAGTATGGTCAGCCAGATAAGTTTTGTTCAGTTTCATGGCTCAAAGTAGGTCAGACTGCTGAACGCCCTTAATGAAGATCTGGATTTTGTTTGATCAGGTTTTGGATTTCGGGTGGCCGTTAACGTCTCATCTTTGTAAGCAACGTTAGTCTCACGGTTCCATGGCAGGGCTGCTACAACCCTAAAAATCGCCATCTTTTTTCTTAAATAACACCTAGACCCTGAAATAACAATCTAGAGAATATTGGGGTTTTGAGTCTTAAAGGCTTGCGATGTAAGAAACTTTTGTATTCCAGTGTCCTGCATGTCTTCTGGTGTGTGTGTATACATATGTACACATACATATTTATAATACACACACACACACACACACACACACACACACACACACACACACTGTGGACCTCTCATCATTTGATCTTTGAGATGACAAAGTTAACTTTGACTTTGATTTGAAGCTGCTCTTGTGATATCAGTGCCTTATGTGAAGCCTACTGTTGAGCTGATCTTTCGAGTACTTAACCGATTATTGCTTTAAGTCTGGCAGATCAGCTGAACGGCGGGTTTCACCGAAGATGCTGTTGCTGCAAAACAGTGAAAATGTCCAACAGAATAATTTCCTTATGGCCTATTCCAGGTAACAGCTGGAGCCTCCTTTTGGATCACTGGATTGTACTGTTTGCCATGACATTTTTATTCACAACTAATGTTTGGGAAGTAGCTTAAAACATGAGTGGCCCACTTTAACCAACATTGTAATTGACAATCTGATCTGAAGCTTTTCTCAGTCTGAGTCAGACTGAAGTAAGTTTCAAAAAAGTGACCCAGCAAAGAAACGTGGTCCAAACAGGGAGCCCCAGAGGGAGCAACACTTGATATTCAGGATCCAGAGCAATCCAGTGCCTCTAGAGCAGCCCTGCACAAACCTCCAATACTGCACAAACAGGCTGTTTGTCATCCTCAGCCATCACAACACAGAGAACGAGACACAGAGCGAGAGACAGACAGAGAGAGAGAGAGAAGGTAGAAGGGTAGGAGAGAGAGTGTCAATAACAGGGTGGCTTTTCAGCAGAGAAATACAGATCGAGATGCCCTTACCCCCCCTCCCCACCCTCCCATCCTTAGCCATATGTGTTTGCCAAACAGCCCTCACTCATTGATTGAGTATTCAGAGTATTGAGCCATGCTGTCTATTATTCATCTGCTGCAGGAGGGCCTGACTGGATACACAGAGAAAACTCTCATTTAAAGTTCCTCTGTCACTGGCTCTTATTTGCAAACAGGCCCGAATGCAGTGCCGATCCATCACGGCCTGAAGGGGCTCTTGTCTGTGTGGGAGAGTGTTTCCCACACAACGATACCACTCAAACTCACCACAACTTGAGCTCACATGATGCTGGACTAGGAAGAGTGTGTGAGGGTTTTTGTGTGTGGGTCTGTGTGAGGGTTTTTTTTTCTGTGCATGTTTTTGTGCGTGGGTTTTTTGTATGGCAGTATTTGTGTGTGGGTCTGTGTGTATTGGTGTGTGTGGGCGGGTCTTTTGTCTGTGTGTGTGTTTGTGTGTGTGTGTATGTGGGTTTAATGTCCTGATGCCAATAGTAGTATTTGAAAACCTGTAGAAGTGGAGACATACTCTATTCACCACACGTTTTTTATGAAAGATAAAGCTTTTTGGTTACTGATGTTGAGGTCAAGGTTTGACACATTTTAACATCTCCCAATTATCTTTTGCCCATGGCTCCTTTTAAAATGAATCTTATTCAATAATAAAATATTTTGAGTGGGTTATTATGAGTAAGGGATTAAAAAAACACTCTTTTTTAACCTGAATTAGCTGTGTCCCATGTAAGTTCACTGTGCATTTCTACCATTTACAAGCTTTATATAACTGTCCTCCCTGAGCCATATACCGACACCATCCTACATTACTAGCAGTTTGACCTGTGCCTCGAGCTCCTGACCCTCCAGTGTCACGGCAGAGCATGTGTCTGCTTTCAGGGCACTGACGACAGCACTCTGCAGGAACCAGAGCTCTGACCACTGTGGACAAATGACTACGTTTATGTTTGCTTTATGGCTCATTTTTCAAATTGAATGCAGAAAATCCATTAAAGGTCACAAGATTTCGGCCTCTTTTTCTTCAGTAAGTGCAGCTTTACTTCTGCGAGAGCTCAGCCCGTAGAGTGCTGCCGTAGTGAAGCCTGCCGGCCGGGGACTTCCACAACCATTAGACATTGTGCTCTAAGTGAAATAACGCTTCAAATCAACTTAAATCAGAGAGAGTTTTTCTTTCTTTAGGCAAGGCGTGTTTGCAAGTAAATCTGGGCATTTGGGTGACAAATAATTGTGGGTGGGACATTTATTCACCATGATTTAATTAAATTGTGAAAAGTAGTAGTTTTTAAATGTTTAAATTTTTTTTTACCATTTTAAGACAAGGTGAAGCACTAATGTGTGTGTTGGTGTGTGTTGGTCTGTACACATGAATCTCTGTGTAAAACTTTCGAAAGCAGTGTGGAAAATAAACCTCACTTGTGTTACTGTAAACTTGCAGACACTCTGGCTTCATTCATCTGATCTACAGACTCATTAATGGTTTGATCCAAACATGATTCATGTAAAAAAACAAAACAAAAAAAACACAGTTTCAACTTGAATCTAGAGTTTTTAATAGAACCTTACTCAGCCAAGAATGCTGTGACTGATTGTGAGAGAGAGAGGTAGAGAGACAGAGAGAGCGAGCACCTTCCCAGGGCCAGCTGTAAAACCTGCCTTTTATGGCCTAGTTATTGTCTTTCTGTCTACAATTACTACGATTACTCACTTCCCTTCCCTTGGCCCGGCTGGCGCACTTAATAGAGTGCATTTTACTAATGGAGAATTAAGTAGTGCCAGTGACAGTCTGGTTTATAAATATGTAAAATATACTTTTAATTATTTCAAGTGAATCTGGCAGGTAATCAATAACGTGGGACGTGACAAACATACGCTTGACATGGCCCATTGTGAAGCAGCGGGTAAAAGATAAGCACTTCCTGTCAGCGCGCTCTGGCTCCAATTAATATTTTGAGGCTGTCATGCTTCGAGACAAATGGATTAATTGCGGGCCGCTAATATAATAGGTTCTTCATGAAGAGTGCCCCGGCTCGGGAGGAGGAGACGAGCGAGGGGGGAAAACGAGGCAGCTGGTTTGAACTCTGACGTTAAATATTTATTAGATCTCTCATATAGAATTTTTATGGTGGCTAAGGCTGCAGCTCGGACACAATTGTTTACCATTTATTTGAGAGGTCATTAATTGGAATTTGCTCAAAGTAATCATGACAGTGCCATTTGCAGCGACGGCTCTCGCGGAGGTTATTTGGTTATTGCTCTCTCCGATAGCGCTCTCGAGTCGTGGTCGGCCTCAGAGACTGCAGCTGTTGCTGATTTACCTGCTGCGGTGACTCAAGGACATGCTGAGTAACGCCGAGATAAGCAATGATAAAGAGCCCTGAAGATTTTAGTGTTCCTATTAACTTTATTATTATCTTTAATACTGTTGAGGAGGAGCTTTGATAGGCATCAGTTTTCTAACTCTCTCTGAAATGGTCTTTAATTCTCTCTTTCTCTCCCCCCCCCCCTCTCTGTCTCTCTCTCAGACACACACAGTTATAAACTCTTTCACTTTCTGTCTCTCTTGCTGTTTGTTTCTATTTCTGTCTCTCTCTATCCCTCTCTCTTTCTAACAAACTTTTTTGTCTGTCCCTCTTTTGCCTCTGTATCTCTTGTTCTCTCTCTACTGCTCTTTCTCTCTCTCTCTCTTTCACTCAACCCTTATAGCGAGGTCTCTGCTTTATGTCAGAAGGTGTCTGTTCTCATCAGTTATTAGTGTGACAGTTGTTTTCCGTTGGATCACCCGATGTGTCAGGGAGATGGGCAGGACCTCATGTTTGTGCTTTCCACAAATCAGCAAATGTGTAATCTCTAGATGTGCTGCGCTCATAAATAATGCAAAGGGCTGACCGTGGCCGTGAGAGGCGACCTCTCTCCGTCCGATTCGGCTCTCCTAGACCCTCGGCTGCCTCCTCGTCACCCCTCTGCTCTCACCTGCTGTGGAAAGCTGACACACATCACGCTGGGCTTTTTATACTTCAGCACTGTCTGCCTCTCTCTATCCCTCTTGTCCCAACTCAGCTGTTCAGCTGTACGCTGTCCCCCTCTCATGATCTCAAACTTCCCCTCCTGCGGGGCTCCTCTCGTAGTGACCCCCGCCTTATTGTGGAGCCATGGAAGTTCCAGAGGTTTTACAGGACAATTGAGAGAATGGGCCCTTTCGCACCGAGGCCTCAGCGCAAAGAAATCAGCTCCCCTGGCTTTATCTGCTGCCTGGAGAGCGTGAGGGAAGAAAGCTCCTCCAAAAGCAGCTAGTGAACTGTGAACCGGATCAAATCCCTCGGCCTAAAGTTTTTTTCCCCTTTCCTCCCTCTTAACCATCCATCCTCCTTCTCGCCGAGTTTGTTTGGGGTGTCTACAGACTGGGAAAACCGTCTGATTGTTCAGTAAAATTAAGAATATAATCCTATTGAAGTAAATCTTTGGTCATGCTAAACTCTGTCTGACTGTGCCTGCTGTGAAAGGCTTCGATTGCTTTGACAGAATCAGGTCCATCTATAATTTACATGTCATATTTGAGTGTGTTGAGCTTACATAAGAAAGGAGAGCCTGTGTTCAGGGTCGCATGGAGCCAGGAGAGTTTCGATAACCGCCTCTTTTCTCCATTCAGTGGATTGCGAGGCTTTTGTGGAGGCTTCTGTACACCAAGGTCTTGCGGAAATGCCGCCTGTATCATTTCCTATCATTCTGAGCCAAAAGACGTCAATGAATGTAGTATTCTATAACCAAAAATTTGGCCTTTTGCATTGTCCGGGTTGTATTGTGCTTGCGAAAGTAGTTGCATGGCTGTAAACCCACGTTTTCCTCTAATCTTTCTCCTTCTTTTCCTTCCGCAGGCACTAGGAAGTTGCTACTTTGTACACGAATCCTTGAAAAACCTCCACCAGTTTGATTTCAAAGGTAAGTCACTTCGTTTCACATACTAATCCAAGGCATCTCAATCACTCCCACCGCTTCCATTAGAATAGTTTGATCCTCTGGGGCTGAGGGAGGGAGGCAGGAAGAAAAAAGCAATCCAAAGAGATGGAGTTAGTAATAAGGAATAGCAATGCTTATTAATATTAGAATTTAATTCATGAGATCTCATGCTGTGGTAATAGTGTGCCCAAGCATTGGACAGTTAGTGGCGACCTCATCAGCGGCAGGGGTCAGAGGTCACGGGTCCCTGTGGTCACACTAATTAAAGCCACTCCTATTACATGAGTGTCAGCATTAGCTCCTGTCACCCCCGTGAAGGACAGGCGAGAGGGGCCGCCAGTGGCTGGAGGACCCCCACCCTCCCTCACACAAGGTTGTTTTCCTCAACCTTGCCCCTGGATAAAACCCAGCCTCAGTCAGGCTGTACCGTCCCGAGCGTGTTTCAGAAAGGTTAATTATTTGGAAAGGCAATGTAGAATGGCACGTGCCAAAAGTACATACCTGCTAATTGAGGAGTTACACCTTATTTTTATATTTACCTTATTTATATTCATAATTTTCCACATTGAAGATTAATATAGGTGACACCAAAACTATGAAATAATGCAGGATTATTATATTATCAACAATCATCTCACAAATAAAGGCTATTGTGTAATTTACATTCTTTAAATTTTAAACACTTTTTGCTTTAAAAAGGAGGATTACATATTGACAAGGATTTTGTTCTTATTTTTCTACTTTTATTTTCTTTTTTTTTCAATGAATATATCTTTATTGTCATTGTAGATACAATGAGACTTGGATGCTCAAAAACTTCCAGTGTAGAAGAAAAATAAATAAATAAATACCCCACAACAAATATTGCATACAAATTTGATAATACACAGACTTTTTGCAATATTAAGTGCTATTATGGCTTTTGGATAGAAACTGTTCTTTAGTCTATCCTTTGTTTTTATCACTCTTTTTGGATGTTTTGGGCTCTTTGCAGACAGCGGGAGCGGTCCATTTAGGGAGGGGAGTGGACTGCCAGTGATTTTCTCAGCAGTGTTAATGACCCTTTTGAAGCGCCTTCCATTCAGCAGCCGTGCAGCTGGCAAACCATACACAGATGCAGTATGACAGAATGCTCTCTATGGTACAGTGGTAAACTGATCCTCCTGAGTATTCTCAGAAAGTGTAAATTCTGCTGTGCCTTCTTGATGAGAGCAGTGGTGTTGGCACTCCGGGACAGGCTGTCCTCGATGTACACGCCCAGAAACCGGAAGGTGGAGACCCTTTCCACTCCCTTTTATAAAAAGTGGCTGGAGGACAGTCTTTTTCCTCCTGTAGTCCATAATCAGCTCATTGGACTTTGCTGTATTTAGAACCAACAGTTGTTCCACCTCGTCATGGTACACAGACTCGCCCCCCCAGAGATGAGCCCCACCACAATGGTGTTGTCTGCAAACTTGATAATGCCATTGCTGAGGTGGGCAGGAACACAATCGTGGGTGTATAGGGTTAGAGCAGGGGACTCAACACACAGCCCTGGGGGAACCCTGTGCTGAGGAGATGTGAGAGCCTACTCTCACCCTCAATTTGACGAGAAGTTTTTGATCCATAAGCAGATGGAGTAAGATAGACCCTGGTTCAATAGCTTTGACACCTGTCTGTGAAGAAGAATAGTGTTGAATGCAGACCTAAAATCTTCAAAAAGTAGCCGGGCATAGCTCCCACGTTGCTTTAAATGGGTCAGATCAGTGTGGAGCTCTATCCAGTATCCTCTGTAGACCTGTTTGCTCTATAAGCAAACGAGTGAGGGTCCAATCCGCCTGGTAGATTTGAGGTAATGTGTTTCTCAAAGCACTTCATAATAATTGGTGTAGGTGCCTCTGGACAATAATCGTTCTGGCTGCTGATTTTGGGCTTTTTAGGGAGTTGTACAATGATAGAAGACTTCAAGCAGTGCGGGAGGTGGACTGGGTAAAGACCCCCGCCAGCTGGTCTGCACAGTCCTTCAAAACACGTCCAGTGATGCCAGCAGGTCCAGCAGCTTCACAGTCCTCCTGTACGCCTGAGGATGTGACATAGCTGACACTGGTGTCTTAGCCACAAAACGGGTGAAGAAATTATTGAGTTCTTCTGCCAGCGAGGCATCACCACCAGCAGCTGAGAGATTGCTGGATCTATAGTTGGTTATATGCCGGACCCCTTGCCACACCTGCCTTGAATCTTTGCTATGAAAGCAGTCTTCTGTCCTCCTCTTGTAAGCAGCCTTGGCCTCTCTGATGCCTCTCTTCAGGTTGGCTCTGGCAGCACTGTAAAGAGCCCCATCACCAGACTTGAAAGCATTGTTCCTTTCCCGGAATTTTTTATATTACGTTTTAATGTTATTCTGATATTATTTACAGTATGTGCCATATGGGTAAAATACTTTTCATTGCATAAATTCTGATTAGAAGTGCTAATTAAGTCCTAATTTGATATCGTTTGATAATTTTATTATAAACTTTATTACAAGCTTTTTCTAATGTTCAGTTTTAAAGTCTGAAACATTTCCTAAAAACAACCAGGAAGGTTGTGTGTAATATGCAAAACAAATGATCAAAACAATGACAAAAAAGTTGAAGCAGACTAATTACACATTGTTAATTCTTATATTTTCCTAAAGTTCAATGCCTATTTTACACTAAATAAGTACCCCACTGGTATGTGCTGTTGCTAGTGAATGGATAGACTAGCAATGGATTGTCCCTCCCTTTCTAGCAAGTAAAAGCTGTGAATTGCCTAGTGTATCTAATAGGCTGTCATTCCAAGGTCAAGTCAATGCTGCTGTTAATTCTGAATTTATGGAAATGTTACTGTAAAATATAGACATTTCCGTAAAACCATTAACCTCTTAGGCAACTTTCACGAGGTTCCACCAGGAACACTTCTCCAACAAGCCTTGTGAACTAAAAATAAAATAAATATATTTTTACAATGGTTTCATACTCAGTTGTTCATTCACTGCTTATATTTTGCAAAAGCATGTCGAGCGTCGATAAATTATTATGCATATTAGATAAGATAACCCCCTTTAAAATTGGCTTATTTATGTAGGAACATTCATTTGAGCATTTGGCTCTCTTATTATTACCAGTAGGTGGAGCAGTTGCCTGAAAAAGGCAGAGAACTAATGCTGGAAGGCCCTCTAAGGAAAATTAAGGATTTCAGCATGCTTCTAATCTTGAACTAATTTCTCACTAATTACTGCCCTGTGACAAATTACTCTCGTGTTTATTTTGTCCAGCCAAGAAATTCAAGAAGGTGGTTGGCAAGGAGATCTACTCAGACACTTTAGAGAGCACATCCATGCTGGAGAAAGAGAAGTTTCCTCAAGACTACTTCCCTGAGGTGTGTTTGCTGTTCTACCTACACAGCTTTTTAATAAGCTACCAGACCTCATGCCATAAATGTGTTCTCCCACCATGATTTGTGTTTATGTGACGAGAGTCTATGAATTTTGACCATATATATATTACAGGCCATTAAAGTGCCTTCAGATGAAAGTGACCAATCCTGAAATCAGTTTAATGTAAGACGAGGCAGAGATGGTTAATTTATTTAACACATTTCATACACAAAGGCATACACAGAAGTGCCTTACATAAATAAAAACAAAAACAACATGTAGAAGGAATGAAGACAAAGTGTTTACGTGTTAAAATAAAACACATAAAATGCAAATAAATTAAGTGCAAAAACACAGCATATAGAATGAATATATAGATCGTTGTGGCCACAAAGATCTGGCCATATTGAGTTTTGTGTATTGTGTACTTGATATCAATGATGTATATTTACACAACATGTGTATGTCACACAAATGTACATATATTGGATCATCTGATATTTAAGAAAAATATGAATATTTTACAACGTTACTTTGTGACATGTTTATTTTCAGTGATCAACAATTGAGGTAAGTCTGTAACCAGTAGGAGCTGTTTTGTTGCCTGTGCTGTGAAAGACATTTGTTTGATGTTTTAATAATATCGTTATTGTAAAAAAAATTTCCAATATTTTCCTAAACAAACACATCAATATGTTGTTAAAACTAGCCTTTTTTCCCTTGAAAGCATTCTCTGTTTGTCTCTATTAACTTTGCATTCAGCACAGAAGCACAATGTGTCTTAATACCCCTGAAGAAAATGTCAGCAACACAATTACAGCCTGTTGAGCTTGATTTGGAATGGAATTAAAAGTTAATTTGCCAGGATGTCAGACATGCTGTGTTACTTTCTCTCGTCTTGGAAACATCTTTACGTGTAGAGCGTTTCTTTGACTTTTCATGCCTTCTTTGGTGTGTGATTATAGGGGTGTGTGAGTGTATGTTGCCCTACGTGGTGGTGGTGGTAGTGTTTGAGGCTGATACAGTAATAAAGAGCGAGGCAGCTCGTGTGTCAGCCTGCCTCTCGGAGCTCATCAGTTACCCACGCTCGGGCGACCCGGGCCTGCAAATATATGCAAAAGGAGACAGAGCTGGCCTTTCACGGGCCTCTCCCAATTTCCTCATCCTTCACACACACACACACACACACACACACACACACACACACACACACACACACACACACACACACACGTATACCTTCCCTCTGAATCCCCCCCCCCTCCAAATGTGACTTTTCCACATGATCTAAAAGCAATTACAGTTATTCAGGCACTACACCATTCACAATAATTACACAGTACACAGGCAAAACAAAAACAGCAAGGTTGACTGGAGAACGAGGGGGGAGGGGAAGAAAGGAAAGAGAAAACAAAGTTTGTGCATTGATTTATGTGCGTTTCATGGCTGGGTTATGAATCTCAGATGATGCTCTCAAGAGCAGCACTCCAGATAATGTTATCCCATTTAAAACCAGCAGATTTGTGTGGTTGAGCTGGGACGGGGGGCTCTCTCCCTCACACTCGCGCGTGCACACACACACACACACACACAGACGAGCATGCACGCACACAGCGCTCTTCGTAGTGAGAGATTGGTTGTTATCATAGATCACCGATACGGCTCAGACCTCTTATGAAAGATGAATTAATTTCACTAATGCTCTAATGCAGGGCTGTGGTGAGGTGGCTGTGCTGGTGATAACCCCGGCTTCATCCCGCTCCCCACCCCCGTGATTTATGCCCTCTTTTAGTAGATGAAACCGGACGGATTCGCCATCCATCTAATGCTCTAAAAGAATCCTATTAACGGTGAATCCGGGGCAAGACACAGCGGCGGTGTGACCAGGAGGGATTTTGTCGCTCTTCTCACACTTCTGGGTCTGAAGCGGGGCGGAGGAGTTTGGGCAGGGACCAGAGAGCTGTGATATCTCTGATATCTGATATCTGGAGCGAGAACAAGAGACCGGCCAAGAGCAGTATGTGGTTGTGGTCACACTTCTGTTTAACTTATTACCAACTTAAGCGCAAAAGTAACTCAAAAAAACCTCAAAAACTTCAACTTCAGAATTCCGGCCTTTTAAATGTAGGTACAGGGCCACTAAAAGCCCCAAATTAAAGTTATGAGTGTTATAAATTTTAAATAAAATAAATCAACTTTTTTTTTTTTAACTGGTGAAGGAGAAAATAAACTCTAATGTAAGTACATTTTACAAGATTTTATTAGTTATTTTGGACCATTTCTATTGGTCAGGTTGATATGAAATTTTGAACCATTTTTCTTTTTTCAAATGATATACAATTTATATATAAATATGTAAAACATATTACATTTTAATTATTTATATTACATTGTGAATTTTGCATAAAATTTCACTCATTTTGGGTAAAAAAACACCCTTTAAAAAATCCCTCTGAGGTGTGGTCAGTTAGGGCTATTCAATTTGAACGTAGCTCTCAAAGTACCTTGTAGCTACTGAATAGGAGAGAAGTCACCAGGCTTAGCAGTCTTTGAGTTGAGGGTGGTGAATGCTGTGAAGGGGCTAATTAGAGTGAGTTGATAGGCATTTAGCAAAGATGAGAGCATGCCTTGAGTCAGCTGCATCTCTTACCGGCATCATCAGTAAACTGTCACTCTTTCACGTCCTGGTGACATCAGTGAAGGGGAAGGACTTTCAGTCCCCCATTTGATTGACAGACTGTGGGTTTTACTGGCAGAGGAAAATGCCTCATGTGTATATGGATGGGTGTGTATATGCAGGTGTGTGAGAGAGAGTGGTTATATGTGCCTACAGCTGAACAACAGTTTGAACACTCTGCTCTGCATGTTTTATGTTTTCCTGCTTCAGATCATGAATGCTTTGTCATTCAGGAAAAATACTAAATTATCCCAGACAGAAGAACTCCAGCCCGAGGTTTGGGAATGACTACTCTCCTGTATTAGTTCTGTGTTATAGATCTTTTCTGTATAACAAATGTGTACGTTTGTGTGTGCCCACGTGCAGATGTGTACCAATCTCTCTGCGGAAACTTGCCCTTGCCTCCGCCTGCTGCGTCGTCACACTGCTGTGATATGACCCTGGATCCCCTTCAGAAGGCTGGGTGGCCCCGCGTAAATGACTTTCCCCTCCCCGTATGCAAAACACTGCAGCCGTGAGTTATGGCTCTAAGTGGTAGGCGAGCGAGGGGACAATATTAATTGAAAAGCCAAGTCAGAAGGAACTGGACAAAACGCCAGGCGCATTGTTTGTGAAAGGTCGAGCTGATGGATTCGGCGGCCTGTCATTTCTCCGGCTTTCCTCAATCCTTTTAAGTCGTGCCGCCACGCAGTCATTTGTTACGTTTGTTTTATTTATTTATGGGAATGTTTCGTCCGGACTCAAAGGCTTTTTGCGGTGACTTTTGAACACAGGTGCTGTTTTCTGCTGTTTTTGGATTTACAGCTCTTCATCTCCAGACTCTTAAAAGGAAATAAGCTTAAACTTTTTACCCCTACAAAAAACTAAGGGGCTTTTGTTTCCTGTCTTAAAGTGAGATCTCAATCTAATTTCTCCAGTTTCCCCAATCAGATGGAGCTAAATAGCTGAAGACACTTAGGCAGAGTTTTCTTATTCAGTTTTGCACTGGAGCTATGAGGCTACTTATTTACTAATTATGCATTAAATAATAAAGGCATTGATCAAACAGTTCCACAAATTTGAGATTGCATAAGACCATGATGTTGTTCGAAGGATGCGTAATGAATCAGACGTGCATTGTGCCTAATGCTTATTGGTGCGTTATAAGCTGCCATTGCATACTAACTAAAGAAGAAAACTCCAGACATCAAACACCCATATGCTCATCAGCTGTGTTTGGAAGTGAGAAATTGTGGAATTAAGATGTTTTGGCCAGAAAGTTCAGTGAATGGGATAAAGTTTATCTCCTCGTCGCCCTGTTCCTCTCAGAAGACCCTGAGACACACCATTCTAGCTCATACACACTCATTTGAAACTAGTATTTCCTTGGTGAGAGGAATGAAAGAATAAAGAAAAACGGTGGGAGGCCTGCGATGCGCATCGTCAATCATCAGTTGAGGGTATTAGTTATCACTTGCAGTGTCGTTCCAACTGTGTGCAGCTCTATTGGATGGTAGCCCCCATCTTCAAGGCCCAGCTGGGGTTGTTATTAATGAGGCAATGGGGGTCTCTCAAGCACGACATTACAAAGGTCAGTGCATATGAGCAGTGTAACCGCGAATCCCCTCAAACCTCTTTTAGGGGGCTCATGACATGGCTGGCTGTAGATAGAGATTGAGTCATCCAGTGGGCGGCAGATATGAGATTATGGAGTGGCTCGTGTTTTTTTTTTTTTGACCAGCGCCTCTGTTTCCACACCAGTAGCTTCCGCTACTGTCCTCTATCTCCGGATGGCCCTACATGAGCTGGTAGTCACGGCGACCCACCGAGACCACCCGTTCATCATTGTCATTGGTTGGGAGCTATCAGAGAAGCCTATTTCACCTCCAGCCTGCTGACCTTTCTAACAGACATCTGCTCCCCAGCAGGATGACCCTTCCTCTGGCCACTGAGAGAGACAGGGGGAGAGAGAGTGGGAGAGAGGGTCAGAGCAGGCACACTGTTCCTCTATGAGGTAATTTGATGTGACAGGAAAAGATTTGTGGCATTTTATCATCAGCATTAAGGTCAATGGCCCAAATCTTTATTTTGCACTCACTCAGTGAGAGTGGACAGTGCAGAAGATGTTAAATTGATTAAAGATTATAAACTTTAACTATAACTTATGTCTATAAACCATACCTCTCTGATATTCTGATCCCCATTTTTATAAATAATGTTTCGAGTGTATTTTGCTAGGCATAAGAAAGCTTAACCCTTTACTGTCTGTGTGTTAAAAAGGAAACCTCTGATTCAGTAACTTGCCTTGGCACAAATATGAAAAAAAATATTGGAATGGAGCTGTAAAGCTTAGTCTGTTGATTTACCGACCGCTAATAAGAATGTTCTCACTTTATCATGACAAATTCAGTCTTTTGGTCATATGGGACAGAAATGCAAGTTTTATTGTGAATAAAAGTAGACTTTTTTATCTAACTGTTCAAACTTTCATTCCTTTTGACAAGTGTTTCTTAATCGTGCTCCTGGTGACCCACTGCACAGGTTCAGTATTTACTTGCAGAGAACATCTGATGAGCTGGACCAGGTCTGTTAAATGAAGGAGAAAGTTGAATGAAGAACTGTGTGGTGTTGTGGGTCGCCAGGGGCAAGACTGTTATAAAGCAGTGTTTCTTAATCCTGCACCTGACATCCCACAGCACCACATAGTTCGTCATTCATCACACATAATCCTATCTCATCCACTGACTGTGGAACCTTTATGTGCTGTGGGTTCTCCTGCACCACGCTGTTCACCGTCATTGAACACATCTGATCCAGCTCAACTCTGCAGTGCTGTGGGTCTCCAGGGCCAGGAGTAGGAAACACTGCTTTAAAGCAGTCAGGAGAATTTCTGTAGCAGTTTTTCCTCTTCACACTAAATGTTGTAGTTGATGGAGTTAAACATGCTCCTCTGACTTTTGGGGGTCGATTTTTTGTTCCAAAATGCATTGTAGATGCTTTTTGACTTTATTCCTGTGAATAATGCGACATTTTGATAATTAACATCATATACAAATAATATTGTTTTCAAATAACCGTTTTATCCAAAACGATCACAGATGGATCTACAGGATTTTAGAAGGAGACGCCTCACAATATCAGAAGCTGTGTTCTTCTAAAGTCACGTCCTGTGTCCTGAGCTTCACCCTCCCTGCCTCCCACAGGAGAGGCACACTGCACTGTTGTTGGGATGATACATCCCGCTCCTCAGTAGCTTATAGATTAATTCAACTATGCTAATGTAATTCAGTTTGATACAGTTAATCTTGTTCTAATGTGGTCTGAAAGATGTGAGGAGCAATCAAATACCTCTCAGGCTTTTAATTTGCATCGAAGTTTTTAAATAAAATTAGTCAATTTGTAATTATGTGACCCGGACCATAATTAGTTTATTCACGGCAGCAGTTAACTCCCCATTAGAAGCTGAGAGAGAGAGTATAGTTATTTATTTATTTGTCTGTGCATTGGAAATGAGGATGGTTGCAGTATCAATTTGTCTCTCATTTAATAACGAGCTGTGTGGTAAATCATGTGCTGTGTGTGTGTGTGCACACATGTGAATGTGTGTGTGACAGAGACTCCCGATCCAGTCATTCATTCACTACATGATGAAGAGAAATGGTTCAGCAGATCGAAAATGAGATTAAGAAATTTGAGTCTTTAACAAAACGAGATGGAGAGCAGCAAAACTACAAAACTTCTGCAGTGTTTGTGGTGGTCTATGATAGTGTTTGAATAGTTTTGTGCAGACAAGACACAAAGAGGAATGAGTCCAAGACTGAGACGGCAACAACAGTCATGATGCGGTTGATGTATCTCAAGTGCCTTGCAAAAGTATTCACCCCCCCTCCCAGAATCCGTACTTTGCACAGCCACCTTTTGCAGCTATTACAGCGACAAGTCTCTTCATGTACATGTCCACAGGTTTGCCATACTGGTACTTTTGCACATTCTTCATGACAAAACTGCTCCTTCAAATTGGATGGACACCGGTTGTGTACAATACTGATACTGTTTAAATCATCCCAGAGATTCTCAGTTGGATTGAGGTCTGGTCTTTGATTGGGCAATTCCAGGAAATGTACCTGTTTTCTCTTTAAACCACTGGAGTGTTGCTTTAGCAGTGTGTTTGGAGGAGTTGTTCTTCTCGAAGGTGAACCTCCATCCCAGTCTCAAATCTCTGGGAAGACTCCAACAGATTTCCCTCAAGAATTTTTCTATTTTTTGCACCATCCATCTTTCCTTCAGTTCTGACCAGTTTCCCAGTCCCTGCGGATGAAAAGCATCCCCCACCGCATGATGCTGCCCCTATGATGCTTCACTGTGGGGATGGTGTTCTCAGCATGATGAGAGGTGTTAGGTTTGTGCTAGACATAGTGGTGTTCTATTTTAGTCTCATCTGACCACAGCACCTTCTTCCACATGTTTGAGGAGTCTCCGATACACCACCAGCAAATTTCAAACTGTCTGCCTTATTTTCTTTGCCACTCTTCCATGAAGCCCAGCTCTGTGCAGTGTGGGGCGTATAGTGATCCAGTGGACAGATACTCCCATCTCTGCAGTAGAGCCGCGGCTCCTTCAGGGTTATCTTTGGCCTCCTGGTTGCTGCTCTGGTTAATGCCCTCCGTTCTTGGTCTGTGAGTTTTGGTGGATGTCCCTCTCTGTTCATTTTCTAATAATGGATTTAATGGTGCTCTTTGGTATGTTTAGGGTTTTCATGCTGCACTTGCACTTACTTAGTGGTGTTCCACCAGTGTGTTGACTCTGAGATATACTGAGATCATTTGACACTTAGATTGCTCACAGGTGGATCTTATTTAAGTCATTAAGTGGCTTTTGAAGGTAGTGGTTTGTTTCAAAGCAAAGGGCTGAAAACATTTCCCCCTTTTAACTTCATTTATCTGTTGTTTGTTTTCTAGGTCCAGCACTTAAAATCAAATTCAAATTTAAATTCCAGGTTGTTAGGTAACAAAATAGAGAGAATGCCAACGGGGGTGAATACTGAAATGCTGATCTACAGTGCAGAAGTCTTTCTATATACAGTATTTGATTTCTAAAGTGCCAGACTATCTTGTATTTTTTTAAGGAACTGTTCTCCAGGCTTCCTTAAGGGCTTTCAAATGCTCTCATTTTTGGTCCAGTCTCTGTACCTGTCCAGTTACAGAAGTTTGTTAAGCCACACAGTGATTTATGAATGATTAATTCAAGCATAACAAAACACATCTAACTTAAGTCCTGAACTATTGAAGAAACAGGGAAACAGGAGCAGATGATTCCAGATGATCAGGCGATGATCAGTATACTGTTGGGGCTGAATGCTGAGTGGTTGTAACTTTGCAGCCTATCACAGTAAAACATTTGTACCCGTTTTTTTAACGTATGCCAAGGGTAAGACAGTTTGGCAGGCATACAGTATATGTATTGTGGCACTAATAATGAGATTCAAAGCAAAATGTAAAGGAGGTTTGGCTGAAGACATTTGCACAGTATTTTGTATCATTGCGTATAGAGGTGATATCTTGGAAGAACATTTACATTCACAGGGAAGAAATAACTATTTTCACTTCTTCAGCTCAAATGATCACTGTAGTGTCATAACTTTGAACCAGGTGCTATCAAAGCCAATTGAAGATGCTCTGCTTTACACTAGACCAGTGATTCTCAAGTTGGTCCTCTGGGACCCTCAGATGGTCCTTGATATTTGAGTTCCAGGTTGGTTTCTAACAAAAATGTCAATGGTCTGTGGGACCCCAGGAAAAGTTTCAGAGTTTCAGTTTTTGATTTTCCTAATGTGTTTGCCTAGGT
Source organism: Hemigrammopetersius urotaenia (assembly GCA_037974485.1). Lineage (NCBI taxonomy): Eukaryota > Metazoa > Chordata > Actinopteri > Characiformes > Alestidae > Hemigrammopetersius > Hemigrammopetersius urotaenia. Next base: position 4,931,843 of record JBBPDC010000149.1, on the reverse strand, counting down.
TTGGTGCCACACACACACACACACACACACACACACACACACACACACACACACACACACACACACACACACACACACACACTTTAAAAAAAAAAAAAAATGTGTTCTGTGACCTTGCAATGATTAGGTTGGGGAATGGTTCAATATACAAATGTAAATAACAGTATAAAAGTGTGAATAGTGATACATCAGTACTTTTTTATACCTCTTAAATATGCTTGTCTCAAACCAGGACAAATTTTTCTGACCAATATTGTCACTTTAATGAACTTAAACTGTGTTTTTTCACCTGAAGTTCCAGGCCTGTTTTTGTTGACTACAAACAACAGCATATTCATCTATTTCTCTTGGCTTGAGGCTCGATTGGCAGGCGGCCAGTTAGTTTGACAGCACAGGAGTCTTTGGTTGTTTTTTATTAGTCTACGAGTTGATCACATGCTCAGTGTTACATTTCTCCACTTAAAATGTGAGACAACATTGTTGATGTTGAAGACTATAATAAAAATTGGAAAAAAAATAGAATAGAAACAAATTCTATTAAAAAAAATGAAGAATGTTAGTAATCTGAATACTGAGAACTACAGTAAGTAAGTTAGTGAAACTACTGTTCACTAAAGCTGTTTCAGTCTGTTTAATATTGGATCACATAATATTACATAGGCCAATTTTACAGTTGGAGTTTGCGCTCCTTAAAATCAGACGATATCGGTCAGTCAGTTTCTATATTTAATGATTTAACTGTCCAAATTGGATGATTGAAGATGTCTGCATTTTATTTTTGTTTTTGTTTTTTCTTTATTTAAAGGTCCTGAGGAAGATTGTAGAATAAACTTTGTAGTGTGTGTAATCTTTATTCTTTTACAATCTTTATTTTTACAAAGTGTTAATGTTATGTTTGTGTGTTGTTTATCTGCAGTGCAAATGGTCCAGAAAAGGCTTCATCAGGACTCGCTGGGCTCTGGCAGACTGGTGAGTGCATGTAGTTTACCTACACACACACACACACACACACACACACACACACGTATCTTATGTACATCTTCTGCACCATCTCTGTTTCTCTATGGCTATACTGCTGCTGGGCCTACTAGTCAGGAAGCTGTTCACCCAGCCCTGTCCAGCCCCCTGGACGGTGTGTGTGTGTGTTTGTGCTGTGGGCAGGCCAGCAGACCGCAGGAGAAGGGCTGGATTGGATTAAACCTAATCACGTTAGTCAAGCAGCCCCATCTGACAGATGACAGAAAACATTACATGCAATTGAACCTGCACATTCTGGATCTAAAGGTTTTCTCCATGGGGAGATGAGCGACAGGGGAGGGGCGGGTTGAGGGGAGTATGATAATCTAATAGAAGAAATACAACAGAACAAAAGGGGCGAAACAGAGGATTGGAAGAGAGGGATGATGCTAGACAGGGACAGGGCTTTGGTCCAGAGCAAGGGATGACATGCGGGTGGTGGAGGGGGGGCGAGCGAATGAAACGGTGACAGAGGAATAACAGGCTTAGCCACAGGGCCGCTGTGAAAGCATCTCTAGCGTTCTACATGTGTCACTTTTAAACAGATTAGAGGCATGTGCCTGTACAGTCGCTCTGACCCACTTGAAGACTTCATGCAAAGTGTGAAGACCAGAAGAATTGTGTTTTAGAGGGCAAAGCATTATGCAAAAAATGAACTGAGGGTCAGATGTGCATATGAGTGTCGGTGGAGCACAAACTGTGCATTAATGGGATTGTATTGTGCACTCACAAAGAGTCTGTACTTGCTGTTTTGCACAATTATGTATTGCTGTCTGCCTCATTCTTTGCATTCCTTTGCGCTTTTTTTTTTGCACACTTAATGATTCTGCTGTTAGAAACAGTATGTCATAATACTGCATTCCCTTACACTGTTGATGTCACTGCTCCTGTCGACTGCACTGTATGTTGTCTTGTCCTGCCTGCATGTGTGTAGTATTGTGATGTTCTGTTTTTGTTCTTGTGCTGCTCCATGGTCCTGAAGGAATGTCGTGTTTCACTGTGTACTGTGTAAGTGATTGAAATGACAAACATCTACTTGACTTGCCTTGAAATTAATGGTCAATTTACACATTGGCATCTTCTCACACACATGCTTCAGATCCTGAGCGCTCGACTAGTTGGTACATATTGTATCAGTGCAAGTTGAAACACTATGATTTGGCAATCAAGTGACATTTAATGTGTGAGTCAGTGTATATTGAAATCTGCAAACACATCCACATCCTGTAAATCTCTAGACTCAGTTCTCTCCCTCTTGTGTCCTCAGTGCCTTCGACCTGGTGAACATTCACCTGTTCCACGATGCCTCCAACCTGGTGGCCTGGGAGAACAGTCCTTCTGTCTACTCAAGCACGCGACAGAAAGCTCTTGGCTTTGTGCTGGACAGGTAAGAGACGTGTGTGTGTGTGTGTGTGTGTGGGTGTGTGTGTGTGTGAGTGAGAGAGTGAGAGAGTGAGAGAAGTGAGTAATGTGGACACTAAAGTAACTGGCCGGTGACTTGCCTAGTCTGTGTTCTCGCACTAACTTGGATCCAATCAATAAACTCTTACAGGGGCGCCATGCATTCCTGACGCTGAAGGTTCTCTAAAATACCTTAAAGCCGTTAGCTCTAAAACTAGTGTATTGAAAAGTTCTTTAGGGAACCGGAAGTGGTTCTTTTATTGCTTCACTCCAAAAGCTTGTCTATTTTCAGTAGTGTATGGGGTCATCTATTGTTTTATATGTCTATAATTTGTATGTAGAATTTTGTAAACTCCTGGTAAAAAGACACTTTTTTCATTCTCTTTGTAAAATATGAAGAGAAGACACATATATGCACAACTTCCATTTATAAACTGGGAAACTGAACAAAAATAATACACAAAATAAAACAAAAATGTTACATGCGCTAAACCAGTGGTCCCCAAACCCCGGGCCGTGGACCAGTACCGGCCCTTGGGTCATGTGGTATCGGTCCAAAAAACTTGTATATTTATCTGCCACTCCTTAAAGGCCGGGCCGTGGAAATAGTTTCTGATATTAAACCGGTCCGTGACGAAACAAAGGTTGGGGACCACTGCCCTATTTTTAACCTTATTTGTACTTAATATACTTAATGTATTAAATTAAACAATGACAGTGTATTAAAATGTGTAGAAGTGTGTTGCCTTCAGATGATGTGCACTTATTTTCACTTAAACAATCAGCTGAACATGTCATATGACCAGAGGGGTTTAAACCTTTGCACACAGCTATACAGGAATCAGTCATTTTTATACCTTGGCCCCTCATTACAAAGAACCATAAATTATGGCCACAAATCCTATGCAGTCATTGACTGTCGGCAGTTTGTAGACCACAGACGTCACCAGATAATGTGTGTGGTCTCTGGTGATGTTGTTGAAAGCCTTATACAGACATCTTTAGGTTGTGCTCATTTTGGAGGCTTTTAGTCCTCAGCCAACGCGTCAGTGAGTGAAATGTGGACTTTCTGCGATTGGCTCAGAAAGAGTCTAGATTGTTCCTTTTTTCGTCTTCCTCAAGGGATGTGAAGTTAAATTCCAAAAAGTTAATACGACGTGTGTGTGTGTGTGTGTGTGTGTGTGTGTGTGTGTGTGTGTGTGTGTGTGTGTGTGTGTGTGTGTGTGTGTGT
>JBBPDC010000149.1:4886998-4899977 GCA_037974485.1 Hemigrammopetersius urotaenia | reverse complement strand
TGTGTGTGTGTGTGTGTGTGTGTGTGTGTGTGTGTGTGTGTGTGTGTGTGTGTGTGTGTGTGTGTGCGCGCGCGCACATGCATGCATATGGTGTGCAACATATATGCTAAAAGCATATCTTTACCATCACTGAGTTGAAGATTTTGATGATGAAGCATCAGAGTTCAGTCATGTATAACATATCTGGGCTTGTTTGTGTATTTTACTCTGTGTGTGTGTGTGTGTGTGTGTTCATGAGATCCTTGCTCATTGCGCAGGGGGTGTGTGTGTGGAACCCCCAGCAGTGGCAGGTCAGAGGGGTCAAAGTGATGAATTTTTATGGGGCTGTTGCTTGTGTTTCAGGCCTGTCCCATTCTCCTCGTGCTGCACTGGCTCTCAAAGACTACCAAGCTGGCCAATTTGTCCTGCCGGGCCCTAGAGAATGGGCCTGTTTAGGACCTAAATACCAGAAAGAACACACACACACACACACAGCACCTCACTGGCTTTTCTCCCACCCCTCAGCCCCTGTTGTCCTGAGATGATTTGTGGCCTGTCCATTCTGTGCTGGGGAGGCCAGTCGTGGTTGTTGTGGAACCTGAGCTGACTGAGAGAATCAGTGCCTCCCCTTGCACTGCCAGCCATTGTTTTAGAGGGGTTTCCCAGATGTTCCAGTGGCCAAGATGAATAGGCAGCATTCCCCTCTGTCTCACACACCCCTTTATTCTGCTCTCAGTTTTACACACCCCCTACACGGCCGCCCACAGTGCCACTCAAGGGCTTATAGCTAGGTGTTCATGTGTGGACTGGAGAAGGACAGTGTTTTGGGCGATGGGGCAAAGCTCACAGGCAGAGACCGTAATCGTGCCATGCGCAATATTCGTCTCATGGTACCTACATCCACAACAAAAATTGTAGGAACACACAAATTATGTTAAAATGGTGATACTGTCTTTTCTCATCGTCCTATTAACATAGCATCTGGAGATGATTTGTAAAAGTGGCCAAACATAGTTATCCACATACAGTATGTTGACATAAGTGCAATACAGTTATAATAAATGAAAGAGAAAATGAATGGCCAAAGATATATACACATATCTATATCTATATATATATATATATATATATATATATGTGTGTGTGTATGTGACCCAGTGACCCATATCATTAAAAAGATGAGAAAATAAGCTTTAAAATGATATCTAAAATGATTAAACAGTTGTCAAGTTACAATCGTTTGAATTATGGCATAGCAGCAACATTTTCCAACTTTTTTGTCAGTTTTTTGTTGATATCTTTAACAATCCATAGCATTCAAAGAGATGCACCCTGTATTCAACAAGAAGATTGTACTACAGGCATTTAGATACTTAGAAAAATACATTAAATCAGACTGAAGACACATCACTAGAGCCAAAGAACTCACTGACCAACTTGATTCGTTTCGGAGGATATGCAAAAACAGCACTAATTTTGAGAGCTACAACTCAGATTAAATGGCCATTTAAGTACATTTTTGCAATTATTTCTATAATGAAATGTTGAGAGATTAATTTTGAAGACCTTTTCTTTCATATAAGACCAAAAAAGAAAATTTTATATTTTTGATGTTTTTCAACATAATCAATATATATAGAGAGAACCATATTCAAATATATATTACAAGTATAAGTTAGTTCTTGGCATTAAAGTTGGACATAAGGTTGCACAGCTTTTGGTGAGGATTTTAGACAAATGTGTTAATTTAAAAGCAGAGCCTGAAAAGTCTGTACCATCATGCTTGAGTGGTCCCAGCAGCTGTTGGAAAATATATATTATTGGTCGCATCCTAAATAAATAATGTCCCTGAATTTCATTATACCCATCTAGATGATTTAATCTAGATGATCCACTCATTGGTGTTTCGATATGGTCAAAAATATCCACACTTGTAAGTGTAAGGACATTCCTCCTTCCCGTATTTTCTTAATGATTAGTTATGTTGGAGTGAGAAAGGAGAGTGAGAATAAATTATATTAAATGAATTGCACTTTTTTTGAAGACGTGATCTGTGATAAAAATGATGAAAAATACTGCAGCTGTTTAGTGGAAGATTATCTGGCAGAGTAGACGGTTCATAAAGTGATATTAAATCACTTCAGCTGTGTTGAATAGTGACAAAGTGATTCCACGTCATGTTCATTGGTAGAACCGTCCTATTAGTGACCATCTGAGACAGGGGCGTTGCGCTTTCTTGAGCATTCTTTGATTGAAACGTACTGCCCACAAATCTTTGTAGAGTCAGAGCTTCTCAAAGATGTTTAAACTAAAATGAAATGGTCATTTTATGGCCGTTTTACAAGTTTACAAGCTAGCCTCGCAACATCGACCTCAGAATGTTTAAGGACTCTTTCGTTTACAGCCGGATATTCCACAGTCTTGAAATACAGATGTCAAGTGAAAAATGTAATGAGTATACTAGCAAGGGTGTCCTACATGGGTCCTAGCACAGTTTAGTGTTGTTTTTTCCCTGCAACACATTTTCTAAACCTGGTAAGGATGAGTTCAGGCGGCTTTGAGAATGGAAATGATGAGACTGTGCTGGACGTCAGCCCTTCAGGACTAGATTTACTCCACTTTGAGCTGAGGTTAGAGCACCCTTGTCCATCGTTCACTTTTTTGGAAGGTCTCTAGGTGGTTTGGAGTAAACCATAAGGCTGTTCTCTTTCTACATATTGTGACTGTGATATGTCCAGTGAGTGATGAGGCAAAACGTTTTCACAATAAAAAACTTTTCATAATATTTGATGGTTTATTGGATACGTTTGAAAAGAGGCAACTGTCCAACATTAAAAACCACTCTGAGTGCAATAGCATATTGTGACATAATGAGACATAATGTATCATGATGATGATTAATATTGTCATACTGGCTTCCCCTACCTCGATTTATCAAAATCCACTGCGCAGTAAACAATAAACAGGTTTGTGACTGGTTAGAGATCTTGCTTCAGTATTACAAAAATACAAGGACCATTGTTGTAACAAGTAATATTGTGTAGGCGGGGCCTTTTCTAGGCGGGGCAACCATCAATCTCCGTGAAACTTCACAGTTAGATAAGGCTCGATGAGACCTTTCCAAAGACCTCTCGTTTGCCGGTGATCCAGCATTATATTGTTCACCTCGCCTGGGTGTCCGATTACTTTTGTCTGAGGTGAACGGTATAACACCCGATCTCCCGGGGCGAATTATGGCGAACGAGAGGTCATTGGAAAGGTCTCACCGAGCCCTATCTAACTGTGATTTTCACATTCAGAGTGCGAGATATATTTTTCATATTTAACATTCAGATTCAAGATAATTTAAGGCAAATTCTCCATGTTGGTCAGGGCATATCATAGTACGCAGTCCCGCCCCCTGCTAACTAACAGCCAATTGTAAACATGGGGCATGGCCAGTAAGCATATCTTGCTTTTTGTAAAAGTGCTACATTAACCCCTGTAAGGTCTTTCAGTGTGTGGGACCCGTTGTTAGTTTTTAGCTTAAGAAAGAATATACAAATAATTTTCAAACTGAGATTCATTGGCCATGGCTCATTTTCTGTGAAGAAAATAAATCAGAAAACATTCACGGTGACCTCCCCCCATACCCAGGGCTAGTAAAAGTGTGGAAATCATAGGTCCTGTGTACCCTCAAATTACAGAACCATCAGACCCTGGGGTGTGTTTGATGCTGATGCAGTATAATAACAGGAATGTGATTTAACAAAGGAAAAGGGAACACATTTAACATGTTCTTTTTTCATATTACTTGCAAATGGAATTTTAACACAAAAGACTTGAATATGTTGAATTAAAAGCCCCAAAATGCAATGGGTCCACCAGACCCAGCAGGACTCCCTGTGTAATCAAAAAATGAAGACCTTATGAGGGTTAAAATCCCACATTTAGAGTTTGTAAAAATGCAACATTTAGATTTAGAGCACAACATTTAGTTTCTTTTAACACATTTAGTGTGTAAATTGTACAAAATGATGAAAAAAATGACACTTCTGAGTTTGTTAGGCTGTTTATACAAACGGCACCCCATAGGGGACATCTTACTATACCATGTTTCTCCCATATTATATCACAGTTATGATTTTTGTATTTGTGTGAAGGTATACAAAATGTACCCGGACATTTTTTGAAAGCATTATTTTTTGTTTTCTGTTTAAAAAGAGATTTGTATTGTAGATATCGGCAGATATCCAAATTTACAATATCGGTATCTGACATAAAAAAGTGGTATTGTGTGTGTGCGTGCGTGCGCGTGCGTGCGTGCGTGTGCGTGCGCCACTTTTTTATGTCCGATACGGATATTGTAAATTTGGATATCTGCTGATATGATACAAATCCTTTTATTTTTAAAGTTTGTTGGTTTTTAGGCTCAGCATGCAGCGCTCTACATCTCGTTCTCCCTGCGTTTTTGCGGGGTCAGGTGTCCCAATACTTCTGTTCATATTACATGGACAATGTAATGGAAAGCATGACAATAACACTTTAATTACACTGCATTCAGATACGTACACTTTCATATGGAGTTGGTCCTCCTTTATAGCTGCTGTAATAGTTCTGCCCCCCATGCTCTGGACTCTGAGGGGAGCTTGTTTTTCTGTAACAAACTAGATAAAACGTAAATGCCCTGGCAGGAGACGGTAGTTTTGGTTTTATATTTGATTTGATTACATTAATATTTAACAGTGATTTACAGGAAATATTTTAAATGCACTTCTCCATCTAACACTAATACAAAGAGAGGCATGAGAAGGAATAAAATAATTAAGAAACACATTAGAATCATTTACTCAGAACTCCTTCTCTCTCTCTATAATTGGTATCTAATTGCTCTGCTCCCTAAATACTCACAATGGATCATCATGATGGTGTAATGGCAGAGCAATGACCACTGGCATGAGGAATTATGAGCTGGAAATCAATAGTGTCGTGTCTGAGTGATGTGAGGAGACTCTAAGAGGAGGCTCTGAGGTTCAGAGGTCAGCTCAGAGCAGCATAAGCTGTCTTCCACACACCAGCCTGGTTCTCTGAGGATCCCTTGACCCCAGCTAGCCAATCCAGGAAAAGAACAAAAATTTCCTGTTCAGTGATCATATTGTCAAAAAGCATTGAAGCACAAAGATCATTAAAGGGTAGAGCAAGTATTGCCCTGAAGTCTGTAAAAATTAATATTGCTATAACTTTAATGGAGATCTTATAACAGTGTAAAAATAAATATCAGAATAGTCTCCTGTGTAAATAATGAACTTTATGAACAGATTGAAGACCAGCGCGGAAAATGTGAAGCCTGTTTCCTCAACCTCTTTCTGTTATATTTACAAGTCTGCACCAGCTTACCTTTGGTATAAAGCAACAGAGCTGTTTGGAATTACTCGTCTTATTAATGACTAATATAATAATGACTTAAAATACAGCTCAGCACTGGCAATAACAACTGATACCTCTACAGTATAGCTTTTCATGGCAAGATCATTAATGTGATAAATAGTGCACTGTAATTGTTTACAAAGTGATTCATTGATAAATTGTTTTCATCACTTTCCAATACAAGGCATTCTGGATTGCTCATTGCATAGTGTGTTAAGTTTGTGAGTCATTCTTTCCAGCTTAGAGTAGCAGCACTCAGGAAGCATGATTTCATTAACTTTATTAATGCTCACTTTATGGGCTCATTAACTTTTGCTATTGATTCAGTTAATTGCATTTTAATGCAACTTGAATGTCATCTGATACCATGAAACCATGATGTATTTGGAAATCATTGTGATATTTTAGTTTTATCAGTATCACCCTGTATTGTGTGCGGCTGTTGTGTAATCAGTAGTGTGTGTGCTCGCATGTGCCTAAAGTTTTGGTTTCCAGTGTGTGAATTAGGGTTTTAACACTATGGTTCTGTGAAGGAATACTAACTTAATGGGCGTCCTCACAAAAATATGAATTTGATTCTGATGTGTTTGGGCATGCATGCACAAGCATGGCTTAACCAGACACTTCCATGAGCAGTGTGTTTGAGCTGGACTCCGTAAAGCCTGTCCAGCTGTGTGTGGCTGAGGGAGCAGAAGGTGTGTGTGTGTTCTAAAAAAAAAAAAGGGATTTGTTGTGGGACACCTTGCTTTAGCCTTTCTCTCCATAGGTCAGAAGATCTGTAATTGAGCAGCAATTTATCTCCCATTGATAGGATTATCTCACTTAAGAGCATCAGACACAGCAGGTCACTCACAAAACAGTCCTCCAGCTTGGCCCACACACACACTTCACACACTCCTGTCATCTGCTCACAGCTGATTCAGTTGGTTCATTTGTAACAGCTTAAGAGCTTTGATGTCCAGTGCTGAGAAAAGAGCCGCAGGCTATAAGCACTAAGTGGCCGTGTTGAGCTGCGCTGGCTGCTGATGCCAACTGGTTCATGGATAAGATGTTCGAGGTGCTCAGAGATGTGTGGTGTGTTTGTGGTTTTGCAGTGGACACAGAAACCCCTGTCCATATAATGTTATTGTGTTTGTGACACCTTTAGCCTTAATAGATCTACAAGACATGCACATGTACTGTTTCTGTAAGGGCAAAACACTGACATAAAAGAAAAATCATATAAATTGTAACTGATTTTATAAAATATTTGAAATAACAGTAACCAAACATGCTTGCTTTTATTTCATTTCCAACCTAAAAAGCTGACATTTTTACTTTAACATGACCAGAGTTATATCAAACATTTATACGGCAACATTCTTGTTTGCCTGTAGGCTTCGATTTAATAGTGTAACGATTTTTCCTCAAAAACATTTTCAGATTGTTCATTATTTTACACCAGCAGGCAGGGAAACATGCTGTTAACCAATAATATTTAACCTCCCATTCCTGACACCCCCTCCTACAAGCTAAATGTACTGTGATTTCCATTCCACATCCACTTTTACATGGTATTAGATTTTTCAAATGGAAGACTTGTATAGAAGAAAATGTAAAGATATACATTCATATTTAATATATATTAAATATATATAAAGTTGCAGTATGTAAAGAGCTTCCTGTAAATGTTACTGTAGTTTTAGCATCTAAGCTTACACCGGGCAGTAACTGGAGTATTTTCTGCAACAGTTTTTACACACAGCGCACAGCACAGTCCCCTGCCCTTGAGTTAGCAAACACAGAGACACACACTGATATGGTTGAGAGTCTCTGTTATATAGTGTATATTGTCAGTGATGAAGGTGCCTAGAGACAACCCGATACAGCTTCAGATATATTCTTCCACTCACTGTGTCTTTTTCATTCTTATAGCTACAGTTATTTCCCCTTCTTACCTCTCCCACCTTCTCCTGCTGATCATTTCATCCTCGAGTATCAAATGAAAAGCTCAATTGCCCTCAAATGAGTTATGTTAATATCATTTAAGGGGGTCAGTGAGTGTGTGCAGATGTAATTTATTTAGACTCTGCCCTTTGATGGAGCAGCTGAAAGAGACTTCTCTGTTTACGCTCTCACTATGGCTGCTAGAGTGACCCAGAGACCCGCACCCCACCCTACCCATCTACCCCCCCCAATTAGCTGCATGAGCCGGGTTAACGAATGGTCAGCAGCTGTCCTCAGGTCAGTGCAGGGGCTGTTTCTATAGCCTGTATTATTAGAGTGCACCTGGGCCCTCTTGGCCCAGGACCAGGGCGGACTCGCCCATAAGCAACTGCATGAGGTTTTAATTTATGGTAAGATGTATGAAAGAGGAATCACATGACAAGTAATGTTTAGGCAAAAATAAAGAGTGTGTGGTTGTGTGAGTAGCTTGACTTGCACGCATGCTCGTGTGTGTGTGCGCGTGTAGGCGTGTGTGGTATGATTGATCAGTAGTGCTCAGTCAGCTGGACGTGACAGCGAGGCGTCCCATGACTCGCTGGTCAGTCTTCATCAGTGAACACATGAATAAGGGCATCAATCTCTTTCCGCACCGAGGGGTCTCACTTTTCACTTCTCAAACAAGGCCAGAACCCCTCGGCCCTCGGATTAAGAAGCGTCAGATGTTTCTGCAAAACAAATGTTTAAACAGTAGTTCTTGATCAGTGATTACTGTATAAAGGTCAGACATGTTGTTACACACTTTCATACATCTTATCATAAATTAAAACCTCATGCAGTTGCTTATGGGCCACTTCAATAGTGAGTCCGCCCTGTTCCTCAAAAGCAATGTTAATTATCACTTTTTGTGTGGGGTGTTAAAGGGAGGGCAAAATGCGAAAGCCATTGATTTTTAAACATTTGTTCATAATTATATTGTAAAGAAATTCAAAGTGGTGTAGTATGAAATGCTGCATTGCAGAGAAACTTACGAAAAGTTCAGATTTGCTCACAGTGACTGTGATAGGAACCAGATGTCAGATACCTTTAATAGCTGAAATAGTAATGAATGTGCTGAATACTACTACTACAAATAACAATAGTAAACACCAAAAAATTCTAAGCTTTATAGCCATTAGAGAGACACAGCTCTGTATTTTCTGAAAGCGATTGTGTATGTGTGAGCGTAAGACTGTATAAAACGGTGTAAGTGCTTACATGTGTGTTCGCGTGTATGCACATGCATGTGTGTGTGTACATTTGGAGGAGGAGAAACTGTCCATCAAACTCTTTATATGTAACTGTGAGTGCACGTCATCAGCGCTTGGCGGGTCCCGTGCCCCGTGGATTATAGAAATCATTTGAACATGAATGGATTTTGTGCTTCTGTACTCGTAAATGGATGCATTTCATTTCAATAAGGTTGCAGTGCTCTCTGCCAGTCCGGCTGCTCTCAAATCGCCAGGGTTTTCTGCTTGGCTGACTCTCCGGCCGAGAGATCGACAGAAGGGGGATTTTTGTTGAAGAGAGCGAAAAGCTGAACCCTCCATCCACCTCATTTGAATAAGAGAACTTTTTGACCTCCCTTCTTTTTTTTTCTTTTTTTTTTTTTAAACCGACATACCTCCAGCTGTGTTGGGCTTCCTCGAGCCCTCACTGATCGGTCACCTGTTTGCTTGATCAGTTACGTTTAGTTTTTTTTGATTATCAGTCTAGGGTGTTTTTTTGCTGCGGTTATTTTGGGAAGTGAAAAATGAATTTCCCTGCATTGTCTCAGCCTGCATGGCTACAATGACTCTCTGATGGGGAGAGTATCTCTGTCTTTGGCCTTTTTGGGAGCTCCTTCTTGGCCTTATTCATTACACAAAGCAGCTTAAGCCCAGTAAAGCGCATTAGTATGAGGCTGCCAGGGGAGCGCCCTGAGCTGCTGCTTGGACCCAAATGAGCGAAAGATGGAGCGATTTGTTAGGGCTTTAGAAAGCGGCTAAATAGAGAGAGGAGGGAGGTGGGGGAGAAAGGAGTGAAGGAAGGAGGTTTGCTCCTCTCTTTTCCGCCGCTGTTTGTTTTAATCTGCAGCGCGGCTCTGTGGGCTTTCTGGCCTGATTTGTGACATTTCATTCTAAAGGGTCCCCCCCTCCTCTCCGTTATTGGCTTGACCTGATTAACTAATCTGTGCTTTGAATTTCAATCAGGCCTGTGGGATGGGAACCAGCGGGACTGGCTTTACCTCATTCAACTGTCTTCAAACACAGATGGTCGAATGTTTAACTAATTGTTAAAAAGACTCGACAAAAGGGAATTTAGCCATGCACGCAGTATTCGGGGTCAATACAATACCGCGACACAGAGAGGGCCGAAAGGAGATGATGTTTTTTTTCCCCCCTTCTTCTGCTTCTTCAAAACCATTAAAATGCACAGTGTGTAATTTGAGAGAGTGAGTGTGTGTGTGTTAAGGACTATGTGTTAGAGGAATGTCTTAGGCCTTGGTAGCTTGCTTTCACAAACTGCAGTGCTGGTTAGATCAGAGAAAAACAAGTTTGTATAGTCTGAGAAACGTGTGATCCTCATTTTTGTTACTTGTTCATTTTTTGGCACCTTATTTGGCATAACATATCAATGTCTTTGAAGTAATGAAACACATTTCATGAAGTGTGGCCATACTTTTGACTAGTGATGTAAACCGGTGTCTATAAACCCGACTCCCTTACTGATGTGTCTTCTTCTAAATGTCTCACAGGTGTCTGTGTAATGCAGGAATATGTTGTTCTAATTGACTCAGCTGTTATTGTCGTTGACATATTATGTAATTACTCTCTCCCCCTCCTCTTCCCCACCCATCCTCCAGAGTCTTTGCTCTACAGCCACCATACAGACAGTTCGAGCTGCCGACACCAACGAGGTGGACAAAGTCATATTCAGAGAGTCGGACAATGACCGCAAGGTGAGATATGTGAAATCTTACACACAAACACATACAATTTTCTTTCTCATCACCTGATACAGTTCAGCCTCTGAAACTTGAATTAATGACCTTGCCTGTTCCTCTTGAGCTCAAATCTTAAGAAAACCTTGTTTCTTATCTCAAAATCATATCTCACAGAGCAGATAGGGCATTCTTCTTACAACGTCAGAGTCAAAGTAAACTTGTATACAGTGAGACGAATGGTGTCGCCAGATTGCAAAAGACACATAGAATGCACATGTATAAATAAAATGTTGATGTAAACTCTAAACTAGAAAATGTGCAGTTTTGCACAGAAATTGTGCAAATATTGCATCAAGTAGCAAACAAGCAATAATGGAATGGAACTGGGTGCTTTATATGTGCAAATGATCAGCGGCAGTTTGAAGTAAATATAGAGATGCAAGTACAAATGTTACATGGATGTGCATTATAAAGTATATGCGTTATAATGTACATTGCGTAAAGTGCAAAGATGAAAAGCTGAGTTTGTTCACGGTTCAGTTGTGTGTGTGTGGTTAGAGGGAGACCAGGCAATGTATGTTGAGGAGGCTGAGGCAGACCACCTGTGTGTGCATATGGCCTGTATATCTTTAGTATATTTCAATGAAAACTATTCTGCATTCTTCAGCCTGTGTTTGTATGCAAAATTACCCCACTGCTGTTTCTGAAGCTCACACAGAAACACTCCATTATAATGTTGGTTTTGTTACCTTCTGTACTGTTTACTAACTCTTGGTCCTGTGTTCTCATAGGTTGTGCTACAGCTTGAAAAGAAGCTTTTTAACTATATCAACCAGGATGTTTTCCGGGAAAACAATGGAACGCTGGTGAGCTGACTGTTTTCTTCCTATCACCCTACTTTATACAATTAGATTGTTGTCTTTTTTAGGTTCCTCAAAGAGGAAAGAATTCAATGTCTTCAAGACACGTTTGTCCTGTTGTCATGAAGGAATGAAAGAGAGACATTGAAAAAGTGAAGGGGCTCTTTTTTGGGTAGAATAGGACATTGTGTGGCAGGAACGTGTTTGTAAGTGCAGGAATTACAAATAAGATTCTCTTGCTGGAGTCAGTAGAACATCCAAAATGGTCTATAAGTGGGACCTCACTTCAGTGCTGGAGTCTGTCCTCACCTGCACCCACTGGAGAGAGCCTTGGCTTTATATATAGGACGAACTGTGTATGTGTGCGTGTGCATGTGTGTGTTCATTCACATGACTGGAGAGCGGTTAGATGAATGACCTAATGGCTCAGGAGAGATAATCTGATGGTCATGGTCTAGTTAAACACACTGTCTTATGAGCCTTATAAAACAAACTACCCTTCCAAAACGACAAATGTCTTCTCCCTCCAAAAATAAATAAATAAATAAATAATAAATAAATAAAAATCCATTGCATCCTTCATCAACTACTAGACTTGTACCAGCTTGACAGAAATTTAATTCGAGGCAGCTCTTGAAAATAATTATTGTATTTTGAAAGGAGTAATCATTGGTGGGGACATGATTGAATGTGTCCATGCCTATTGACTTTTGCTATGATTAATAGCTTTGTTTAGTCGATATTCCCATCGAAATTGTATAATTAATTATCCGGGTGGCTGTCAGGCACGGAGGATGGAGAGCTCTGATGAGGATTTGGGAAGATTAAATTTTCCGGGGACCGCTGCGTCGAGGGGGCGCAGTGCTCGCAGCAGAGGGGGAGTGTGTGTGTGTGTGTGTGTGTGTGTGTGTGTGTGTGTGTGTGTGTGTGTGTGTGTGTGTGTGTGTTGCGGCCGGGCGAGGCGCACAGGAGCCGAGGACTGCACCGAGTTTGCCCCCCTCTCTCCCTTCCACTCCCCCCACCCAATCTCTCATCTTCCCCCTCCCTGTCCCGTTGCCATTGATTTTGTTTCAGTATCTCTTTATTGTAACTTTATCTCCTGTAGCTGGCCAGCCAGTGGGACGGGAGGACGCGAGCCGAGCGGAGGAGGGAGGGAGGAGTGGAGTGAGTGATGAACTTTTCTGTCGCACTCCTCATGCTCCTCGCGTCCTCCAGCGCTTTGCTCAAACCGCAAGAGTTTTTAAGAATCCAAATAAATAAATAACACAGCCCTACCTGTGCGTGCTGATCCATATTTTTCCTGTCAGGCGGCCCGAGGAGCAGAGCAGCTTCAGTGCTAATCTAATGTGACCCTGGCAAAGGCTGCAGGCAGCCAAGGCAAAACACACTCTATGAATGTCTGCGTAAGCATGTGGTGGACACTTGAATAGCTTTTAGGATTTTTCAGGAAATGTTGTGTGTGTGTGTGATTAAAGACTTGATGCTACAGGCCAAATAGATGGAGTCAAAGGCTGACTTTTAAATGTTAATTGCTTTTTTAAAATATTCCTTTAAGCCATTCCTAGTAGTGCAGGCTGAAACCCAGCTGCTCACGTGATGTATGTTACTATGATTCTGAGATTGCAGTCGTCTCATTCAAATACAGCTTTTAAATGACTTGGAATGCAATGATTTAAACCCGGCTTTGCTGGATGGTGAATAATTATGGATAAATCAATAAGTAGAAAACTGACCAAAGCAGAAGCAAAGTGGAAAGCAACAGTTCCCTACTCTCTCTGTGTGTGTGTGTGTGTGTGTGTGTGTGTGTGTGTGTGTGTGTGTGTGTGTGTGTGTGTGTGTGTGTGTG
>JBBPDC010000149.1:4852079-4867403 GCA_037974485.1 Hemigrammopetersius urotaenia | reverse complement strand
AAATATAACATAATAGCCTGTAAGGTTTGCCGCTGTTTGTGTGACAAATATCCATACAGCACTGTTGTCTGTGTGTCCACAGCTATCCATACAGTGAGGACTGCAGTCAGGGGAAGCAGTACATGAATACGCGATGCCCTGCCTGGTGTGACCGGATCCTCATGTCCTCTTCTGCGAAAGACCTGGTCTTGAAGGTCAGTTCAACATAAACAACATAAAGTATTCAAAACACACTTTAACCAGTTACTCCTATTATAGCGTTTTTACATCCAAAAGTGACCGAATGAAGACTAAAGCACAGCCCAGACTGGCATTTAACACCGATCACTCTTCACACTGTTTAGTGCAGCACCTAACTTGGTGCAGGTAGATTTTGAAGAGGATTTAGTGAGTGTGGTTAGAGTGTAGGGCGGGACCTTCTCTCGGGTCTGCAAGGTCAGTACAGACATTATTACTCTTCCAGGTCTTCTGCTCTACTCCTTTTTTTTTTTTTTTTTTTTTTACTGCACTCCTTTCTGTATTTCCTCCACCACAGTCACTTGCACTGTCTCCCTGTTTGTCTCTCTTCCTCTGGTTCTCCATACTGAGCCAGGCTCACAGATGGAACGGGTGCTATATGTATAAGCTTTCATCTGCGATGCTAAGCTCATAGTCCACACTGGCAGTATATTCAGGCTGCTCTTATAGAGTGCCAGGCGCGCATGTCTGCTTTATAAAGCTTCATAAGTCTCCGCAGAGCTGGGCAGATCTCTGTCCCTCTGGCTGCTCTCTCAGGGCAAGAGCTGCTCTTAGCCTCAACAGAACAGTAAATTCCTCTCTGTTTATCTGTCTGCCTCTTGCTCTCTCTCTCTCTCTCTCTCTCTCTCTCTCTCTGTCTCTGTCTCTCTCCCTCTCCCCTGCCCTCGCCCTCTCCCGTTGTCTCACCCACTCTTCCACTTACCTTCTCTTTCTCACACTCTGTCTCTCCCTCCATCTATTTCTCTCTCTCTCTCTGTTTCTCCCTCACCCACTCTTTCACTTTCCTTCTCTCTCTCAAACTCTCTTGCTTTCTCTCTCACTTCCTCACTTTCTTCATTCTTTCTTTTCTTTATCTCGCTTTTCTCTCATTTTCTCTTTCTTGTGCTTGCTCGCTTGATCTCTTTCTTCAGATATTTCTGTCTTTCTTAATTTCGCTCTTTCTCTTAATTTTCTTAATCTCTCGCTACAGTCTATAGATGAAAACTAAACTACAAAAAAATTCATACATTTATTTGTGTTGTCATTGCAGGCTGAAGCATACATGTAGCATATAGTTTAGCCATGCCCATTCAAACTGAAGTTATAATACATACAGGGCAGCCTTTGAGAAAAACCAAACAAACACAATTAAAAATGATATGATGATTAAATGTTTTGTTATGCATTAGGCCCTTTTTGTGAAGTGGCAGTGAATACAGTTTAACACACACACACACACACACACACACACACACACACACACACACACACACACACATATGCACAGCACCAGACAGTTAATGCCACACTTTGTTTTCTTAACACCTATTAAGGGACCTGGACACACACCTTAAGTACTTCATTTGGATATCTACAATAAGCTTGGTGTACGTACTGGGTCTCTCTTTCTCTCTCTCTCTCTCTTGCTCTCCCTCTCTCTTGCTCTCTCTCTCGCTCTCCCTCTCTCTCTAATGCATAAGCATTACAGATTGTTGAGACATGGGCCCATAAACAGTGCTGTGCGCAGCGTCATCTATCATGCTGTGCTCCGTTAACTTTGTGCCGTGTTATTTTCTGCTTGCCGAGCCCTAACACGCCGCAGGTCTGCCTGCAGCGGCGGCCCGAGCAGCTTCCCCGCTCCATACTGTAATGAAGGCTCAGTCAAGCGAGCGCCACCGCAGCCTCGGCCCCCGCTGTCATTTGTTTATCTGTCTAAAGATTACGCAGCCCGAAAATCCACAATTTTATGCTGCCTTTGTAAATTATCAAGTCTCTTTTTGATGAATGTATCCGTGCTGTGGGAGCCAGAGGCCCGCGCACGTGAAGACATTGGAACGTAACCCGAAACGGAAAGGTAGTCCACGTGTGCAGGGCCAAGGATGACCCGCACGCTTCCGTCTTATTGGTTTGAAGTTCATTCAGGCTGAAGTTGGTGGTGCTTTCTGAAGCGCTCCTGGTCTTTTCATCACTCCCTCTGAGCAGCCGCACACCTCACCAAGCTCACGCAGAGTGCCTGTAATGCTCTGTTTTCATAGCGTGTGCGTATTCAAAAAGCCTTTAGTTCAGCTTGAGAACCACAATCTAGACCACACAAGCTTTCTTTCAGCTCATTTTATGCGGCCGGATCTCCTGTTCCAGATAGACTGCCTTGTTAAACCAGTGTTGTTTTTAAATATGCCATTTTTCATCCTCAACAAAAATCTTGCCATGTATGTTGGTTATTTTTCATTTAATGTTCTACATATATTATCACAACTGCTTGAAAAAACGTAATCACACGGAACATTTTTCTCCACATTTAGTGCAATATTTGTTTGTTTTTTTTTCTGGAAAAAAAATCCATATATATAATAAATTAAGCAAATAAACAGTAATTGTCCTTAAAAATGTGTTCTCTCTAGGGGACTTGTAATTATTTTCACTTAGAATATAAATGTAGCATACTTTAACTATGATGCCCAAACATTTGCATACCTCGATAAATCTCTCAAAAGGGAGTTTTTCTACTGGTTTAATTTTTGTCCTTTACATATGCTTTTAGTGAACAGTTTCCCTTGTTTTTGCTTATTGTTTACAGCCAGAGACTGATGAGAAATCGCTAACATATGACAATATTGGACCTAATGTCTGTATGGGGGACCACAAGGTGTGTATACCCTTTGTGCCTTATTTGAAAATGCATATTTGCTTTTTTGTTTGTGTGTCATTATTTTTTGTGTCCAGGATGTTTAACACAAGTATAACCAGGGTTCGGTTGTGTTGAGCACTAAAGAAAAAAGAAAAAAACCAACTAGAAACAACAACTAGAAATAGGCAAATGGACTGGGGAGTGGAGTAAACAGGTTGCGTTTATACGTTTGAATCCCAATCAGGTGTCCAATAGCATTCAGTTGACCCCTCTCCTCTCATGGTGGGAGGATGGTTCTAGTTCTTATTTCAGTTCTTCTACAGCTATACTGCCCAATCCTGGGCATCTGCCAGCTCACGTACACCAAACTGGGCAGTCAACGCTTTCCTCAGAGCTCGTTCAGCTGTCCAAACCACGTTGCGTGAGTAGCAGTCATGAAAAGATGCAGTGGCCATCTTCATGTGTCTCAGAGAAAGCACTTGTCTTCACACGTCAGGATCGGTTGGAGCTGTATTGAGATGCAGGGTGGGAATTGGGGCTGACTAACATGTGGAGAGACTACAGACTACAAACATTAGAAACAGCATGCCATCATCTTTCCTATATTGATAATCTTAGAGGCCTAGAGTACACACACACACACACACACACACACACATATATACACACACAACCCCTTGTTTCTTTATGATTTGCTTTGAATCAATAGTACAAAAATACAGTTTTATGCCCATCAAAATGGCTTATCTTTGGCATATCGAGTGGATTAAATGACAGGCTGCAAAGTGCTTGAAGATACAAGGAGCCTAGATAAAGTAGTTCCAACCACTCAGCATTCAGCACCACCAGTATACTCATCATCGCCTGATCATCTGGAATCCTCTGCTCCTGTTTCTTCATTGGTTCAGGCCTTAAGTTAGATGGTCTGCTTGAATGATTCGTACATAGGTGACAGTGTGACAAAAAAGGACATTCCTCTGAAACTGGTCAGGTTCAGGGACTGGACTGAAAATGAGAGTCGGGCAAACTGTTCCTCAAGAATACATTAAAAATGCTAGAAAGTCTTTATCTTTGATGAAATGAGGGGTGGCTTAAGACTTTCCCACAGCACTGTATTCTCACAGGCGGCTTTTTGTTTATAAATGTGTGAGGGAGTGAAGACTTAAACTAACTCATGTTTTTATGTGTGTGTGTGTGTATGTTTTGCAGCCCGTTTTCCTGTCCTTTCGGTTAACAACAGGGGCAGGTAAACCTAATGCACATAAGCACAAGTGTTGTGTCATGCAGTGATGTGGTAAATATTTTCTTTTATTATTATTTTCTTTTATTATTGTAATTTTTCCATCTCACTATACTGTTACAGTTTGAAGACTGTAGGAAAAGGCATGTGAGAGTTCTCACTGTGTGTGTCTGTGTGTGTCTGTGTGTTTTTTCATTGACCAGGGACATGGTGCCAAAAGGTGGAGAGGACTTCATGACAAGCGTCCCTACGAGAAACTCTGAGACAGCTGGACGGACACACACACACACACACAGATTCAAACACACACTCACACAAACACACACACTTACTAACTCCCAGAAGACCCAGACTTTTCAGCAGGACTGACCAGTCGTAGTGAAACAAGTGCATGCCGTCAACGTCCATAGAAATGGCAGATTGTGTTTACGAGTTTTCAGTTTTTCTTCAAGAACCAAAATCAAGAACACTCACCAC
This sequence comes from Hemigrammopetersius urotaenia, assembly GCA_037974485.1. Classification (NCBI taxonomy): domain Eukaryota; kingdom Metazoa; phylum Chordata; class Actinopteri; order Characiformes; family Alestidae; genus Hemigrammopetersius; species Hemigrammopetersius urotaenia. The sequence continues at coordinate 4,862,841 of JBBPDC010000149.1, read as the reverse complement.
ACATGCATGCAAACACGCACTCGGTTGATGCCTCTCTCAATTTGGGACACTCTCTTGATGGACAATCCCCTCTGACTCCCATGGCCTCTCTCGAAATACCAAGAAAACACAAAGGACAACTCTTCTTACGTTATCATAGCCTTGTTGCCAAAACTCTAATAGAAATTGAGAAGTACTACATATTTTAAAGACCATACTTGCAATTTTTAGGTATGCCTCTACATTATAGAAGCTACTTCCATACCATGTGTAAGGCGTTTTAAAAAGTGCAATGCAAAAAAAGGTTGTTGTATATGTATAGTGTTAGGTTTATTTGTACATTGGATTATTACATAGTGGTGATGATGGTTTTTAGTGCCGTTTTTCGTTCTCTTTGGCCAGACTTGGTCTCTCTCTCTCTCTCTCTCTCTCTCTCTCTCTCTCTGTTAGATTAGATAGATATTTTCAGTTTATTTCAAGGAATTGCATTATTTTTTTGTTTCTTCTTTTTTTTTTGTTCTTTTTGGATGATTTGATTCTGTTGCTGACTCGTATGTGTGTGTGTGTGTGTGAGACACACATTGTCATGCCTCCGACATTCGCAGAGTCTCATTTTATATACTGTACTTTTTAAAGAGATAATTTATGATTCTTACCAAAATTATGCTGAAATGCGAACGCGAGACCGCTGCTTTGGGTGTTCTGTCAACCGAATAGTTAGAAAGAAAAAACATCATCTGAAGTGCACCTTTTTTTTCTTCAGGCATTTGACTTATATAGCCTATCCAAGCTATTTTAACCAGTGCCATAAGACCATGCAAAGTATATAAGATATTGTTTCATATAGCAGTCTCACTTGGTTATTTCATTAATATTCTTATTCTAACTTATTTCTGTGTAATAATATTATGGTTCTGAATGTGATGTTTTAGGTAGACTTGGGTATCTTTAAAACAAATGTACATTTTTTCCCTTTATTTCTTCATTATTATTTTTTATTTTTTACTGCGTCGTGGTGCCAAGTATTGTACACAGATCTGAGTGTGAGTTAACGTGCCATTTGTGCAGTGGGATTAAAAGCCCTAAATGAAACCAGAGGTGGGTAGAGTAGCCTAAATCCATAAAATATAGTTGAGTAAAAAAAAAAGTAGTATTTAAGTACTGAATAACTTCAGTAGTACCTAAGTACTGAATAATGCAGTGGAATCCTTTAAAAGCATTCGGTATCTGTAGATCATCACAGAAACATATTTGACTTTTTGGAGTCCAACCAAAATGCTAAAGCTCATTAGAGCATAGAAGTACACATGCTGTCATCAGCATAAAGAAATTGAACCCAAAAAAGGAATAAGCAATTGAATATTAATGGTTAAAGTATTAAAAGTCCTGATCACAAATGCACTGGAGTGGAAGTGAAGCTGTTTGTGGTCAGGAACGGTCTGCATCCATCAAAGACGTACTTGAGGAGGTGTAATTAGTCACTACCCACCTGTGGTGGAAACACAGAGAAGAAGGTCCGTATAGGCCGCAGGCTTGCTGCCTAGGTTGCAGGTCCTCTCCTCGTTAGTGCTCTCGAGTTGCAGAGCCTGCTGAGGAAACGGCTACCGCCTTTCAGTTTTCTACACTACAGACTTCCTGGAGCCCTGATGATGGACTCTTTTTTTTTTTCTTTTTTTTTTTGGGGTTCTGTTTTTCTTTGTCATTTAAATCACCATAAGTGGGAGCGGTTTATCCCGTGTGGTCTGGGCAATGATGTGCTTTAGGCGAATGTGCTCGTTAAACGTTAACTCTTTCTTCCTCCACAACCACCTCCTCCTCCTCCTCACTGCCTCCTGTAAAGCACATAGAAATGGAGCTCCGTGGATGCCATGACCTCCTCAAGCAATAAAAACCCATTAGACCTGAGTGACTGGCTGTGTCTTATTACTGCTCTGCTTCCATCACCCGCCTTAAATGCGCACTAATCTGCTGCACAGCACACCCAGCCCTGCAGGCCTCAGGTCCCAGCTCCTGCAAAATGAGGCTTAACAAGGTGGCCAGTCAGCGCTGTGGTCCAGCCACAAATGCACTCTGTATAGCTTGTAATGTATAGAATGCAGTTCGTGAAGTGGGTGCAGGAGCCAAAACAAAATGCCCTAAAGCAGCTTAATTAACTCCTCTCTGTCTATTTAAATGCTCTGTTCTAGGAGCTTTCCTGAGAACACTTTATATCCAGATTTATTCGTTATGAATTCAAATGGGTCTAACTGCACTTCTTAAATATTTGCAGTGCAGTACAAACACTCAATGGGACGCTTAAAAACTCTGAGGGAGCTCTGAAAGGCAAGAAAGTTTAAAGAACCTCCAGAGAACATAAAAGTTCTGGGAATTTTTTTTTCACCACATATTAAACTGATATTGTTTTTAACTATATATTTTTAACAATATGGTCAAAATGTGAATGAAGGTTGTAGTAAAATGATGTAAAAGTGGGTTTTGTTAATGTATCCTAGTTATAACTAATATAAATGTGTGTGTGTGATTTTCTCTGCTTCAATTCACAATAGCATAGATATATAAAACGGTCGCACAGAATTTACTAAAACATTCCACTTGGTATATATTAATATATATTATGTATTTACTTAATACACACAGTAACGCACGTTACATAGCACTTTTAGCTGTTCTGTGGCAATTTTACTTGTTGGACATGAAAGGGTTAAACGTTTCTGCATCCAAACCAGCGGCTAATCAGGCTGTAAAGTGTCAGTCCTCATTTCTGTATTCAAGCCTCTGTTTATCTATTCATCCAGATGGAAAAACAGAAGGGAAAAGCTCATCCGTACACACAGGCTTGGGGTCTTGAGTGGAAGTGTTTTATCCTCTAAGACACAGGTGTCGAACTCCAGTCCTGGAGGGCCTGTGGCCAGCACGTTTTGGTGATTTTCCTGCTCAGAAACACCTGCTTCAGCTTGCCAGTTAAATTGCCAGGTTTAGTGAATATGTTTGAGAAAGAGAACCCTCAAACTGTGCAGGACATCGGCCCTCCAGGACCGGAGCTCTAAGAGAACCTGTTGCTCTGTAATGTTCCGTCCTGGGCCACTTTGCTGCAGTGTTACTATGAAATAAACACATTTTCCTTGAGAGCTTTACTTCTATGCCTTGGCAGGGAAATCGCCAACATAATTTGTAATATGTCCTCGTGCAGGCCAGAGTAAAACATCCCATGACTATTACTCTTTCAGCTCCATCCCAGTTCCGTCCAACAGGCTTAAGCACTCATTCACACTTCATTCAAATGAAATCCTCCAAGACATCTTTAAAATATGTTAAATAATTTATTGATCATACAAAGGTGTTCTTCCTTCAGCACGGAAGCAATAATATTCTCTTATTTCAATATTTTAACGCTCCATCTGGATCTAGTTTTGTCTTTCTTTGTTTTTTTTTAAGGTGGATGATGATGAAACATAAAGTCCTTTCGAAATGAAAACTAACCGGGCTGTAAGAGGTCACTGTTAAAAGGAAAAAAGGCTATTTACATCTTCATTTACAACATGTGGACATGTGGAGGGCTGGGGGGAAAGGGGTTAGGCTTCGTCATTATTCTGACACTTAAGCTAAGGCCGGTGGGGGGGGGGGGTAGGTGCTGACCCATGAAGGTGCCGTGTCCATTTCTGGCTTGTTTTTTTTAATAACATAATTTACTCCGTACAAAATATATACATCTCACTTACACTCGCGCGTGCGCAGTACAATGCGCCGGCACGGCACGGGACAGGAAGGGGGCCGCGCGCACCCCGTCCCAGCTGCATCGCAGTCTCTGCTCGGCCCTTCCGTCACAAGGTGTCCGAGCTGTTGCTGCACGGGCTGACGAGGGACGCGCTCGTGGCCTTGTGCTTTTTCAGCAGTCTTGTGATTTTCTCGTCGTCCGAGTTGGGGTCTAGAGGCTTGTTGTACTCGTCGTCTTCCTCGTTGTCTGAGCTCTCCTTCATCTTCTCTGTCTCGGAGTCGTGCTTCTTCTTGGCCGTCGCCATCTCCGCCGCGTGTTTCTTCCTCCACTTGGTCCTGCGGTTCTGAAACCACACCTAAGGAGAGAGAGGAAATACAAGTCAGAACATGCGCGCACACACACACACACACACCTGAGGAGAGGAGCTTAGAGCAGACAGAGCACACACACGTGAGGAAAGGAGCACAGAGCAGTTAGCACACACACACACACACACACACACACACTTGAGGGCAGAAAGGAAAGACCAGTCAGCACACATACACACTGCTGAGGAAAGGAGCACAGATCAGTCTGAAGACACACACACACACACCTGAGGGAATGAGCACAGAGCAGTCAGAACACACACAAACATGGGGACAGAGAGGAAAGACCAGTCAACACACACACACACACACACACACACACCTACAGAAAGGAGCACATAGCAGTCAGAACACACACGCACACATGAGGAAAGGGGCACAGAGCAGTCAGAACACACAGACTCAAACACACACACCTGAGGGCAGAGGAAAGACCAGTCAGCACACACACCCCTGAGAACAGAAAGTAAAGACAGAGACACCTGCGCCCACACTAGCACCCTGCTTCACCTCTAGCCTTACTGAGGCCTCCACAAATCAGTTAAAGTGACCCTGGACATCATTAAACTACCTGACAACAAAATAATTATTCTAAACGTATTAGTATTATTGGTTTGGTTTAGTAGGAAATTGTTAATAATTTGCCCGTTGCTAGTAATAATTCGTTGCTCGTGTTTTTATTTTTGTTGTTGGTAACACTAAACCACACCTGAGGACAGAGGAGCAAAGACCAGTCACATACACACATGCACGCCTATGTTACACCTGCAGCCTCGCTCAGGCCTCCACACACCTGTTTACGTTGAGGTGGAGCTAAACACCAAATGGCTTAAAATAATAAACATAATTATCCTTGGTGTTATTTTTATTATTGTTTTGGTTTATAGTAAATTACTAATATAGTACTCATTAGCATTAAGTTGTTATTTTTGTTGCTATTAATAACAATACTAATATTATACTAATATACTACTACTACTACTACTACTACTACTACTACTACTACTACTACGACTACTACTACTACTACTACTACTACTACTACTAATAATAATAATAATAATTATTATTATTATTATTATTATAAGTGACCTAAAAAGAATATCAATGCCTCGATGCTGATGAAGATATAATAATAGCTGCAATAATAATATTTCTATTTATCGTGCAGCACTGCCTCTAGTTTTAGAAAATAAATCCAAGCTAAAAACATACAAACACTTTTTTAAAAAAGGTATAAATCTCAGTCTGTAAAGGTGTGTGTAAAGTTAGTTAATACAGTCAGTCCTCTGGATGGTCAGGTGTGTACCTTGACTTGGCTCTCCGTCATTCCCAGCGAGTACGCGAGGCGTGCGCGCTCCGGCCCGGCCAGGTATTTCGTCTGCTCGAAGGTTTTCTCCAGGGCAAAGATCTGCTGTCCGGAGAAGGTCGGCCTGGAGTGCTTCTTCTTACCGTCTTTGTCCAGCAATAAGTTCGTTTGTGCTGAAAAGAAATGAAAGAGTTCGTTTATGAAGTTCAACAGAAAGATGAGTTCACTGAAACTTCAGAGAAAGTTTTAACTCCAGTCCACCCAGTACTTTTAACTACGAACAGCAACACCCAAACGCTTCCAAAACGCGATTTTAACCCAATGCTCACATTGACAGTATATAGTAATATAAATGGATCCATATTTAATAGTATATAGAGATTATCCATATTTAACAGTATATAACAACATATACAGATCTGTAATTAACAGTGTATAGCAACAATTGCAACGTATTTATATGTATATGAATCTGTATTTAACAGTATATAGCAACATATTTGGATCTATAATTATAAGCACGTAACAATATATGTGGATCCATATTTAGTCATTTATAGCAATACATATAGATTCATATTCAGCAACATAATATAACAGGTTATATCTGTGGATGTGGTTTGTATTTATTCGAGTAATATAACGGCAAAGGTAGTTTCCTCTTCTCTCTGCTCATGTGATTTTTATTTACTAATTACCACTGATTATTAAACAAAATAACTGACTTGTTAACACCTAACGGTCTATAATTACAGTTAATCTAAACCTAACCCTACTTTTCTCAAATTTCAAGTTTCCTCTAGATCTGCAGATATTAGACCAGTTCCCTCTAAAAGAGTTCTTGTTTTTGTGATTTTTCTTCAGTATTTTTTTTCTCTGTATTTTGTCATTTTGCTGCTAAAATTAATATGTTAACATGCTTCTTGTTAAACGTTTTGAAGTTTCTACTGAAAACGATTACAATAACAAGTGCACAACAATAAACAAGTGCCTAACAAACACAAGAACATAACAACAAATAAACCGCAAAAAGAGCACAATGTTAACTTATTTTTCCTCTCAGTATCTTTTCTTCACTGTATTTTATCATTTTTGCTGCTAAATGTAATATATTTAAATGCCTTTTGTTAAACATGTTGATGTTTATTTTGAAAACAAAATTAATTAAGTTCACAACAATAAAAACAAACTATAAATAAGAAGCGTTTTCTGGCAGGTTTTGTTTTTTCCTGTTTCTTTTTTCCCTCTGTATTTTGTCATTTACTACTAAATAGGAATATATTTAAATGCTTCTTCTTATACGTATTGACATTTCTATTGAAAAACAATAACAAGACCATAACAATAAACAAGTGGATAATATAAACACAACGAGAGCAAAACAATAAACAAAACAGTAAAAAGAGTTTTCTAAAGGATCTTGTTCTTTCCTCTCAATTTTTTGTTTTCCGCTGTATCAAGTCAAAAAAGAGCAAAAAGAATATAACAGTAAATGAACAGCAATAAGAGTTTTCTAAAGGATCTTATTTTTTCCCCTGTTTTTTCCCTCAGTGTTAAGTCAAATAAAGAGCAATAAGAATATAACAGTAAATAAACAGTTAGAAGAGTTTTCCAAATTATCTTGTTTTTATTCCTCTCAGTATCCTTTTTGACATATTTCTACAAAAATATATGTAGCTATTTAAATCTAGAAGAAGAAGAACATGAAAAATAATAAGATACAATAGACGCAATCGCACTAATGATTGAGGTTTGAGAGCAGGAGGCCAGAGTCGGAGACGGAGAGAAGACTCACCAGGACAGGGCACTCGGGGGTCCCGCCACGGGGAGCCTTGCATGACCCCGGGCCAGAAGATGGGCGCGCGACCGGGCAGCTCGGCCAAGGGTTTGGGGTATCTGGCCACGGCCGCGGGGTTCAGGTACATCCCGGCAGAGCCAGCCAGACCGCCGATCCTGGGGAAGCCCGTGAGCAGCTGGCCCGCGGTGCCGAGGGGCCGGCCCAGGATGTCACTAATCCCGTGCGGGGTGCCGAGCTGGAACTGCGAGCCGAGGCTGGAGAGAGATGCCGGAGCCTTGAAGCCCGCGTGGCCCTGCAGCGCGTACGGGAGCAGGGAGCTCTTCATCTCGGTCATGTTGTGCAGGGCGGCCAGGGGCGTGCTGCCCAGCACGAAAGCGCTCTGCCTGTTACCATCCATCTGCCCCACAGCTAACATTTGTACGCATGAGCCGAGATAAACAAATAAATAAATAAACAAACCAATAAATAAATAACTAGGCAAAAAATAGAAAAAGGAAAAGGAAAAAACCCAAAAGCTACAGTTGTCGAGACAGGACAGAGCGCGACTCTTCTTGAAGGAACTTCTGGATGTTATCCAAACCGGGACCACCAGGAGCAGGGACGCAAGAGAAAGTTCTGAAACCCCCAGCTGCTCGTGCCCGAGGCTTCGGGCGCCTCGTTTCTCCCACTCGCGGAAAGACAGTTCAGCCTGAGCTTTTTTTACTCTCTTTTTAACTCTCTATCTCTCTACTTCTCTCACTTCTTCCCTCCGGCTTTAGGGCTTCTTCTGTCGCGCGTCGCTGATAACCGCCTCCCATTGGACAAGGACGAGCGCTCGCGTCTTTCATTGGACTTGCTCCGAGAGTCCTCGCTTTCTTATTGGTCAGGGGAGGAGCGGTCTCATTTGCATGCGCGTCACTCGAAGCTGCAGGCGCGTCTTCAGCCTGGGACAGGAGAAAGAGAGAGAGAAAAGAGGAAAGAGAGAGAGAGAGAGAGAGAGACAGAGAGGGCAGAGATAAAGAAGAGAGAGGAAAGAGAGGGATAGATAAAGAGAAATAGAGAGAAGAGAGAGAAAACAGAAAGAAAGAGGGGAAAGAGAAAGGAGGGGGTTACTTTATGAGCCATTACGGCTGACAATGTAAGTACATTAACCTCGATGTGGACGCGCTGCATCGCCGTTTCATTGTTTTTAATGAAGTACAGGAGGGAGCACCAGGGTTTCCCAGCTTTCTTTTGGACAAAAGTATTGGGACGCCTATTTTTCAGGACCCAATTGCTTCCAGCGAAGGGCTTAATCTTAATGCTTCAGCAGACCAAGACATTTTGGACAACAGCATGCTTCCAACTGTCTGGATAGTTTTGAAGAAGAATCTTTTCGATTCAAGCATGACTGTGCCTCAGTGCACAATGCACGGTCCATAAGGACATTGTTGGATGAGTTTGGTGTGGAAGAACTTAACAGGCCCGCACAGAACCCTGACCTCAACCCCGTCCAAAACCTTTAGGGTAAACTGGAACGGAGACTGTGAGCAAGGTCTGCTCGTCCAACATAAGTGTCTGACCTCATAAATACTCAACAGAACTCCATACTAAAGTCTATGAATGTCATTAAAGTCTCTGTTGGTGTAATGGTCAGGCGTCCCAGTACTTTTGTTCATATAGTGTATCTGAGTTCGAGTTTCTGACTCAAAGAGGACCTCACGCAACGGTCAAGAACAACAACCGTTTTAAGCCACTTTATAAGAGGGAAATTTGTTTTTGATTATCCAGCGGTTTTAGTTAAAAGAAGCTGGTTTATTTGTTGCAGTGAGTTTGAGATGGCTTTTATATGGGCTGCAGAAATCTTCTCGCCTCCTTCTGACCCATTAGTCTTGAACTCTTTTCCCCATCACAGTGGCGACAGGCGTAAAATCACATTAGAGAACTTGCTTTAACCTCCAGCCTGAACCTGCCCTGCAGTGGCTACTGCTATTTATCTTAGCCCTATAACAACAACAACAACAACAATTATAATAATAAAATACAACAACAACAACAACAACAACAACAATAATAATAATAATAATAATAATAATAATTTAATATAAGATAATAACAACAACCACCACCACCATCATCATCATAATCATCATCATCATTATTATTATAGTGCTTTGTTGGCTCATACAGCCAGGTGCTTATTTAAAAGGCAGAATGCACCCGAAGGACTATTTGTTGCTGTAAATAGGACAATTATTACACACGCACGATATTATATTTAAATTTGCGTTTTTTATCGGTAATTTTGTTTTATTTAAAAGTGTTATTTTATTTAAAAGCAACTACTGTAAATAACCCCCAACCAATTGTGAGATTAATAGACAGGAACGATTTATTATTTATTCAACCGGCTATGTTTCATAAATGTAGTAGTTATTATATTTATATGTTTACGTAAATGTGTTTCTTCTCTCTCTGTCCACTGTATGAAATTGAAAAGACGTTTAAACAGCTCAGGCAGAAGTGAAGGACACAGAAATCTGGCACTTACACCATATTCACAAATCACACACACACACACACACACACACACACACACACACACACACACACACACACACATAGTATGAGGACTTCTTCCACGTCCTTCACAGTTTCTGTGTTGATTAAAAAAGGGGAAGGTTTAGGAGAATGTTACGGAAATACCACAAAACACACACAAACAACCATACACACATTTTAACCTCGTTTATTCACAGAGGCGACTAAAATCTAATGAATCGAAAATAAACAAAGTAGAAACGATTAAAAGGGTCGAAGTGCTGATTTAATTCACTTCGATTATAAAGGTGATGAGTTTTAAGTTTATAAAGGTGATCAACTTTAAGTTAAAATGTTCTTGCTTGTTGTTCGTTGACCTTTACAAATATAAAGTAGGTATTCATGTGGAGAAGTGTATTATTATTATTATTATTATTATTATTATTATTATGTTGTATAATGTTGTTGTTGTTGTTATTGTTGGTGGTGGTGATGATTGTTTTTCATTTAGGAATCAAATATATTACCATAAAATATTTATACTTTATGCTGTAGTTTGAAATAATTATGAGAAACAAGTATAACTGCTACTTCTACTAGTACTACTACTACTACGACTACTACTACTAGTAATAATACAGATAAATAATATCAGTAACAATAATTAATGTAAATGATAATAATACTGATTAAGATTGTATTATTATTATTATTATTATTGTCATCATCATCATCATTATTAAATTGTGGTTGTGTTGAAGCTGATATGTAGATGATTGTTTAAATGTCTTGAAGGGATGTCTTGTTTTTGATTTCGATCCGTGAAGTGAGTTGCTCATAAATCTTCAACTATTTAAAAGCTCTTAATGGTCTAAAGATGTCCGGGGCGCTTCACTTTTAGTTATTTTTAAGTTTTTAGGGCCCCCCAGTGGCAAAAATTTGCAACGTCTTTTTATCGCAATTTAGCAGATATCACTCTAAAATAAAGATTTATTTCTGTTAAGAAGGTGTGTGCGAGGGGAAAAGGGGAGAGGACACACGTTAAGGGGAGAATGATAGGTTTAATGAAACAATAACAGAAATCAGGTCAAAAA
>JBBPDC010000149.1:4832396-4843384 GCA_037974485.1 Hemigrammopetersius urotaenia | reverse complement strand
CAGCTTGGTGAAAATAGATCAACTGTTGGAGCAATTGTCAGAAAATGGAAGAGGCTAAAGACGACTGTCAGTCTCCCCCGGACTGGGGCTCCATGCAAGATCTCACCTCGTGGGGTATCACTAATGATAAGAAGTGATACCTCACGAGGTGAGGAAAGGTGAGAAATCAGCCCAGAACTACACGGGAGGAGCTGGTCAATGACATGAAGAGAGCTGGGACCACAGCTTCAAAGGTCACTGTTGGTAGGACTCTACGCCGTCATGGTTTCAAATCATGCATTACACAGAAGGTTCCCCTCCTCAAGTCCTCACATCTCCAGCCCCATCTGAAGTTTGCCAATGACCATCTGGATGATCCAGAGGAGGCATGGGAGAAAGTCCTGTGGTCAGATAAGACAACAATAGAACTTTTTGGTCTAAACTTCACATGCCGTGTTTGGAGGAAAAAGAAGGAAGAGTTGCATCCAAAGAACACCATCCCTACGGTGAAGCATGGGGGTGGAAACATCAGGCTTTGGAGGCTTTTCTGGGAAGGGGTCAGGACGACTGCACTTTATTAAGGAGAGGATGAATGGAGCCAGGTATTGTGAGATTTTGAGCAACAACCTCCTTCTCTCAGTCAGAGCACTGAAGATGGGTCGTGGCTGGGTCTTCCAACATGACAATAACCAGAAGCACACAGCCAGGATAACCAAGGACTGGCTCCGTAAGAAGCATATCAAGGTTCTGGAGTGGCCTAGCCAGTCTCCAGACCTAAATCCAATCTAAAATCTTTGGAGGAGCTGAAACTCTGTGCTGCTCAGCGCCAGAACCTGACACATCTAGAGGAGATCTGTGTGGAGGACTGGGCCACGATCCTTGTTGCAGAGTATGCAAACCTGGTCAAGAACTACGGGAAATGCTTGACCTCTGTAATTGCAAACAAAGGCTTCTCGAACAAATATTAATGCTGATTTCTCAGATGTTCAAATACTTCTGTGCAATACAAATACATTATTTAAAATGTGATTTCCTGACTTACATTCTGTCTCTCACAGTGGGAATGCACCTACAATGTGAATCCATGATTTCCAAGTTGGAGAACTTGCAAAATCGCAGGGTGTTCAAATACTTATGTTCTTCACTGTATAAGCAGCCCTTGAAGATGGAAGCAGTAAAGGCACGGCAAAATATCTCAAGGGAGGAAACTCAGCAAGTGGTGATGTCCATGGGTTCCACACCTCAGACAGTCATTAACTGCTAAGGATTTTAATCCAAGTATGAGTGCAATATATATTGCATCATATAATGCATACAATATATTTTATTACTGTGTCCTCTATAAAATAGCTGTAACTTCTAAATGCTTTATCCAAACCACTTGTTAGTCCCCTTTAACTCGAAACTTCCATCACACTGTGATGAATTTTAAATCTGTTGTGTTGATTTACAGTGAGAAAATGACAAAAAGTGCATCAATGTCCAAACACTTATGGATCTAACAGTGAACCTACATGTGTAGTTTTTACATGTAATAAATACTGATTATGGAAAAATAACGGTAAATCTGAAAAAGGTTCTTTGGATGCTATTTTTTCTCTATTTGGATTATTAAATAATGTTATAGGCCAGGATCTTATTGCAAAAGATTTATGTCTCAGGCATCAGGCAGCACATTTATATCAGCTCATGTAATAACTTTCTGTAAGGTAACTTTAGGGGATGTTATGTGCTTCAGATGTCTGGTTCCTTTCACCACCACTGTAAAGCGTTATTTCTCCAGAACAGAGCATTTAGCACCACTCTGAGGGACTTTCTAAATCAATGAACTAGACATACATTATGAAAAAACAAAAAAAAAAGCTAAAATGATACTTTATATTCTTTTCTAGATGCCATACCACCTAAATTAAAATCCACCTGCTGGTCTAAAGCAATATGTTTCCATGCAAGTAACCCAGGAAGGAATGTAATTACTCCACCTAGTGGTCAATTTGTGCTATGCATCTAGAGGCATGATTACATTTACATTTAAGGCATTTATCAGACGCTTTTAGTGCTGAAGGTAGGATTCAAACCCATGGCCTCATGGTCCGGAGGCAGGTATCCTACCCACTGAGCTACCTCCACCCATTATGATGATGCCAATCTAGCCATCTATCCATTATCAACCCCTTATTTCTGCAGTCAGGGCCGGGGGGGGGGATCAGGGTGCTGGAGCCTATCCCAGCTGCAGTGGGCGAAGGCGGGGTACATCCTGGACAGTCGCCAGAATGTCGCAGGGCCAGATGCCAATCTAACTAATGTTTAATATAGCACTATATAGACAAGCACTATTGTTTTCGGACCTAATGCTGGGACTCTCTGCGGGACATTTTATGCATTTTGCTCCAACCTAACAATTTGTCATTGTTGAATGAGGTGAATCAAATGTTTTAATTCGGGAAATGAAGCAAATACAGTAACTCAGAAGTATGGACAACGCTTCACTGCATGACAGCTGTCCATCTGCTTCAGCACCACGATCAGCAGCTTTGACTCTGCTAGCCCAAAACATTTCTTAAGCAAACAATAGGAAAAACTCAGCCTCATACAACCATAGTTGTATTTGGTAATTGATTGTCTTAAACACGGAGACAGAAATGTTGTTATATTCATGTAATAGCAGTAATGAGCCAGCAAGTGGCAGCATCGCATAGGTAATGCTAGTAGCAGTCAGAAAATAAATAAAAAGTTACCAATCATATTTACAGCTATGTCCACAAGCATCACCACTTTAGGTCTGTAAGAGACTGTAAAGACAGAATGATGATAGTTTCACCAGAAACATGAATCTCTAAAGTAAAAAAAAAAGGATTTTCTCAAAAATGCTTAATGCATTGATTTCTTGCTAACATGGCATAGTCACAACATTCACCTTGTTATGATCATTTATAAGCACATTTTAGAGCAATACTTCCCCAGTCATCATTATTTTTGGTCGACAGAAATCTGTAAAGACACATGAAAAAAGGTTCAACCATTAAACAGTCTGTGTGGTTGACAAATCCGTGGGGAAAATTTTAGCTCTAGATGATATTTTGTTGAATGGACTCAATGTGGCATTCCTCAGTGTCATTTTGCTATGGCAGCTTGAATGTACCACAAATATGTATTTCCACCATTATCATTTTAGGTCTATAGACCAATGAGTGTAGTTTTCGGGATTCTTCTGGATAAGTAGATGCTATTCTTGCAACACTATGATTCTGGAAATAGGTTAAAAATCTGGTTGATTTTATTGCTGTGTGTTTAAGAACCACCTAATGTGATAGGCAGGGGCTAGCTGACTGACTATCAAACTGAACGAAGACCTTAAGTTACCATAATACATCCACTTGTTATAAATTGCTCTATATAGAAAACATGATGCTGTGATGCTGGGGGGGGGGTTTTCAGTCCAGCAACTACATCTTTCACCAAAAGACTCTTTGTGGTCATGATATGCAGAGCAGTCAGCTGCTTGCCCCTGATGACTACCTCATAGCTTGATAAACCAAAAAATACTAACATATCATTAGAACGTAATGACACAGAGACTTCATAACATAAGCACTGAATAATGTATTTCAAAAGCAGTAATTGAGTAGCTACTAACAGCTTATCTGAACAAATATATGTAATCATATGTCAAAATGTCATTAACATCCCAAAAAAATCTTTTTTTTATTGCTGACATAACCTGTTCACGAATACTCAAGTATTGCTTTCTAAATATATTATGCATGTGTCCCATCTTCAAATAAAGTGGAAAAAAGTGATAGAAACCAGTGCACATAAGTGCATACACAGCAGTACGGATACTGTAACTGACAAAATCTTCAAGACTGTGGTCAACTTAGTGTACAAGTACAAGTATCAGATATCTGATACACATAGAAGTACAATGATGTCTCAGTGGGTGGGCCTTCTGAGGCTTTGGCTAAGTAGAATAGAGTCTAAAGGCACACACTGACCTCCTTCCTCACCATACACCTCTCACACTGCACCACACAGCACCACTGGAAGCTGCACTGGCAGTTTTCCTCGTACTCCAGAGAGAGCTGTGTAAAGCCTTTGCTGCAGCACAGCCAGTCACAGGCTCCAGGGCCCTCCTCTGTACTGTTACACACTCGACCCTGCGTGCCCTCCGAGCCCGTCCTGCGACTGGCCATGCAGAAGTCTGGGGACTCATCCGAGTAGATCAGGCCGTTGGCGTCTGGCAGCATGACATCCGGCTCCAAGCAAATGAGTGATTTGCCATCGTTGCCACCCATCACACGGACCGCCGTCCTGAAGCTTTTCATGAGGTGGTCACCCACCTCCCGGAAAAGAGGCATTTTCCTCCAGCAGCTGCGAAGTGTGCAGGAGCCGGACAGTCCATGGCATTTGCATTCGGTCCTCATGTGACTCTTTACAGCCTGCCCCACAAACACACATCCAAAAAGAGAGAAAGAGTGATGTGAGTCAGAATCAGAATTGGAAAACTTTATTGATTCTGAATGAAACTGCTTAAAATTCCACTCACAGCCGCGTGTTAGCGCTAAAGCACAGAAGGGGCATTAAGTGATATGCAGACCAACCTGTAAACCTAGAATCCCACAGGTTGAGTGGGTTTGGGTAGATTTGGGTCTGCTTTTTTTTTTATTATAAACTGTCATTGGTGGGGGTCAAAAAAATATAAAGCAGCATACGTTCTGCTAAATAAGTCTTCAAAAGCATATAAATAATGTCTCATTAATTATTTTATTACTGCTCATTACATGCTGTTGTTAACATATCTTTTAGGAAAGACTTTCATCCAGAACATGTTTTCAATCAGTTCCATTATTCAAATATAATGTGCCTCACATCTGGCTCTTTTAACATCCTGTGCTGACTCTTACTTTACAAGAGCAATAATTAATGTGTGATTCGCAGGCTGACATACTGCCAGCCCCTCTCCAATTTAATATTTTATAGACTGTCTCAGGAGCCAGAGAATACAACATTATTTACACTATCTGTCGAAGATACTGGATCAGACAATAGAAATATTGCAACCCTCTCATCTCTACATCTTACTACTTCCCCGTTCACACACCCACACATCTGCACACACACACACACACACACACACACACACACACACACACATCCATGTATGCTATAATACTTTTCACATGCATAAACACATCCTTAAACGGAAGAGTACTCATTGGAGGTCATCCATGACAAGAGTATGGGAGTGAGAAAGGGGGTGGGGGTGGGGCTGTAGGGTTGGTGATAGAGTTAAAGTGGAAAATGAAAGTCAGATAGAGATACATGCACATAAGAAGCGGATAAAAAGGTAGTAAAAAAAATCAAAAAATAAATCCCATACATGGCCCATTGATCAGTGTTAATGGAAAAATAGTTGACACTGTTAGATGTGTTTTTCTCCTGCAGAGAACTGTATCTCTGAGAATTTGTACTAGAAGCAAAACATGAAAGTTCCATCACGACACCACTGGAAGTGTCCACAATGTTTCAAACAATCAATAGCCATTTTGTACCTACTTTGTAGCTCGACCTGCTGGTGTACAGTTAGAGCCAATGTGTTAATAGCCAATCAAAATTCAGTTTCAGCTGCTTGGTTTGCCCTATCTGGCTGATGGACTGCACAATTAGCAGAGACAAAACCCAGCAAAACCTTATACACTCATACAGCACTACACACACTATCCCAGTGGTGTAAAGTATTTGAGTAAATGGACTTTGTTACTGTACTTAAGTATTTTTTGGCTACTTTGTACTTGTACTGAGTATCAAACATATAAGCAACTTTTACTCTCTACTCAACTACATTTCTGATTGAATATATGTACTCTGTACTCCACTACATCTGAATGGACACTTACCGTTATTTCATTACATCGTGATTGTGCGCGACAAGTCGGCATCTTTATCTGCTACGGCTAATTTCTTGGGCAGAAGAGGCGATATCGCTATCTGCAGGATGCTGAAGGTACTGGATGCTATTTACCTACATGTGCTATTTTTTCAATTTCATTTCTATATTGAGAAATAATGAACAGTTTCTTGTTTTTCACATTTCTTGGTGTTCTTTGAGCCTACATTAAGTACGAGCAAAATACTTAAAAAAAAAAGTTATTTTAAAATCGGATACTTTAAGATTTTTACTCAAGTCTTATTGGAATTGGTGACTTGTAACTTGTAACGGAGTCATTTTTACAGTAAGGTATCTGTACTTTTACACAAGTATGGTTTTCAGGTACTCTTTGCACCTCTGCACTATCCTACCTCTATCGGGTCAGAGTCACTGCTGTATTGAGGTAACTGTTCATCACACAAATGATATCTAGCCAGCAGCTGTTTTATGGTCAGAAGCTGACCGATGAAGAATGTGGTAGAGGGGGGCTGACAGGATGTGTACGACAACAAATGGGATGCAGTCTGTAATCATTTATATAGTGGAAACATCCATCAACTATTACATTAAAACCAGCAACAAGTGAATTGAATAACTAGGTAGTAAGTGAACAGTTCTTACATTTACATTTACAGCATTTGGAACATGCTCTTCTCCAGAGTGATGTTCTTGGGTGCTTTGTAGTCCATAAGAAAGCACACCCTTCACAACATAGACTTAAAATCAAGAGCTGCTAGTAGATTAAGATGCTCTAAGCTTGACCAATTTTGGCTTTGTATCAGTGGTCACCTGTAGTGGTCTGCAGAGATGGCCAGGCGGGAGCAATTACAGCAGTCCAGTCTTGAGATGAGAAGCGACTGGACAAGTATCTGAGTGGTGTCAGTGGTGACTTCTCCTTATGTTAGACAGAAGGTATCTTCAAGTTTGGAACAGATTGTTAATGATGTGAGGTGAAAATGAGAGCTCCAGCAAGAGAACATCTAGATTTCCTGCTATTGATGTGGGAGTGATGACAGCATTTCCAAAATTGATGACCAGGACAGGTCTTGGGAATGCATACCCAGGGATGTACAGGAGCTCTGTTTTGCTGGGATCCAGCTTCAAGTGATGTGCTGTCATCCAGGAGGAAATACATACAGTTGAAAGTTGAATGTCATGTTCTATCATTGCTGGTTTTTGTATTATAATAATAATAATAATTAAAATAATAATAATAATAATAATAATACATTTTATTTATAAGCACCTTTCACAACACTCAAGGTCATTTTATAGAAGTTATTTAGAAATAAAAATTAATCAATAGATACATTCAATTGAGAAGAGTTCATAATCCTTGTGTTATCCTCAGATGTTCAGGGAGGGCTTTCCACGTTGGGGACCTTAAGCGCAGTTATTTTATGCACACTCTCCACGGTTATGGTGGGCCAGCTGAATATCTTTAGGCATGATGATGACTCTCTTGGCGTGGATGGCGGCACTCTGCTAGATCATCTCTCCAAGACCGTGAGAACTCACATTTCATACATGTGCGAATGAGAACACAGATTCTAGTGAGAATCCTTACACTTTCAGGGAGCGTTCTCTTTCAGGGAGCGGTCTCAGATCAAAGTGTGTGTACTATCTACTCTCTCCTGTAACTCCGCGATTGGGTTTGTCTTTCATGCTACACAGGTATAATGGTTGGTCTCTCATTTCGGTGACACATCCAAAGATATCAGAAAGGAGATGATGACAGCCCATCAGTCTACAAGACCATCTCCAAAATATTTCACCTCCATCCAAACACAGTAAGACAACGCATTTACAAATGGAGGGCACTCAGCATCACTTCAACTCTACCCATAAGGGGACGGGCGTCACAAAGAAGCACCAGAAAAATCATAACTCGGGTGTGGGCCTCTTTAGCAGCATCTGGAATAAATATACATGTGTCTACAATCAGGCGAAAAGTGAACAGACATGGCATTCATGTGAGAGCTAGAATGAAGCTTCTGCTCTCAAGAAAGAATACAGTTGCCTGTTTAAACTTTGCCAGAGAGCAAAATTCTGGAAGTCCATTCCCATGACAAATTATTTGGCCATAATCACAGGCACCATGTTTGACAAAAAGTCAACACAAAACATCAAGAAAAGAACCTCTTTCCAAAAGTGAAGCATGGTGGTGGAAATGTGAAAGTCTGGGCCTGCCTTTCATATTATCCAGGGAACCATGAATTTCCAGACCTATGAACACATTCAGGACCAGAATCTCCTGCCGTCAGTCAGGGAATTGAAGCTGGGACGAAAATTGATTATGCAATGACCAAAGCATTCCAGCAAAACTACCAAGGAATGGCTTAAGAGAAAGAAGATTCGCACTCTGGATTGGCCCAGTCAAAGTCCGGACCTCAATTTCATAGAAATGATGTGGCAAGATCTGAAGCGGGCGGTGTAAGGAGAGGTGGCCAATATTCCCCAAAAGCAGATGTGAGCCACTCTTTCATGGTTACAGAAGACATTTGGTTGAAGTATTGGCTGCAAAAGGAGATGTCACAAGGGTTTGCATACTTTTGCGCATGGCAGATATTCTGTTTGCTGAGAGATAAATTACTTCTGAAAAAACAATGAAAATATATCTCTTTTTCTGTGTACCAATTATTTGTAAGGTCTGCTTTACAAATCGTGATTTAAATTGTGATAATAAGATTTTCTTAATTTTGTTTTTGAAAACAATGTTTTCCTTTTTCACAGCACTGTAAATATCAATACATGTTCTGTTTCCATACCAGTCTTCCTGCCTCATTGTTGTGCAGGTCAATCAGGGTCCTGATGTCACTCTTGCCCTTTCGCCTCTGGGTGTCCATAAACTGCCGGGAAATCTCGTAACCAAAGTCCACATCATCCCCACAGCCACCCCACTCCCAGCGTTGGTCCTGGAGTGCAGGGAGTTGACTGGGCACATGGTTCATACCTCGTTCATGGCTTTCAGACGATCGCTTAAGAGTCACACAGCCACATTCTAGCAGCTCCCCCTGGCTGCAGGCCTGTGCCACTGCATATAAAACTCCAGCAGCAGTAATTCCATTCACAAAGGCCGTCTCCCGAATATCTGCGAAGAAATAAAGGTATATACTGTTATCTACAAATATTTTAAAAAAGTATTAAATTAAATTCAGCAGTGTCCTGTTTTTCTCCTGTGCATACAGATTATATTGCAGACATGTGGTTGTTGTTATTTGATATGACATTGTTTTTATACCATATACAGTTATATACTTTAGTTGAATTTATGTCAACTTTAGCTTCACTTCAAGAATACTTTATATATCAAGAGCACATATTAAGCAGGGATATGGAATTAGGCTGAGGAGGCTGAATCTTCAGCTTGCAGTTGTGTACTTGTAACATGTCAACAATCTAATCGGTCATTTGCCTAAAGTTTGTTCAGAATATGTGTGCACTGCCATCGCTCCATATTACAGCACATTATGGCATGTCATATTTGATGTAAATTATCCAAAATATTCAAAATAAAAATATTGTATGCCTGGGCCTAAAACATCTTCCAGCATCCATGATTGTAAGTTTGTTTTACATCAGAAACCATATGGCACAACAGCACACCAGGCATTTGTTTGAGTATACTGTATACTGTATATTTTTGCATAGGCAAGAGTCACAAAGTAGAGTTGAAGCTTATAGATGAAATTCATTCAGTGCAGGTTGGGTGTAAAGGGCCTACCACACTGATTAACACATTACTGAACTGCTTGCTGTGTGATGGTTCTTCTGGTTTAATGTGTTTCGCAGTACTCTCACTACCCCCCCCCGCCCCCCCCCAAAAAAAAAAATAGAAAAGGAGGCCTTGCACTCAGCTGCACTCAAAAAGTCCTTTTTACCCCCAGATCAGACATCAACAAGATGAAGACTGAAACTTTCTCTCACTCTCCTTTTCTCTCTTGCTTCTTCAGAAATACTGTCCTTTCATGCTCATTGCACTACTGTTCCAATCACTTCCATGATCACAGGTGTATAACTTCAAGCACCTACGCATGCAGACCACTTCTACAAACATTTGTGAAGGAATGGGTTGCTATCAGGAGCTCAGTGTATTCCAGTGTGGTACCGTGAGAGGATGCCACCTGTGCAACAAGTCCACTCGTGAAATTTCCTCACTACTAAACTGTCCTCAACTGTCAGTGGTAACAAGATGGAAGCGATTGGGGATAAAACCAACTCAGCCACGGAGTGGTGCCACGTAAACTGACGGAGCGTGGTTAGCAGAGGCTGAGGCACAGAGTGCGCAGAGATCACCGACTTTCTGCAGAGTCAATTGCTACAGACCTCCAAACTTCATGTGGCCTACAGATTAGCTCAAGAACAGCGTAGAGAGCTTCATGGAATGGGTTTCCATGGTCAAACAGCTGCATCCAAGCAATACATTATCAAGTGCAATGCAAAGTGTCAGATGCAGTGGGTGTAAAGCACAAAACCACTGGACTCTAGAGCAGTTCTCTAGAGTGGTGAATCACGCTTCTCCACCTGGTAATCTGATGGATGAATCTGGGTTTGGCGGTTGCCAGGAGAACAGTACTTGTCTGACTGCATTGTGCCAAGTGTGAAGTTTGGTGGAGGGGGGATTATGGTGTGGTCTTGGCCCCTTAGTTCCAGTGAAACTTTTTTTTTTATGGCCCCTTTCTCTTCCAACAAGACTGTGTACCAAAGCAAGGTCTGTAAAGACATGGATGAGCAAGTTTGGTATGGAGGTACTTGTCTACAGAGTCCTGACCTCAAACCGATAGAACACCTCAAATTAGAGCACACTCCTAAAAAGAGTTGAAGCTGTTATAGCTGCAAAGGGTGGGCTGACGTCATATTAAACCCTATGATTTAAGAATAGGATGTCATCTAAGCGCATATGCATGTAAAGGCATATGAGTTTAGATGACATATGTGATAAATATACTGCTCAAAAAAATAAAGGGAACATTTAAACAACATAATGTAACTTCAAGTCAATCACACTCTCAGTGACAATCAGTGTTGCCTCCTAAGTGGACAGTTTGATTTCACAGACGTGTGATTGACTTGAAGTTAC
>JBBPDC010000149.1:4818602-4832296 GCA_037974485.1 Hemigrammopetersius urotaenia | reverse complement strand
AGATGTAACTCAATGTGAAACATTAAATAAACCTAAGAATAAACTTGGTCAGTCTCTTCAGTCTCTTAAATAAACAAAATAACCAAAGAAATTGTTTACCCGGCTGTTCACTGCTGCTTACAAGGTGCGGCTGTCCTGCCGCCCGTCACAGGTACTGATTACTGATCACTTGAATCAAATCTTATTTAATGAGGAAAAGTGTAAAAACACTTCTGTAAGCGACACTCTCCTCTCACAATGAGACCAGTTGGATGGTGAAACACTACTAGAAGTTCCTCAAAGCTGATTATTGCTATTGTGTTTAAGAGTGAACTAGAGATTTGTTTTCTTTTAATTATTCAAGTTCTGTAAACGCGGCATCATTTCTCTCATTTTGATGTGTCATTTCCTTTAAAATGATGCTTCAAAGAACAATATTTTTATTTGGAAATTAGGAGAAATATTGTCAGCAGTTCTTAAATACTAAGGCAAAGCTGTTCAGTTCAATACTTGCACCTATAAAAGATAAAACCTGAGAAACTGAGAGGCTTTTATGTTGGAGTTCTGCTTTGTGTCACGTGTCTCACGTGTCTTTGGTTTCTTTGGTTGCAGCTGTTTTCTGTTTACGTGCTCTTTTGTCCCAGCTGTCTGGGTTCTGTTTCTGATTAAGTTGTGTATTTAAGCCTGTTTCAGTTCGTCATTCTGTATCTGTCCATCGTCTTTCAAGAGCTTTATGTTTGGCACGTTCCTGTGTTGTTTAGGAATCTCGTTTTCTGTTTTGGCCCGCGTGCCTTTTTACATTTTGTAAATAAATACACCTCAGCATGGAGCCCTGGTTTCAAGCCTGTGATTTCCAAGATAGCTCTCGGTCGTCGGGGATTAGCCCCCACGACCATGACATACACTCTGTATCCGAGAGGCTAGGTGTTGCCTTGTGTACTTCCATCACATTTTCTTTTATTGATTTTCAGTGTATTCTTTTATGTCATTTATTTCTTTCATTTTTTTTTTTACCTCTTACTATTTTTATGCTTATACTCTATTCCTTTAAAAGCCATTGTATGGCTTCTCATATGATAATGGGCTATAGAAATAAACTTGACTTGACTTGACTTGTGACCCTTTGTCCACATTACTAGTCATTCCTTGTACCTCTTTGGTAGATACTGACTACTGCATGGTGAAAACACCCCACAGAACCTGCTGTTTCAGAGACGCTCTGATCCAGTTGACTAGCCATCACAAAGAGGGCCTTGTCAAAGTCTCTCAGATCCTTATACTTCAAGAACCTGTTCAATTGCTGATCTCACCCCATTCACAGATGCAAATATAATAAATTAATCAATGTTCTTCACTTTACCTGTCAGTGGATTTGATGATGTGGCCGATTGGTGTACATTTACTACATTTTTGTCACTTATCTACAGCAGTCATTCATTATGATCATTAAGGTGCTTCCATATCGTTTGATCTGTGTCTGCTCTTCCTTTACTAAGAGACACAACACTGCTGTAAAATTCCACATTTTTATGCTTCTGAATACATTGGCCTGTGGGCTGCACTGTGTTTTATAATCATAACCTGTGTTTCTGAGAGCGCTCTGAGATTCAGAAGATGAATTATCCCCTGGTGAAAGTAAGGCTAAGATGCCCACTGCACGCATCTTGACAGATTTGGGACACCATGCTCCACCGACAGAGCGCTCCATTCTATAGGCTCCTATTATCCAGTCAACTTTTTTAAAAGTTAAAAAGAAGTAAAAGTGGTTGTAACAGCTTTAGTCTGTCTTGCTGAAGGCAAAAGCTCTTCCACTGCTCATGTATGTTAGTGGAGTTTGTATGTTCATGTATATATAACACCTATTATTCTGATATGACCCCCCACATCAGACTATAACTCACGCTGTCACACATTCGACCATCCAACTCTATAACTCCTCCCCCTGTCACTCACCCACACATCAGTCTATAACTCCTCCCCCTGTCACTCACCCACCCATCAGACTCTATAACTCCTCCCCCTGTCACTCACCCAACCATCAGACTCTACAACTCCTCCCCCTGGCACACACTCACCTATCAGACTCTATAACTCCTCCCCCTGTCACTCACCCACTCATCAGACTCTAAAACTCCTCCCCCTGTCACTCACGCACCCATCAGACTCTACAACTCCTCCCCCTGGCACACACCCACCCATCAGACTCTAACTCCTCCCCCGTCACAGACCCATCTATCAGACTCTACAACTCCTCCCCCTGGCACACACACATACACACCCATCAGACTCTATAATTCCTATATAAAATGGTGTTAAACGGAGGTACAATTTCCTATTTTATATACTATTATATACTATTATATACTATTATTATTACAGGCAATATCATTAGTATCATGTGCACTACTTGTTTCTATCATGTGCAATAACCTACAGACAACTTATAGAGTACAAACTCCCGCTGTTGTCCATAAGAGATGGATATGAATACAATAGACAAGCAAAATTACTGCTGTACAGACTTTTTTCTTTTCCTTTTGACTTTACTTTCATATTTTATATTGCACCTTACTCTGTTTCTGTGTGACTCATAGCATAAACAGCTTTCTCTGGCATCAATAAAGATTTCTGACTATGAAAGTTTAGGCACGTCTGGTCAAATTACGCATTTCATTTTTACAGTTTCTGTATGAAATGAAGTTCATATGTGGCCCATGCAGACATTTAGACAGTCAAAACTTAGTTCTTAGTACTTTTCCACTTTTTATTGCAAGGCACGACTAGATCAGAAATATTTATAGGTCATCTTGAATGCACAGCATGTTTCAGATCTAATCACAGATTGTCAATAAGGCTCAGGTCTGAGCTTGTCAGAGTGTTTTCAAAACTGTAATCTCTTATTTCTTGAAGTATTTCAAGGGTGATTCAAGGGTTCAGTGGTTCTACCACTATGAAACATAATGTACTTAAAATGTGCTTGACCCCTTCATTTTACCTTAAAATAAGATTTAAAGGATGAGTGTGAAACCCCCTTAATCTTAAATAGAAGACATTCATTCAGGAGGTTCTATTATTTAAGGTCTAAATTTGAAAAAGTAATTTCAGTAGTTTTACACCTTAATCAGCCTTAATCTGCCCACTTTTCCCCTTAATTTTCCTTCATTTCCTATATGGGAAATTAAGATCAAAATAGAGGTAATTTTAAGGGGTGAAATTAAGGGGTTTGGTTTCTTAGTGTACACTGACAGTGCATGACTTTGGTTGACAGGTAGTAGATTAGTTTCTTCCCTCTAATCTCACAACACTGCTGCCCAACAAGCCAGACTAGAACTACACTACCAACCCATAATATTTGCATGTTACTCACTCAACTTACTAAAATACACTCAGTATTCTTCGATGACAACTAAGTTTATTGTATGTTCACCATTTGAGTACCTCCATTAGCCAGAAAATGTCATTTTTTTGTATTCATCACTACTGACGCATAAAAAGAATGGTTAGATATTTAGCTATTAAGTGACAGCCAATGGGCTGAAACAGTTAATGAGTGCATTTAAAGTTAAAGGACTGTCTAAATTTTGACTCATCACCACACATCCAGATAATAGGATGTCAGACATGCACTGTTACAGATTCTTTCATCTTATAAAGGAAACTTGGATTATTTTACACATTTCCAGTTATAGTTGTTCACTCAACTTTGTGTTAATTAGTGGAAGACTTCAGCAGTAATTGTATTTATCCATTCATACTATTTAAATTCAAGCATTGCATATAGTGGTGATGGCCTGGTGGGTAAAACATGTGCCTGTGAACCCGATGACCACAACATCGCAGGTTCAAACCCACTGTCTAACACTGTGTCCTTGAGCAAGACGCTTAACCCTCAGTGTCTCCAAGGGGACTGTCTCTGTAACTAATGATTAATAAGTGGTAAAAAACCTGTGGTTTAAAAAAATAACTGGTAGTGTATTAACACACCTCTTAGAGATTTTTCTTCTTTTGAATTTTTTTTTTTACTTTAAACATTTTCCCAGATCTAATTTCACCTGCTTTTCATGGACCCTTTAGTTTATGTACTGCTCCTTGCTACACAACAAACAAACAACGCATAAACAAACAACCAAACAAATAAACAAACAAACAAATAAATAAATTAGGAGTTTACATTTTTAAAGTAGTCTAGACGTCTCATGTGGATGTTTTGACTTTCAGCACCAACCTTAATCCACAGTGACAGAAAGTGGCTGGAAGTGAAACTGGACAAAAAGGTCAAAGACTTCAGTGGCCGATTTGATCCACTAGGGCTCAAGAGCAGCAGAGGAACCTCATTAAGAAAAATAGAAATACTTTGTTCTGCTCACAAGGTCACTTTTAGGATTGTTGCAGCTGCAGAACGTTGCAGTGAGTATGAGGGTTTATGCCCTGCAGAAGCAGAACTTCTGTTGTGTGTGCTTAGTGACCCAAATCTGCATGTGTGTCAGGGGGCCTCTGGTGATGTAAGAGGAAGGTCAAGGGGAGGTGAACATGTTGGAGAAAAGCTGGTAAATAAGCAGTCGCTCGGGAGCGCGCCAAGAGGCTAAAGAAAGATTGCCATGACATCACGCCAGGGGGTAACAATCATTACGTGAATAGTCTGTAGGACACATCAGTCTCAGATGATCTCTTGACAGGGTCAATATTCTACATTTCTCAACATCCCCCTTCCACACCCCCTCATTAACTGTTTTATCCCATTGTCTGTTACTTCACAGCTCTTTAAATATCTAATAGTTGTGCGCTAATCCATATTATAATGATTAATTATCAAAATAAAGGTCAGTAGTGATGAATAAAATATGATATTTTCTGGTTAATACAGGTATTTAAATGGTGAACATTTTCTTAATTGATTCAATATCACATAATATTGAGTGTATTTTTAGTAAATATTAAGTGAGAAACATGCAAATGTAGGCAATCTTAGCGTGTACAAAACTTTTGACTGGTAGTGTACATGTAAATGAGCTCTCTTTTGATTGAGTGCCCTGCATGATGCCTTCCATTGTGAAACACATAACCTCAGCAGGAGTGGACAGGGATTAAAAAATGTATGCAAAGGCAATAATTTTTGTGACGTCACAAAAACAAAATTGAATACTTTCCAAATGTTACCTATTACAACCCAAAGAGTGAACAGTAACTATGTTTACAGTTGTTACACCAAATCTTATCAAATCAAGCTCTTATTTCTAACAGTGATTTTTCTTTTTGCATTATTCTGACTCTTTAAAATAAAGTGGGGCCAGCTTTTCTTTATTTCATTCATCTTGTTTCATTCATCTCATCTTCATGCAGAAGACAGATCACACATACAGACACACACACACACAAATTGTTTTTAGATCGCCTGCTTCGATGCCATGGGGAAACACAGACGACTCCACAATCGACCTGCCATCGACACTACACTACACTACACACACACACACACACCAACGTGCCCCTCCCTCTCCCCTCAAACAGCAGAGCCGTTGTTTTGTAATCGGTGGGAATAAAACCAGTTTAAGGCTGCCTCCTCCCTTCAGTCTCTTCGATCCATACGTTCAGTTTGTTGTTGTTGAACTCATAAACTAATAAACGCGGAGTCGATTTCGGTTCCTGCATTGTAACGCGAGGCGAATGGATTTGGGCTCACTGGCTCCCACGTGCTGCGTTCGAAAAGACACAAAGTTGACGCGTTGCCCCTCTCTGAACACGTAACACATTTCACGTCAGATCGATCCTTAAACTGGCCCCATACGCGCGGCGCGTGAGATCCACCAAGTTCAGGCGTGCGTGCGTGCGCTCCGGTTACGCACGAACCCGGGTCTCCCGTTACGCGCGCACTTGCTCCGCACGAGGTCTTAAATGATGAAGGATGAGTCCGTGGCCACCGTTGCTCCTCGAGGGCGCGCCTGACGGCTGGCTCTGTCGCGTGGCATCCCGTTAACAGACCTATATAAAGCGGCGCAACAGTCCCCAGTCAATCTGAGCTCGCGCAGCGCGCAGACTCACACAGGTCAATGGGAGTGAGGGTGTGTGCCTTAACGCATTCCAAATAGGTCCATTCACAAACAGAGGATCGCACGTGCGTGATGGACCACCGAGAACCAATAAAAGCGTCTTTGCTCACCATGCACCGACCGCCGTTCTGAGGAGAGCGCGTGCGTGAGCGTGCGCCTGTATTTTGGGAAAGCGCACTGTAAGCGAGCATGGATGCGCGCGGCGCGCCGGTGAACGGCGTCACCTACGCGGAGGTGGGCGACGTGCTCGAGACGGAGGACCCCTTCGCGCGACCCCTGTCGGACATCGCGCCGTGGAACTTCAAAGTGATCGCCGCGTGGATGTTCCTGGTCACGGCGCTTTCGCTCACGGAGAACTTTCTGGTGATGCTCGTGACCTACAGGTACAAACAGCTCCGCCAGCCCCTCAACTACATCATCGTCAACCTGGCGCTCGCGGACTTCCTCGTCTCGCTGGTCGGAGGGACCATCAGCGTGCTCACCAACTACCAGGGCTACTTCTTCCTGGGCACGTGGGCGTGCGTGCTGGAGGGCTTCGCCGTCACTTTCTTCGGTAAGTCAACTTTTCAGACTGCTTTGGAGATCCTGGAATGGGTGATGTGTTTCAAACCAGCCTGCTGATCCAGGCATCTCTTTCAAAGTCTGCTGATCCAGGGATCTCTTGTTTCAAAGTCTGCTGATCCAGGGATGTCTTGTTTCAAAGTCTGCTGATCCAGGGATGTCTTGGGTTTCTTTAAGCTCTTTGAGGAACATTATAAATGATTGTAAATGATTGTAGAACTTTCATTGCACAGCCCAGCTCTGCAATCACCCTGTTTGCTTGAGCCGCATACTTTCTCTGTTATTTTTCTGAAGAATTAGGACAATCCAGAAGTAACTGTCCGAATTAAAGGCTCTTAAGACATGTACAGTGGAACAGGGGTGCTTTTCTCAGCTCCTTAGATGGAGAGCAAAAGAACCAATTCATGCAGTCATTACCTAAAATTACATTAGTTATGGAGGCTTCTATGAAAAGGGATTTTGTACATGTCTGCCCTGCAATTACATTAGCCAGTGACACTTAAATTTGCACTTATCCAACATACTTTCAGTCAAAATAGCAGGTCAGCCCAGGTTTGCCCCTTACACCCTCAGGGAGAGAGGTTTGCTCTCTAAACGTGTCTCCTGAGAACACACGTGTGTTTTTGGACAGAGTGGAAGAAACATATGCATCACAGAAATATCAATTGCAGATCAATACCTCACTCTTTCTCTCTCTCTTTCTCTTCGCTAAGAAAAAAACAGCACTCCAGATGTGGAATAAGTCTCCCGCTGACGCTCACTTGATTGATTCAAGATGATACTGCAGGACCTCCCAGGCTTTTTCTTTCATATTTCATAAGAAGTCTTTGACTTTGACTTTTTGCTTCTTGTGATTATATTGTCACACTTTCAGTGGTGCATTAACGGCTCAGCAGTGATTGAGACTTTAGGCTGAGTTTGGTTTTGCTGTAATATTTGAGACCCCTGCAATACAGGGGGGAAAATACTACCAATCTGACCATTCTTAGGACTCCTCCCTGTTTCCCACAAAATAATTACCAGCATCACTGGCTCTTATGGCATAATCAATGATCATTAGGAATCGCATTAACGTGCCTGCGGGCGGATCACCCAGTGAACCGCAAGTGATCAAATTATCAAAACTGGTGTGGCACCAGCGTCCAAAATGCTTGGAGGTCATTCTTTTACAAATGCAAAAGCCCTGGTCTGAGTGTGTTTTTACACCCTGTTTTATTTTAAATCTTCATCCTGAACGAAATAAGTATCTATTAAATTTCCACGACAAGGCAAGAGCATTCTATATTTCTGTATGTCAGTTAATGGAAAGCAGCTTTGACCCATCGTTTAATCAAACCTGTTCATCATGACAGTGTCACACAGAGTAAATGGCTGCTTTATTTAAATGAACTAGGAAAAAAAAACCAAAAAAAAAAAAACAGTGACAGCAATGGAAAATCAGTTTATGAGATGGATGCACCTCTAATAACTTCATGCATTATTTTGACGATGAAACCGACAGCATTTTCATTAAACTCCAACCACGTCAGTGTCACCTTAAGAGCATATAAGTGTCAGTCTGGATTAGAGACCCCTCAGTGCAGGCGATGCTGTGATTAATAGATGCATTTACAACGTATACAGACTTGCTTAAAATTAATTCACCATATTTAAGAGATAAATAATCTAAACTGTATGAACCTCCTATTTTCTACACTCAAATACCAAAATGTTTTTCAGAAGTATTTCATCCACTGACACATATCCAATAGTTTAATCAGAACTCTGTCTCCAGTCCACCCTGAAGAGTGATCTGACCTTCTCTCTGGACTGTTTTTGCATTTTGAACCAACATTGTGAAGTAGCAGCTTTGTTCTCCAGCTTTTTGTATCTTGTTAGGTTTTACTAAAACAAAAGCACACAGATTCTGTTTTGAAGATATTTATATAGATATATTTCAAATTTTGTTTGTCATATTTTGTAAATGGTCTGATAAAGGAAATACTGATTTTAGATCTTAAATTTTATAGCGAGAGGCTCTTTGTGAAACTAGGCATCTTTGCTTTATGTAGCAAATATAAATGATCAATCCTGGGTGAAGTTTTAGGCCTGAGCTCTATTTTATTCTGCATGTGTGCACAGTCAGCATTTTTTTTTTCATATAAAGAACACTGATGAAGTTAGTATTCTGTTGCAAAGCACAGAATACCTTTTCAGACATGCATTAAGGAAAAAGAAAAAAATATTTTTATTGGTCATTTTACTGGGCTTCCTGTAGAAACAGTACAACTCCATAACCTGTACAAGATGCAGCAGTAAAGATCCTAACCAGAACAGTCAGTGCACTTTGGAAAAAACAGAATGGGTCACCCATATCTTTAAGGATCAATTTCAGTTCTTTCACTTGTTTTTAGAGCTAAATGTCTGAACATCTGCAGACCTCACTGTGTATCAGTCTTTTTATGTTTCAGCATGTTATCTTTGATCTGCAAGCAGTGGCTTTCAACAAAAACCCTCCAATTGCAGGAAAAAGTGAAGAGGACTTTTCCTGTTATTATGTTTCATGCTCAGTACACATTTGTTAGAAAAGTGTGTATTCACTGATATGATCTGACTTCTGCAGCAGACAGGGGTTTCAGTAACGCTATCATTACTAACTCTGAAATTCTTTTAAAAACGTTTCAGTCCTAGTGTTAAACAGATGATTAATACAAATTATCTGTTTGTGTTAAACTTTGCATTAAACTAGAAAATAATTAAAAACTGATTTTCATCTCGTTTTTTGGCCCCCGATATACATTATTGCCCTTGGATTCAATATTTTATCTCTGTTGTCTTTTTCTTTTTTTCGTTTCCTGATCTGTTTCATGCCAACTGTCGTATAGACTGTGTCAAAATGACTGTTTATACGGCTGTAATTGTATTAAATTAACTTGTATTGAAATTTCTTTAAGTTGATGTTTTTGGAGATACAGGGTTGCGTTCTAACAACAATGACATCATACTCAATATAAACACTTTCTCTCACACAGGTATCGTGGCTCTGTGGTCTCTGGCCATCCTTGCTTTCGAGCGCTTCTTTGTGATTTGCCGGCCCCTGGGAAACATCCGTCTCCGGGGCAAACACGCGGCACTGGGCCTGCTGTTCGTCTGGACCTTCTCTTTCATCTGGACCATCCCGCCTGTACTAGGCTGGAGCAGCTACACAGTCAGCAAGATTGGCACCACCTGTGAACCCAACTGGTAAGAACCTTCCTGCAGCCATACTATATATTAACTGTGACGGAGAGGCAGAACAAACACAATCTGAGACTAATCTGGTTTCTTTGCCCTCTCCTGACTATATCCATTGCCTGTTTCCTTTTTTACTTCACTCTGTGTCTCTCTCAATCTCTCTCTAACACAAACACATTTCACTAGGGAGTATTTGTATGGAGGTACGGCCAGTGCTCCCTCCACACATGTATCAGTGTGATGCAGTGTGTGTGCTCTGCTGAACAGCGACAATCTATACTGTCAGAAACCTTTTGATCTCAAGTAGTTTATACTCACATGCACTATGATCAGATTAAGATGAATGAATTCATCTTAATGAATGAAGCACAAGTGTTTGTATTGGATGACAAGGGAAAAGACTGTTAGGGCCATTTGTAAAGGATTTTGTGTCTCTCAGCACTGACCTAAACCTTACATAAGGTACTCATACTGCTGTCCTCTTAACAGATTAAATAGATTGTTAACTTAATTATCTTCGTGTTTATTAAATTCACTCAATTTTTAAAGGCAAGCAGGTTTACTTACTATTAACACAATCATTTTACACTGTGAGTTCTGAGACTCACACCGCACTTTTGTTAACATCACTGACATTCTACTTCAGAGTGAGTGATGGCACTGAGGGTACTGGCTGCTACGAGCTCAACATAACTTGTTAAAGGGAGAACCCCTGCTGACAAATGATATTCACATAAATGCCCAGCTCTGTCTGCGACGTGATGGTAACAGATTAATATTTCCTGGATAACATCCAGTAGCCAGGATTTACAGAGCTGGGCTTCTGACATCTGTTTGAAAGCCTCTGTCCGAGATGCCAGGGCCGTATTAAACTGGGTGTCCATGTGGTATTTCTCTCCATCTCTTGTTGTTCTCCATGGCCCTTGCCCTCGATTGCCTCACCTATGCCACTGAATTGAGTTCAGGCCTGACATCTACTTTTAAACTGTCCAAGAGACACATCCCATGTTTGTTAAGAGATGTTACCCCCTTTGTTTTAGAATTCTATTGAATGTCATGCAGGATAAAAACACTGCTTGTATGCTGCAGGGTTGCATGACAATTTTTACAAGTTGAGTAGTCATTCAAAAACTGAAACTGATCATGTCTTCCTAATGTCACTGGACACACTGAGAAAACCAACAGCTGTTTATTAATCTTAATGCTAGCCGTGTGAGTTCTCTGTACATGCAGAAGCCTTTCAAATCAAGTTGTAAATACACTGGAATTATTTAATTATTCCAGTGTATTTTTTAGACATTTTTTAAATCTAATACAGGTTTATGGACAAGTTGTACAAAATGTCCTTCCATCAGTCATTTTTCATGTCAGTCAAATGACCCTTTCTGATAAAACTGGTAGTTTGTACAAGGCTGTATTTCAGGGCAATCACACCTAGCAGCAGAACTGGCTTCATCTCATGTAGCAGTTCCACACTAACAAAGAGCTTTGGGATTGTATTTAGCTGAAACACGAATTTCTGGATTCTCCTCCTGACTGTTCACTGTAGTTTGTCATTAAATTACAGTCTGAAACTCCTAAACCACTGTCATGGCCATGTCCACAGACATGGATTTGTAAATGAACTAGTCAGCTTAAATATTAAAGCTTTACATTATGTGGAAACTTGACATTCATGTTTAAAAAGGGAAGAGCAAAAACACAGAAAGTCTCTGTGGTCTCTGAGGACTGGCCTGAGTGTCATTCATTTAGAGAAGTATAGGGTTTCTTCTTCCATCGCTCTAAAGAACTCTTTCCCATTTCTTTGTGCCCCACCCCAAACCCCCCCCCCAAGTGTAATGTTGAAGTGTAATCTTCAATGCAATAAACTGAAGAATTATTTTGGAAATACCAATCAGAAAAACAGAACTATGCAAGTAGTGAAGTAGATTTTATGAACAGTTATGTTTTTCTTTCTTTGGGTGTGCTTTTTCTTTTCACCTGTTCTTGATCCATAGTGTAACATTGCTGCTGCTACTGCAATAAGAGGAACAAAGACCATACAGTACCAGTGCATTTTGTCTATTGCAAGGCTACTAATATAATTCATCATTAGGATTATGATGACTCTTGAAGTGTGTGGTCTTCTAAACATTACTTGTATGTTCTCTTGTGAGTGTTGTTTAGCTGCTCTTTACAGAGATTGATTTCGTCCCTCAACAGGTACTCTGGGGACCCTCATGATCACACCTTCATCATCACTTTCTTCATCACCTGTTTTATTATGCCTCTGGGTGTCATCATTGTCTGCTACGGGAAGCTCCTGAGGAAGCTGAGAAAGGTTGGTCTGGTGTGTTGGGGGAATTCTGAACATGTGCTGTCTACTGGAGAAATCTGCCCTGTCAGTTCCAGTAACTGGGCTGAACACATGCTGATACATTATCTTACAAAATATTAAAGTGAGTTATATAACAGTGATATATTACACTTCATCTGAGGCAAAAGGCTGATAGGTGATAACAGTGATACGCTACAATTTACCATATTCTTGATAACAATGTTTACAGATCTTAATAGTGGAGCTATATAGCGGGTTTACTGCCGTAGTAAGATCAGTGTGTTTGCTGTCTAATGGTCTAAAGGTAAATGTTACTGTGCCATAAAATACAGTCTGTTTCTCATGCCATGCAAATGAGACACTCAGAGGAGTATTTTTGTGCAGGTATCCAACACCCATGGCAGGCTAGGGAATGCCAGGAAGCCTGAGCGGCAAGTGTCTCGAATGGTGGTGGTGATGATCGTGGCCTTCATGGTGGCCTGGACCCCATACGCAATTTTCTCCGTCATTGTCACTGCACATCCCACCATCCATCTAGACCCCAGACTCGCTGCTGTTCCTGCGTTCTTTGCCAAAACTGCTGCGGTCTACAACCCTGTCATCTACGTCTTTATGAACAAGCAGGTAAGGTGGAAGCTGGACTTTCCCAAATGGTCTCAAAACAAGCATTACAGCTGTTGAGTGCAGAATCCCACCAGCTGGAATTTGGAATTAACGTGCTTGAGTCTAGAGTAATTACATGTCGCTAATCTATTAAAATGGAATAATGTAACTACATGAATAATTTACATGGTGTAAGTGTATGTAGTGAATTTAATTCACATTTGAGGTTCCACAGGTCTGAATATGTGCATCCATTCTATCCTAGAACTCTGACAAAAATGTAACGGATATATGCAGAATGATCAAGTTCAAATCAACTTTCATTAAGTTCAAATCTTTATGGAAAATATCCTATGAAAAAGTCGTGGGTTCAAATCCAAGGACGCTGCTTCACTTGGTGAATGTGTTAAATGCAGAGGAAGAATTTTGTGCTGTTCACATTGTGTGCCGTGGTATGTTCACGTATGACAGAATGGTCACCTTACACTTAAATGTGGTACTTAAAACAATTGAAATGTTTCTTGGTTTGTTTCGGTAAGCCTATAGTGACAAATATCCAATTATCCAAACATATAATAATTGACAGGTATATGAACACTATAGGTGTTAGTTCCACCCTGTAGGTGTTCATAATATAAAAGAAGACCATGTAATTTAGTGCTACATGGTCTTCTTTTATAACCGGACCCTAAATGTGACCAGATAGATTAGTCCGCAAGCAAATATGACCCCGTGATCAATAATGTAGCATATGGCTATATCATCACTCAACAAAATAAACACCAAAAAAAAAGTTATATATGAAAAAACAGTTTTGATTCAAGTATAACTAACCAGTTAGTATTTGCGATTCAATTCAATTCAATTCAATGTTATTTATATAGTGCTTTTTACAAGCAGGTTGTCACAAAGCAGCTTTACATAGTCCAGGTCCGAGCCCCTAGTGAGTAAGCCAGAGGCGACAGAGGCGAGGA
>JBBPDC010000149.1:4806102-4818502 GCA_037974485.1 Hemigrammopetersius urotaenia | reverse complement strand
GATTCATGTTTGTGGCTGTAATGTGACAAAATGTGGAAAAGTTCAAGGGGGCCGAATACTTTTGCAAGCCACTGTAACTAATTCCCATTTGATTCTTCATTTTCAAACACAAGCCATTTGTTATAAGCTACATTCAGGTTTTGGACATGGTTACGGTTCTTTCGAGCAAATAACTGCTTACTGTGTGATGCATGAAGAAATCAGTCATCTTCACATATGGAGAATTTCACACATTCTCAGACAATATATGCATCTTTCAGGGCACAAATGCTCTCACTGGGTGAGGCCCTGTGTACTTTAAAAAGATCTTCAAAACCTTTAGGTAGGAAACATAATTGTAATCTGTTGCAGTTCTATTGAATTCTGCTGTTTTCTTCTGCGTTATGAAAACGCATCTCTTTTGGGAAAATAAATATAGTGTATCTTTAACTCCTTTATCTTCTTATACAGTTGGACAATAAGGACCATGTTGTTCCTTTGAAAGTACATTAAAAAGATGCCTGGATTGCTCTTTTTTTCTGACAGTGTAGGACGATACAGAAAATGTCAGTAGTTTGCCCTTGTGGTGCTCTCACTTTTCCACTTATTTTGTAAGTCTTAATATTACTGTTTCATAGAGGCTTTGCTACACCTTAATATAAAATAGAGCAGGATAAATG
This sequence comes from Hemigrammopetersius urotaenia, assembly GCA_037974485.1. Lineage (NCBI taxonomy): Eukaryota > Metazoa > Chordata > Actinopteri > Characiformes > Alestidae > Hemigrammopetersius > Hemigrammopetersius urotaenia. The sequence continues at coordinate 4,817,843 of JBBPDC010000149.1, read as the reverse complement.
ATGCTGAGATGTTATGTGGAATGTTTCCTATTACTAGGACAATGCAACGGCAACATTAGAATTATTATTATTTATTAATGTCATGCGTATGCTTACTTGTTTTAGTAATTTCGAGCCTGCCTTTGTGTATTTCTTGAACTTAATATGAAGTATATATAAAGTGTCAGCATTTACAATTTTACTTTGGTTGATGTTTAGAATATCAGCATCACCACAACAAAACCTTGCTTCTATAATTCAAACTCGTTTTTTGATAAATGGTCCAAAATTACAAGGAACATTTTCCCTCCTCCTGTAAGGTCAAAATTTATAAGAAGCAAAGTTTTGGCCTCACAGCGTAACACGGTTCATTTTAATTACAGAGAGCTTTCCTCTTGACCTATGCTCCGACCCGACATAAAAGCTAAAGTGATCAAAAGTGGCTTTGATTTTTTGGCTTCATTTGGAATCTGTTGCTGGTCCAGGTCTGCACGCAAAGCTAATGATAACTGAAAAGCACAATGAGGTCAGCTGTGAAATAGGCTTGGTAATGTGGAAACAATTAATGATTACTGCTTTAATTACTTCATTCTGATCGACTGAACTGTGTGTGGAACTTTTGCTGTTAAGTAGGTAACACTTTTCACCTCCTGGAGCTCATTGTGCTAAATCAGGCCTAGGTAGGATTTTTTTTTAATTTATCCCCGATAGGGTTGTGTGTGTGTGTGTTTGCTAAGTATATAATAAAGTTTTTTTTTTCCACCAGGGGCTAAAGTTCTAGTTTTCAGAGATCTGATACCTAGTGCTTTAGAGACTATGTTCTATATTCTGGTCGTCTAGTCGTCACACAGTGAACGGTGATATGAAAGTATCTGTATACATAAAATGTCTGGAAATGATCAAGTGTAAACCTTTTACGTACATTGATAAATTGAACTGAATCCTTTTCATATTCAGTCATTATAAGTTGTTTGAGAATGAATCTCATCATTTCACCTCTCATACAATGTCACCTTTACTTTGTTGTGCCTGCTAGAGTTTGCTTATACCATTTGTCTCAGTGTTTGATTGCAATAGTTAGAAAGTACTAAGTGGTAAAAGGCATTAGTCATGCTCCATTCTGTTCAATCGCAAAGCTTTCCGATAATTAGATGTCTTTTTGAGAATCCAGGTTCTTTTAAATATGTATGTCCCTGGATTAATGTCCAAATCAAGGACCTCTGATCCAGTTCACAAAAGTCCACTGTAGCAAATTAAAGCATTGCATTTGATTTGCATAGGACAGTTCTTCTCAAGCCAATTTTTAGCACCCAGCAGATGTTTCACTTCTAGTTCCTTTTCCAGCCTAGTTCCTGGTAAACCTATACAGGGGAATTAGTGTTATTGATCCAGGCATGTGAGTTAATGGGATAAAGACATGTGGCTCTCATGTTGGGTGTTGAGGACCACTGCTACAAAAAGGTCTCCAGAACTCCAGGTGGAAGGCTGTTGAATGTACAGAGATAAGATAAGTCTTTATTAGTCCCACATGTGGAAAAAGAATAGACCTATTATTCTAAAAGCATGGCCAATAGAATAAAAACCATACAACAAAATTGTATAAAAAATGCAAAATATTATATAAATAGACAGCTCTGAAAAAAAAGAAGAGAGCACTGCAATTTGGTTTTAAATGACAACCGTTCCATGCCAGTGTCGGTTAAATTCATACACAAGCACCTGATTTATGAAGTATTGATTAGTGATCAGTGAGGTACCTCAGTGGGTAGGATACTGCACGCACCAGATGTCTAAGAAGAAAGACACGCGGAAAGTAGTTTGTAAAGCGTGCAATGCTGAAATTTCTTTCAGTGTTTCGTTTTTTGGCCAAGTGATTCTTCATTTTCAGTTTTCGGGTTCGGCCAAAAAAATCATATATAAAAATCATATATATATATATATGTGTGTGTGTGTGTGTGTGTGTGTGTGTGTGTGTGTGTGTGTTTGTGTGTGTGTGTGTGAACTTGCACCAACATAAATATATATTTATACCCTCTTCATTCAGCTCAGGCAGAGGTTCTTTTCAGAAAAGGCACATATAAGTACTGTCAAAGCCCTTACAATGTTTCTTGATGAGTGGACCAACAGAAATGTTGTGTTAATGTAGACTAAAATTAAACTTAAGTAAGACCATTTTTGTTACAACAGCAATGATATGCAGATATTGTAAGCACAAGGCATATAATCAGATAATGAGAAGAAATGTATACAGCATGTAGCCTGGGTCTTAAATCTAAATATCAGTATATCTCAGTAAAATCACTCATTTTTAATGTTCACATGATGCGTCCACAGTTCAGGAAGAGCCTCATCCAGCTCTTTGGCTGCAGTGACAGCACCGCGGTGGAGGTGAACCAGACCACAGAGCGTGCAGGCATGACCGGTGACACCAACACGGGAGAGATGTCGGCCATAGCTGCCCGAATTCCCATCGCCAGGAACGCCCTGCAAAAGTCTGACGAGCAGCAGAGCAATTGTAGCCCCACTGCCCAGCTCCCTATCCCCGAGAACAAAGTCTGCCCCATGTAGCAGAGGATGGATTTCATCATTTTTTTCATGCTTCAACTGTAATACCCTAATGGCCATTCAATATTAACAGCCTCACCACAGCAGTAGCAAATGGGCTGTCTTCCACAAAGTCAGTGTCTTTATGAAGCAATAAGTTGATTTTGCCATTGGAAAGTGATGCGCATTCCTAAACTTCACCATTTCAATCATCAAGTGCACATCGGTAAAGGACTTACAGGAGTTTATTTATATCTTGTTCATTTTTGATGTTTCTCTTTTTGAAATCACCAGCATATTCTCTTTCACACAAGTTAACGAAATGCATGTTAACTGTCTCCATAATCTCAGCTGTACTTGGTACAGATCCTGAGATGAAATGCGATGAAATGCATTCAGTTTATTCTAGACACTCATTTCTAGATCATGTTTAATGACTTCATTAAACATAATGCATCAGTATTCCCAACAGGGCTTTGGGTAAAGTGTATGTACCCAGAGGAGGATAATCTATCACATACTCACAGACCAGAACATGAAATGTCCCACATAATGATCTGTCCCTCACTGGTATGATATATGGATTATATTTTCAAATTGAGCGGACATCCCCTTTAATGACAGGATGCAGCAGTACCTTTTAGGTTGAACAATGTGATTCATTATACAAGACCTAATGAATAAGTGTACATTATATAACACACACCGTTCCAATAGCTGTGAGTAACTCCGCCTATATTTAAAGGTGCCATGAATGTTTGTACATCTATAACAAATGCAATCTGATGCCATGTGGAACTGGTATGGCACTTTTCCACTGGAATAAAGAACTGTGCCGTACCGAAAACAAATGTTTTTCTGTTACAAATAAGGAGAGCTGTACCAAAGCTGTACCCGAGCTGCTTGACGGCAGAACCAAAAGTGAGCTGCAGCCAAGCTGATTGTGTCACTGCTTTCTGATTGGTCAAAATGTTGTCATCACTACATTGGAAAGAGGCCATTGTATTTTTACTGTCCATGCAAAAAATAACAATGGGATACAAACTAAAAACTGGAAGTATGAGCACTACTGTCTGTTTGGACTGAAGATAAGGTTCAGTGGGAGTTTTCTGTGACGCTAGCAAATGTATCTTTAACGCTGTGAGAAACGTGAAGGCACAGGAAAAACGTCCCACTGGTTGGATTCCATGGATGCAGTTTTAGGACAATGAACTGTGGAGAGAGAATTGCCTGTCAGAAACACTGTTACCGAACTGAGATACACTGGAGTTCTGTGCCATCACAGTATGGTTTAGGAACAGCATGGTTCCTCTGTACCAATGGAAAAGTGCATATTGGAGACAAATCAAAGCAATGATTGGAAAAATCCAAGCTTCTTAATGACTACTACTTGATTTTCAGGCAAATAATATTGATAACTGATATGATAAATAATTTGTATAAGAAACTTTAGCCATGTCTATCAGTTTTTAAAGATAACAGGACACTATTTGTAATGCATGTATACATAGAGCACTTATAGTCCACAACATGTATGTTTGTATTGGGCCATTTTAGCTGAAGTCAGTCACTGGTAAAGTGATTTGTCCATGAGATGTAAAAAATGTCCTGTTTCTTGGAGTATTCCAACAAATATATTACTAACCCTGTATCAGTAGTGTAAATGAGGCTTCTCTAAGCTGAAATGCGACTCTTGAATGTGTTCACCAGTTTACCTTTCCAGTTTAACCAACGTCTGGCACTTTATGGTCTATCTGAGAACAAAACCACTGACCAGAGGAAGTGGAAACATTCAGCTTCACCTTCACTGGACTCTACAGTTCACTCCAAACAAACTGCAAAACCATTGTTAAAGCAGCACAGTAGAGCTCACTGCTGAACCTCACGGACTCGGCTGGGGCACCAGTGGTTGTAGAAGGGTCAACTTTACAGAGTGCAAAAACACAACTCTTTTATCTCACTTCCCCTTTGAAGAATGGCGGGAACTGTCTTTTTCTGTCCTCTTTCTACTCTCACTCACAGGTGCATGATTATTCATCTATGTTTGGATGGGACTCGCTGACTGACTGCAACTTCCTGTCGTTCTCTCTGAGTTAGACTTTCAGAGTCCGTCAAACCAGAGAGAGAAAGTGCATACACATGCACCCAAAAGAGGAAAACCTCTGAGGACCAAAACTTTATGGCTTTATGTGTAGTATTAGCCTCTGTTAAACAACCTACACACAAACTGCATCAGCCATTAGAAAATCAACTGAACGAGGATCACAAAGCATGAATTAACTGCAATACAACTGTGTCTCCTTTCAGATTGTCACATGTACAGACTTTGCATGTGTGTCAGTTGCTTTGAAGCAAACTCCTATAATCTCTGTGTTGTTTTATAAAGAATGGCTGATGTCCTGGAAATTTCCTCTGTCTCTGAATATGTGTCACTCACACATTCCAGCAACTCTAGTGCTAGTTAAGTGGTTTTGAAATGGAAAATCTTTGACTATGCTTACAGTGGAAATCCCTGAGAATGACAAGTTGTAGCATTTAATCTTAAACTCGATTACTCAACTAGGATCGTATATGCAGTGCAATTATCCAACCAATAAATCAATCAGTCAATGACTAAATAAATCCAACCATCCGAAAATTACTTTGAATGAACAAAAAAATGACAATGTAATTTGCTTGTTTATTCACTATTGTTGTGTCTTAAAAGTTATTAGTCTCAAGGCATGACACCCCACCTACTAGCATTGTGAACCTTGGGATTAATAAAGTGTTCTGTTTATATTACATTACTTAGATATACTGATTTTGTACCTTAATTATCACGTTTGTCAAATTGAGCTGTCTGAAACCAGCAACCAAATAAGGTTTGAATCCCGAAACCTTTGCTGTGTGACGATTTCACTTTTATTTTTTCCATTTTTTATGACTAAAGAATAATAGATATTTAATATATTAGCTTGCAGGTTGTGAAGAAAATGTTTCAAAATGGTCACCATGGATGAGAGGCATTAAGAGGGGATAACATAAGAGCCTTCTGTGCCGTGTTGAAGAAAACTAATTGGTATGGTATGTTGTTAAAAAACGGGATCTTTCTGAGTCACGGTTGTCCAGCTGTGTCAGTATCTATGAGGGGCGCAATTAAAATTTTGCGGTTGGCCCCTCTATATTTCAAGAAATTGGTCTTTTGAAAGCAGCCGCTGTCTGTTTTACCTTTTAGAATTCACAACAAAGGCATTTAATATTCTGACTATGTAGCACAGGTGAGATTGTGCCTTCACCACCAAATAGCTTCATTAGATCTGTGTGACTCCCTCTCTCCCAAGTCCCTCTTTTTCTTTTAGCGTGGCTGTAGCTGAGCTGAACCGTGTGAAGGACAGTGGGCCAAAGCAGCATGGCCGACTCCCATTAAACTGCCTCTGTGTTCATTATGCTGCTATTACGGCACCAGTCCCTCCTGCCATGTCCCATTTACACCTTGCCGGGACTTCGCCACCAAAGTGCCATAAATAAAATGTGGGGCAGAATACCTGGGGACAATGGGGCTGCAGTGGATGATGATGAATTATATTAGATTAAATGACCAACCCCATCTCCCGCCATGCCTACACAGTTCAGTTTCACCCCCATTCATCTGATGTTCTGCTCCCCAATCTCTCACTGGCTCACCAATTACGCTCAGCAAAAGCTGCAGGAGGAGGATATTCCATGTAAACAATTCACCCCAAGACTTCAAAAAATATATAATTTAACAAATAAAAGCATACCAGAAAGAATTCTTTGCATGATGCCATAGAATAACAATTTCAATTATTGGCTTTTAAAAGAACCATTTTGAGTACATGAGATGTGCATGTGAAGAGTTTTCATTATTCTTTACATTACATTGTTAGGTTTTTTACATGGCCAGAATAATTCATCTTTGCGTTCATGCGGCCCGTTGATAGTCGTTAATTTTTGTATGGTTTTTTTTCTGGAAAAAATGTCTAAAATGAGATTTTTCATTTTGGAAATGTGTTTTTTGCTGAACATTTTGTGCATTCAACATTTCTTTAAAGGTTTATTTTAAGATGTGGAAGTGCAGGCTAAACTCATAGCAGCCAAATATATGTCCATTCTGATAGTCTTTCACATGAAGACAGAGTATCAAATCTCCATCATCAGCTCAGAGCGGGGTAGAAGACCAGCGGTAATACGGCCAGAAATTTTTATAGTCTCACCCAAGACAAATCTTTACAAAAAGCTTGTATGTGAACAGAAATATTGAAGCCAACAATCTGGGTGTTTACACCAAACTAAACTGATTATTCCTCCACCAGTCCAGAAACCAAAAGTGAAAGAAAACTGTTTTGGTCCTACTGGATGTAGTCAGATCTTAGAAATGGATGCAGTCAGAAAAAAATGCATGTTTGTGAGAGTTTAAACTGAAAAGCCCCAAAACTCAAAAAAGTTATCTTATGGGTTTTTGCAGGCTGCCACTCATTTCCAATGAAAGGCACTTTCAGAAATCAAAAGTGAATCTTCTTTGTTATCTCTCCAAAGAAAATCTCTCAATTTAGCACTTTGCTTTTAAGAGTGTAGTACTGAATCAGAGATCCCAGAGGAAATTGCTGTTCATATTATTCCTTCCTGTACACCGACTAGTTGCAACATTTAAAATCACCTGTCAATCAGAATCAGGAGGAAATTGCCTATGTTACAACTATACAGACACAAAGACAAGAACAATATAAAATATAGGACTACTGTCATGGTCAGGCCAGTGGCCAGTTAGAGCCACTGCTTTTTTGTTGCTGTCCTGATTTTGCCCTGTTCTGTTTGTTTCTGTTCTGTGGACTTATGTGTCCATCGCCTCATTTTGAGCTGTGTCTTGTCCCTGTTTATTCTCGTTCATGTTCCTGGTGGCCCTCGTGCCCATTTCTGTTGTTTTTTCGTTTTGTTAATAAAACGTATTCTAGCATGGATCCCTGGGTTCCTGTGTGCTCCGTGCTCCGAGGTAGCTCCGGGTTGGGGGTTTGCCCCCTCTCCTGTGACAGATGGACACATCAAAGCAAAGAGTCAAGAGGTGCTCGCAGTAGCCTGCGTGGAGTGAGGTCCTTCCAGCCCGAGAGCTGGGAGGAATTCTGCGAGTCGTTGAGGCGGGGGGAGCTGAACGTGGCCCTGGTGAAGGGCTGCGGCTGGTTGGAGGTCAGTGTCAATGGGAGGTCGGTGTTCGGGTGGCGATTTGCAGTGCAGCGGAGCGTCGGAGGACAAGGAGGAGTGCCAGAGCTCTCTGTGGGTCGGGTGGGTCGGGTGGATCGGATCCCCGGCAACAGAGATGGAGCGTCTTGTGGGCTCCTCCGTCTCCGACTCAGCAGCGAGCGGAGACGTGGGGGTTCACGTCAGGCACGCCGTCTGCCCGGTCCTGCGCTGGCCAGAGAAGCCGAGGTCACCTCCAACTCGCCTCCCGGGGCTCCTCCGAAGAAGGTCCCGAGTGCCTCATGCCCTGCAAACGAATGCAGGGCCACGACAACTACGGTCACCCAACATCACGGCGTGGTTGTCCAGCCTCCCCCTGCCGTTCTGGAGGACGGCGCTCCCCCTGTCGTGCTGGAGCGGTCGCTGCCTTGGCTTGATGTAGAGCCGCCGCTGCTCGTGTCCAACGCGGAGCCAAGGCTGGCGCAGAGCATCACGGAGGTGCCTGGGAGGTGGAGGAGAGCAGGCCACGTCCCGTTTCGGCCCACCGTCTCCACCGTCAGCCTCTAGACCCCAGACCTGACCAGCAGCTGCCTCCCACGGGGCAACGTCCCACACCAGCCCCCAGAAGTAAGGCCCCAGCAGCTAGCTTCCCCGTTAGCCTGAGCTCCCCGTTAGCCTGAGCCCTGTTTGCTCCGGTCCTGTCTGCTCAGGCCCAATTAGCTTAGCTCCTGTTAGGCCCGCTCCTGTAAGCCCCGCTCTTGTAGGGCCCGCTCCTGTAGGGCCCCACTCCTGTAAGCCCCACTCCTGTAGGGCCCGCTCCTGTCAGCCTAGAAGCCCCTATCTGTCCCGTGTCGCCGGAAATGGCCTGGTTAGTGGGGTTTCTGGGGGGGTTAGTGGCTGTTCTGCAGCAGGCAGAGCGGCTGGATAGGCCACAGATAAGGGGAAAAATGCCAATGTATTTTTTGGAGGGGCGTATAGGGCTAAGGGCTGGTGGGTGGGGGCTGGGGGTGGTTAGCGTAGGGCTAGAGGGCCCGATAGAGCAGGTGGAGGGCCCTATCCAGCCTCCCGGAGGGAGCTGCCTGTCTGTCTGTGAGGGGTGCGAGGAGCGTCCCGTTCATCCTCCCGGAGGGGGCTGCCTGTCTGTCTGTGTGGGGCGTGAGGAGCATCCCGTCCAGCCTCCTGGAGTGGGCTGCCTGCCTGCCAGCACGGGGCACGAGGAGCGTCCTGTCCAGCCCCTCGGAGGGGGCTGCCTGCCTGCCTGCCTGCCAGCACAGGGCACGGTGATCGCCCAGACCAGCCCCTCATAGGGGGCTGCCTGCCAGACCGCAGCAGTGAGCCTGCGGTGAGGTTCGTGACAGGGTGCCCTAAAGGGCTGTGGACACGCAGCCCGGACAGTGGGACTAAGAGCACCCTGCCGGCTGAAGGCTTGCCAGGTGGTGGTGGCACCACCACGGACATTGTGAGGTCCCACGGTGAGGGACCTGGACCGCGGGACAGGGACAGTGTTCTGCGGTCCACACCCCTGGACAGTGGGGGTGCGACGTGGATGGGGAACGGGGGCAAGGCCGTCCCCCGCCCGCCCGGCCCTTTCGGTGTTGTTTGGGGGGGGGGGGGTTGTTTTGTTGGGTGTTTTTGGGCCGGCCGCCCCAGGAGTGGCGGCGTTTACAGGTTGCAGCTGTGTTGTGTTAAAGTCCTGATGTCTCTGTGTACTTAAGCCTGTGTCTGTCAGTGTATCCTCATGTTTCCATCGCCTCATTTTGACGTGTGTCTTGTCCCTGTTTATTCTCGTCAATGTTCCTGGTGGCCCTCGTGCCCATTTCTGTTGTTTTTTCGTTTTGTTAATAAAACGTATTCTAGCATGGATCCCTGGGTTCCTGTGTGCTCCGTGCTCCGAGGTAGCTACGGGTTGGGGGTTTGCCCCCCCTCCCGTGACAACAAGTCAAAATAAACTCTGCAGAAATTGCTCCAAAAATGCTTAGCATTTCTCAAAGTCCGAACTGCAAGTCCACACATCATATTAGGAATGCATTGATGCAATGCAATTAAGTGTATGCATTCATAAATTGTTAGTTTTGTAAAACATATTTTATGTTGTAGAAACAGCAATGCTGGCCTGAGATTAACCAAAGCAACGTTGTCAGTCGGTTGTATGTTGTAAGCGAATTCAATAAAAGGGATTTGCTTATCACTTGTCGTCCCAGACCTTTGGCTTTATCTAGAAATTAGATCTGGACCTCTGAATATAAAGTTTGAGGACCCCTGACATCCACTATCCTATGTACAAAAATGCTGTGGCCAGTAATAGAATTGTCATAAATACTATAGATAAATGCTGTGGCCTATAATAGAATTGTCATAAATACTATAGATTTGTATTGGTTTATATTGCCCGGAGCATCACACTGGTGCTATCTTTTCTCCAGGTAAGCAACACACAAGCATTTGACCGTCCACACGAAGTAAAAGAAAACCGATTAATCAGACCAAGCCACCTTCTTTCTTTGCTGCATGGTCCAGTTCATGGTATAGTAATGTGCCCACTGTAGGCATTTTGTGGTCTGTGGCTACACAGTCTCATACACAGCAAGCTGCCATGCCCTGTAAGTCCTGACTCTTTTCACAGCCAGCAAGAACTTCTTCCACAGTTTGTGCTACAGCAGCTCTTCTGTTGTGACTGATACACCCACTTCAGTGAAGCAAGGTCATCTTGTCAAGCCAGTTACAGGCTCATCATCAGTGATGGTATCAGTGCTTTTCATGAGCCTGTCTCAAACAGTGTAAATTAAACACAGCCTGGACCAAAATGACCAGAGTGTTTAATTGGGTCATCTTTCCATTCCGCAGTAAGCTCTCTGTTATCACTGACAGGAACGTGGACAGCACACTGATGCAACACGAGCAGCTAGACGGACAGAAGAACAGACAGGTACCCAGCAACCCAACAAACGCTGACTGGAGGTTGTCAGTATCGGTGTGTATTAGGGTGCATTACTGTAGAGTCAACAATGCAAAAATGAATAAATAAAACAGCTTTCTTCATTCTGTAGTGCGTTTGTGTTTTTTTAATAATTCAGTGTAAGGCTCTGTATTGGCTGTCACATAAATCTTCTGTGATGACAGAGAGTCATTTCGTCACAGTGCTGACAGCTGCAGTTCATCATCAAATTTCTCTTCTCAGGCAGGAGAGAATGGGATGAAGAACACAGCATAGTCATCCTCTAAAGAGAAGAAGTAACATTTTGTTTACTTCAGACCATTGCAGTCTGCTCCAGAAACCAGTGTCTGACTGACCCGTACATCAGCTTTATATCTTTTATGTTTTATGTCTGCTCGAGACACATAGAAGGAGCAAATGTTTTCACAAACAACATCCCCAGAAAACATTACAGAGCTTTAAATGCAGTAGGACATGCAAAAATACGTATTTTTCTTTACCTGCAAAGGCAAGGGAACAACAGACCATTAAATGAGAAACCAAATTTTCCTCAAATTAATAAATATTTACATTAAGAAATGAAATACTATGTAGCATTCATTCTCATGCAGTACATACATGCGAACTAAGCTGTGTAAACAGTCTACTGTGATACAATGTTTTCACAAAATTACATTACATTAGATACAAGTTTTTTAAAATATATTACAGCAAATCAGAACATTTCGGAATCTTAATCTTAAACCAATACAGCAGTTGTAATTTGGCTCGCCAGATCATGGAAAGGAGAAGAAGAAGAAGAAGAAGAAACAGGGAAAAGATGGATGGGGAGGAGGAGGAGGAGGAGAAGATGCAGAGGAGGAGGATAAAGGAAGAAGAAAATAGGAGTCCAAAAATTATGGAGGAGGAGGAGGAAGCAAAGAAAGAGGAAAGAGGAAGAGGAAGATGAAGGAGGTGGCGGAATGAAGAGGAGGAGGAGGAAGAAGGAGAGCGAAGGAGGAAGATGATGGGTCAGAGCAGGAGGAGGAATGAGGAGGAGGAGAAGGAGGAAGGAGGAAGATGATCGGTAAGAGCAGGAGGAGGAATGAGGCGGAGGAGAAGGAGGAAG
>JBBPDC010000149.1:4788696-4806002 GCA_037974485.1 Hemigrammopetersius urotaenia | reverse complement strand
AGAGAGAGAGAGAGAGAGAGAGAGAGAGAGAGCACCCCCCCTCTTTACTTCCCTCAGAGGTACACACACAAGTTGCTGGAGTGATCAGTCTTCTCCCTCCCCTCTCCTTCATTAATGAGCAATTCTTTACTCCTCCAGCACCCAGCTTCTTATCGACCCTATGCAGCCAGCTGTCTGTCCCACTGCCTATAGCCACTCTCTTATAGCTCAGAAATGCAACACTGGCTATTTGCAATCGGAAATACATGCTTGTGTTCAACCCTTGCATAAACTCACACATTTTGCTGCTTAGTATAGTTTAGATTGATGTACACATCCATAAGTTTTGACCAAAATTCTATTATTGCTGACACATAAAGAAATACATTTCACTGCAGGCATATAAACACCTCCTGCAGGCATATAAACAAGATCCTTGTACTGTAGCTTTTAAGGCAAATGCTTTTTTTTTTTATATGAATGCCATCTTTCAGGGAAATCACCATCAGTGATCAAAATAGAGTATCTGGATGCACACTTTCACAGTAAATACAGATAGAGGGGAGGGTAAGGGAGGGAAGCAGGGGTTTATGCTAATCATGCATTCGAGCTCAAATGACTGGGCTTTTTTCTGAATGTTTTTATCCATTCTCAAACTTGTGTTTATTTTGTTAGCGGGTCAGGGTGGCAGGCACTGAAAAAGCTGGTGCAGTATATGATTAGATTTCGGCAGAATTAAGACATTTTTCAAACATAAAATATTCAAAATGTAATCTAATCTTAACCTCAGAATTGGGAATCATATTCAGCCTTAAAATATGTGTATCATTACACCACTAAATATAAGTATTCACTGTATATGGTTTGCTTACACACAAATATACAAGGGGGTTGTTGTGAGCACTGTGTCTGTCTACTGTTTTCTTATCACTTGCATATGCCACAATGTACCTCATAGTCAACTCCTCTGTCTGTTTTGCTCGGTTATGTAGCTGAAGAGACCGAAGTTCAGGTCCTCCCCTGCATGGCAAAAGGAGAGCAGAAGCAGTTTGTAAAAAAAAGTTGTTAAGTATGGTTTGTGTATACCAGTCCGAAAACTCTTCTGACAAGTTCACACAGCCATAAATGTGGAGCCATGTGTATGAGATTTATTGCTACTTATTGTTATCCCAGTTACACAGTAACTAATTCCCAAGATCACATGTCAGCACAGTACTGATGAAAGTTGTCCAAACATTCCTCTATGTCAAACAGATCCATCTTTAATTACCTGGATGAAACAAGTTAATCACTAAAATGTGAATCTGATTGCTGGATTAAAGGAAATAATTTCAGAGCAATTTCTATGTAAGTAGACATTCATTGACATAATGATCATGCTGCAAACGATGGCGCTTGAATTTGTCTTGATAAATGACATTTATCCTCCTGGCCTGGTGTATTCCTCTGAAGTATTAAGATTAATGATGCATGTGACAGGGCAGACTGCACCCCCCCAAAACTACACCCCCCCCCGACCCAAAAGTGCAACGATTAGACTGAAACTGTAGTTAATGTAAATGAAACCAAGCAAGCAGACAAAGAGCGAGAGATCTGTTTAATCGAGCTGTCCTTTCAATGGTAAGTGTGCTTCATTCCACTTATCCTCTAACCCACACACGTAAAAAAACTACTTTCCATCGGCTTGTGAGAGAGGATAAAAGTGTGTGTAGGCACTCATTGCAGGTTTCACTGCATTAACTAGACATCAAGAGAATTTATTTTAAGTGTCAACACTTGTTTCCTGTAGGAGCTAGAGAGAGAGAGAGACCGACTCAGATTTGCAGTTTATCCTCCTCAACCTAAACATAGTTGATTGGTAAAGACAGGTTTATTGTCTGAGCTTTGCTTCTTAATAGATATTAACAACTTCATCAAAAAGATTTTGGGTGAGGCCCATGTGGCACGACAAACTAGAAGGAGACCAAGAAGCAAACCAAGAAACATGTGGGGGGCCCTTCTTGGCCCGCTACCACCGCAACCAGGTCCCGAACAAGAATAAATAAGAAGATTCTTTATTTGTCACATGCATAGTCATGCAAGTACAACATGCAGTGAAATTCCTTCTCTGCATTTAACTCATTCACCAAGTGAAGCAGAGGGCTGCCACCAATAAGGCGCCTGGGAGCCATCATGCTGTGTTCTTTTTTTTGACCAGTGCTTTTTGTGTAACATCATAACATCCAGTGATTTGATATACATATTTATCTGTTCAGACTACAGGTGTTTATCCCAGCAGCACAAGTTGAAATTATTAGAAGTGTTTTAGCCTGGATTGTTTTTTAAATGAATACATGGCAGCCAGAATTACATATTGTCACGAGGACCGGATGGAATGGGCCCTCGTGAGCTACCTCGGGGCAAAAAGCAGGCAGACAGGCTGGACTCCATGCTGGGGGTTTTATTAACGAAAAGGAGAACAAAACAAAATAGGCTCGCGGGCCTTCCAGATACTTTAAGCCGAATCAACACTCAGGATACAGGCAGGGAAAAGGAGGCGATGGAGACATGACGGTAGACTAACTGAAACAGGAATAAATAGTGCACATAATCAAACAAGAACTAAGGCAGCTGGGGAACTAAGGAGCATGTAAACAGAAGACGGCTGATGACAGGGGACACGTGACACAGAACAAAACGTCAACATAAAAGTCCACAGAACGCTTAAAACAGAACAGGGGAAAAAACAGAAAACAGCGGCCTCTAACGACCGTCAGCCGTAACACATATAGCACTGTGCAAAAGTCTTGAGCCACCCTTCATTTTCTATATTTCATTTTGAATCTTGTTGGTCCTCTTGGTAGAAAAATACAATTTTCTGCCTGTCTTATTTTTGACATATTAAGTGGATGAAACAAATGTGAATTAATGTTTTACTGTGGCAGGCTGCAAAGTGTTTAAAGATACAAAGTGCCAAAATAAAGGAGTTCCAACCACTCAGCATTCAGCACCACCAGTATACTGATCACCGCCTGATCATCTGGAACCATCTGCTCCTGTTTCTTCACTGGTTCAGGACTTCAGTTAGATGTGCTTTTTCTGATTGAATGATTCATACATAGGTCACTGTGTGTTTTAACAAACAAAAACATTTATTTGAAGCTGGTGAAGCTACAGGGACTGGACTGAGAACAAGAGTCTCTGAAAGTCCTTTAGGAACCCAAGAAAATTGTTCCTCGAGACTAGATTACAAAATTTAAAAAAAGTCTGATTTTTTGGAAGCTACAAAGGAAGAAATGAAGAGGTTGGAAATGGTCATGTGAAGGCAAACCTAATAAATCTGAAAAGTTAGAAAAATGTAGCATATGGCCCCTTCAAAAGAGCACATGAATAACGCTGAGTGCTGTTAATTAATTCATAATTTTTAAGAGCGGTGTATGCATAAGTGTGGTTTTGTGGTTTGATACGTTCATGTAAAAAATCATAGAAAAGCTGTTGGTTCTGCTGCAGGACAGCTGCCTCAGCCTTTCTGGCTCCTGTAGAAGTGTGGAGCACCTCCCATGACTACGCCCTTGCCATTGTAGAGCGCCTCCTGTTGGCTGCAAGAATACCAGGCAAAACTAATGTCAGTGAGGGACGAAATAAGACAGTTATCAAGCCAAATGAAACCTGACTGAAATTCTACATCATGCGCTGGGCCAGAAGCTTGATTGCTGTAAAAGGGAGAGTGAGTTAATGTGGTGGATTAAGGCATCATGCAGTCATAACAGAAAAGTGCTTGATAGACCTCACCCTCATTGGTTCAAGTGAAACATAAAACTGAAGCTGGGACATTTATTACAACTCTTCCTGAATTTCCTAACATTTCAACACAGTAATAAGAAGGAGAAAGAAAATTATGATCCTTGGATTCATGATGTAATTATAGTGGAGAAAAGCGGGGAGTGATGGGAAGATTTTGTTTTCAGGACTGGCATTTTGCTTCTCAAACATAAAGGGTTCGCATCGGGGGAAAACAACAAATGTCTCCACTTAAAAAATAATACAAGAGCTATAGCATGTAAGCTTATATGGACACTAAGCTGCAAAAACTGTTAATTAAAAATTACTGGCATGAGTTGTTTTGGAATAAGTATCGTCTCACTCTGTACTGCCATTTGAATGATGCACAATACAGGGCAGGAAATAAGACCAGAGGTTACATATATAACAAAGATACCTGTTTAACAGTATGTTTAATAGATAAAGCTGGAAATGGTAAACTGAAGTTAATAAAGAAAAATACAATTTAATCTGCACAAATACCATAGGTGAACCTCAAGGAAAAATAAAATAAAATAAAAAGAAAAGATATGGCCCTTTTAGCATTAGGCTGTCTTTCTCCAACATATCTGCATTTGAGAGCATCTGTACTCCCTGCAGATGAGGAGCTTATGTGCGGAGACAGATCTGCTGATCTGCCACTGACAGAGATAAGTAAAGGTCTCTATTAAGTATTTACTGAGCATACCTGTTCTGGGCGCGTCCTGTTGGAAGCTGGTTAATATGGATTCATTTGAAGCTGGCGAGAGAGAGGAGACCGTGTCAGCAGGACCTATATTTTAGTTTAGAGAATAAAAGATAAAAAAACGACACAGGAGTGCTTTGGGGATAAGAGCATACTTATCAAAGACAGGTCTTAGGATGATACCCTGCTATAAGTGGTCCTTCTTCACCTTCCAAAAACAGCCTGTGATATTAAAGACTTTCAGATAGCCATCCAGAAGTGCCTCTCTTGCATGGCCCAATGTAAAACAAGAAAATAGCTGAGCCCTTAAACAGATTGTTAGAGGTCTGCTAAAGATACACACTGCTGTACATCATAAAACCAATGATGAAAGGAACCGAAAAGATAAGCTAGATGCATTTTCTCTAGACTATACATCTAATAAGATAACGTCTGGTGTTAAAGCCTTATATGGGCTTAAGCCTTAACAAATCACTTGAATGTATAAGCTCTATGGAAATGATCAGCAATGTGATTCTTTCCTTAAAATATGTCTCACTGCATACAATGGTTTACATGCAGAGTCTTGAATAATCTAGGTGCCGTTATGGCCTTTGGTTGACTGTGGATAATAGAGAGAGCATCTGATTCTATAATCAGTTTTAGACCACAATGTTGCTCGCATAATTTCTCCATTTAATACGCGTTAAGCTTAGAAAGTGGCAGAGAAGAGCTCCTTCTCTAGTTATCTGAAGATCATTCATATGACTGTGGTGCTAAAAGTTGGTCTCTGCTAAGAGGGATGGATAGAATAAAAAATAAAAAAACAGTGATCAGCCTTAACATGCTGTTGGGTGATCTGATCACAAGGTTTCAAGTGACCACTTGTGATCAGATTGCTCTATCCTCTACTCAGCATTTCCTGTTCAGACCAAATGCATTGTTTTTAACTGGCGGGAAGTAGAAATGCACTTGTTCGAGTCTTCATTAGAGGATCAAAACAAATAATTTATTGGCATCTACTTAAGCAATAATGGGTAGGTGGTTCTTCAACGTGACCCATGTTTACGAAAAGAATGTGACCTAATCTGTTCTAAATGATCGGATCTCAATGCGCCTTTCGCGTATTATGGGAGGATTCACAAACTCTCTACGTTTAATCAGACCACTCAAAACGTTGATGCCAGGTGTGAACAGGGCCTTAGAATCTGTCACGCATAGTAATATTGTTTAAGCGTGGCCAGTGTCTGCAAAATGGTAAAACTTCATTCCCTGACCTAATTGAGTAAGTGTCAACTGGGCTTTAAATTCACTTTAGACTCTCTTGTCAGTGGCTTCTAGTTTTGTGCGGTAGCTTGTCATGCCAACTCTTGGCGCTAAGTGTCCAGTTCTCTGTGGTTGTTTTGTCCTTGTGGAGGAGTTCTACACCACGGAGGCAGCTGTAACTTGCAACTTGCCACAAGGGGAAAGAAGGCAAAAAAAGAGAAATGGACGCTGTTTCCTTGTCTAAAGAGCGAGCGAGGGAGAGAAAGAGAGGGAGAAATGGAGATAGAGTCCTGTGGGACTTGCCTGTGGTACAATTACCTGCCTGCTAGGCAGCTCTGCGTCCTCAATGTGTCAGAACTGATCCGTCACCACTGCACACCCACACCATCACCTTGAATCACCTTGACTGACAGCCAGCAGATTGGCACATAGAGCTCTTCTGCTCACCCTCCAGTCCCCTTCCTACAGCCTCTGAATTCACATCTCAACCTGAAGCTCCAACCCCCACTCTCAAAGCGGTGCTGTTACTATTGAAGGCGAGGCCGGGGTTCACTCTCTCATGCACTTCATGAAAGCTGCTTCATTATGGTGCAAATTTCCTCTGTGCTGAAGTGACATGCAAAGTCAGAACCATGCTGCCCAAAGCCAAGGCTGAGGTAGCAATGCGGCACATGTGTCTCCACACAGGTTTCAGCAATCTGATCAGTAACACTGATGCAACCTGCTCTGAAATCTGCTGGCCTGCATTCAGCTCTGCAGTCAATTCTGAGACTGAGAGAGCCTGAATAAATATATTGCCTTGTTACAAAACTCTCTTTTGTTGATCTGGTATCTGGTAACAGGAGAGAGTAAAAAATGTGCTCAAGCCACTGGATTCCAACCAAGTATAAATATGAGTGTATCTTTCTGATGAAATTCCAGACTGCATTTCAGTACACATGCCATGAAAGATGAAAAAAGACATTTTTTTATGAAAAGCTGAGTAATATGCACACTTGTAATGACCAATAGCTGAACGTCTTGATCAGAGAGGATTTTACTGGAAGACCAGACCTGACTTAGAAATGGAAAAGGGAGTCTGTTCTCCCGACACACCATGATGCATTAATACTATAACAGTAATAATAATAATCTAGCATATCTTGCATGTTTATTTTGTTTAAAAAAAACGAACGTTTAAAGGATCTAACTGAACCGTGACAAAGGTAAATCATTACACCCCCATAGGGCTTTAATTTAACAGCTACAATACACTTGCCATTGACTACTTTTGTAAAATATCAGTCATGATGGATTGTTGTATTGCACTAGCTTGGTAGAGATGATCAGTACTTCACATAATACATTTATCAATCATTCCCTTTACTTTTTTAAAGCAACTTTTCAACTCCAGTTCTCACAGTGGGAGAACACAAGGATCTGCCGACAGACCCCCTATACAGAGCTCACAATGTGATGTGCATGGGTGAGTAAAGCCCCACACTCATACCGTCCTCAAAAATGCTTTATCCCCTGTGACTGTGAGCCTGAGTGTGTATGTGTCCATGCCACCCTTTCACAGGAAGGGAAAAAAATGAGTTTGCTCTTGTGAAGGACAATTTGACTGTATTTTCACAGGAGTGACTGCAAATGCTTGAAAGTCTTTTTAAAGACTCACACAGTGCAAGAAAATATGCTTCAAAAGTAGGAAATGGCATGAAAAGGATCATAAATTGACATGTGATTGTCAAAGGACTATGCGTGGTGAAAATATTGTAATTTAGCAAGTGAAATTTAAAATCTGCGACAAAAACATGCCCACAATTAGTAAAATAGCCCTAATTTGAGCCATGATTAGGGTGCCAAATACAGTCATTCGTGAGATGGGAATATTTTCATGGATGGAGCTTTCATGTCCAATGTGCAGTTGTCTTTAAAAATAACTGAACGCCAGAATTTACTCCGAGATTTAGAAGTGAGTTTGACAAGCTCTGATAGTGACATGTTTGAAGTGCTGGTCTGTAATCACACAATCACACAGAGACTACAGGTTCTCGTTATGTTCAGCATAACAATGTTTTAGTTTAAAGTTGCACAAAGTGAGAGAATGACAGGAAAACTCTTAACAAACACAAATACATGAAATTCACCTGAGAATGCTCACAAGTAATTTTTAGAGACCTTACATCTGCATTGGCCAAATAAGGAATAAAATGCATTTACCAAACGGATCACTGGAAAAAATATAAACATTATAATAAAACCTGTGAAGCATGGGAGCGGATTTCTTATGCTCTGAGGTTGTGCAACAGCAAGCAAGGACAGGTGATACAGTGAAGGGGAAAATATTCTACTATGCAGCTACGGAAAAAAAATTAGAGACTGCTGCAAAAAGATTAATTTTCTCAGGTTTTATCTGTTATAGGTGCAGGTATTGAACTGAACAGCTTTGCCAGCTTTTGTTTTTATGAACTGCGGTCAATATTTCTCAAAATTTCCAGATTAAAGTATTGTTCTTTAAAGCATCATTTTAAAGGAAATGACAAAATAAGAGAATGATGCTGTGTTTACAGAACTTGAATAATCTGAAGAAAACAAATCTCTTGTTCACTCTTAAACAAATGGCAGTAATTACTTTTGACAAACTTCTAGCAGTGTTTCACCATCCAACTGGTCTCAGTGTGAGAGGAGAGTGTTGATTACAGCAGTGTTTTTATACTTTTCCTCATTAAATAAGATGTGATTCTGGTGATCAGTAATCAGTAACTCATAAAGCAGATTGCTTTATGAGTTACTGATTGCTTGTGTAGGAATTTAACAGACACTGGTGTGGAATGTTAACAGGAGAATAATCTAATCTCCAATCCAATTCCACACAAGAGATAATGTAGCACCAATTCTGGGAAAAAGTTAATGCTGACCATTATAGAAGAGAACAGCACTTGAACGATCTGCGCAAATGTCCTCAGAGGTCTTGTGAAGTTCATATGTGGGTGAGAGAGGTTCTGGCAGTGTTAGCTGCGTTAGTTCCTCCCCCTCCCCTCTCTTCTTCTTGGTCTGCCCTGCCTCTCGGTTATGTCTCTGATTTTATTTATGGCGGTCTCATATTCTTTCAGCTTCCCCTGCTGGTCCACCTGTAGCTTTTTCTTGTGTGTCTCTAGAAAACACAAACACACCCACACTATTGTAATTTCTTGAAGTTATGATTGTTTTCTATGATGCCTGGATTATGCACCTGGCCAATACAATTTTATTCATTAATCATTCTCTAAGCCTAAAGCCTGGCTCTATCCCTGACCGTCTCTTTTAGTAGTATGAGGGAAACTAGTATACATCTGGATGTCAGGTGTGTAGGCTGCCTTGTGTAGGTACAGAGGAAGCTGTGATGTTTTCATTTTTTCTCTCCCTGTCTATTTCTCCCTCACTTTATTTTTTTGGCAAGTGGCCTGTCAACTCAGAACAAAAGAACAGTTGATTCCCTTCACTCCCTACCCCTCGTTCTCTCTGTGTTCTTGGCATGAGAGTGGCGAATGGCTGTGTGCCCAGAAGCGGTCCAGTGAGAGCAGGCGGTTCCATAATGAGACGCAGCGAAACCAGTTAGGCAGAAATCTACAGCTGCACAAGACCAAGACTGATCCACCAAACTTCCAACTGACACCACTAACAACATATTACAGCTAAAGTTGTTTCAGGAAGAGAGAGAAAGGGGATAGAGGAGGATAGACTGAGGCTAGACATTCCTGAGAGAGTGTAGACACCATGAGATCTCATGTTAGTGCCCTCCAGAAGTCTAGAACAAAAAGGCTATGAAGAGCTGTTGCTTATCAGCTCCATCATACAATTAAATTTTCCAAAAAATGAACCTTCCAGTGAGACATTAAAGAAAATGTTATTAGAAAACAACTCTTAAACAACTCCTATTACTGGCACTACTACTATAAGAATCTAACTTTTGCCAATCATAGTTTACCTCTATTTTAATTTTAAGCACATTTGAGTCTTTAGCAATGCTTAAGTGGTCACCCACGAATTTCTATTTCCGTATGAGGTACATTTAAAGCATATTTAATCTTGATTCGTGATTTGCAAGCCAAACATCCATCCATCAACAGCGGGAAGAAGTATGTGGTAGAACTAGAAGTACTTGTCACACACAAAAAGCAGTGAAATGCAGCTTCTACATTTAGCCAGTCCTAACCTACACACACAGAGACATATACTATGAGCTTTGGGAAGGAGATCATCAGAGAAAACACAAAGACAAAAGGTTGCTGACCTTTATTTGTTATGCAATGCCTCAAAAGGTGTGATGTAAGGTGTGATAACTGAGCTGGAGCTGAGATGAACCTCCCTGAAAGAGGATGCAAATGTATTTTGCCCTTTCATCTACAGTCAGGGAAATGGACAAAATGTTCACCAAACATCACGAACGGAGGAAAACTGCAGGGTTGGTGTTACATCCTGGGGCCACCAAGGGTCTACGATAAAATGCCGTTTTTATGCTAATCTGCTATTTGACTCAAACCAGAAAAGGGTGACTTTCTGGTCTTCTGGGACAAAATAACAGGCCTGTGATAATACGTCACTAGAACTATGAACTAGGAAGCAGTGAGCAGATAAACATAAAGAGGCTTTTGGTCAAAAAACAGAAAAGTGTTTGGTATAAAAAAAACACAATGACCATGGTTAAGTATGGTGGTGGACCTTTGAAGTCCCTGGGCTTGTTTTACTAAAGGTTTAAGAAATATTTTACATAATACAAAATCATGGCCTTAAAATGAGGAGATTTAGAGTCAGTTTCCCAGACAGGGATTAAGCCTAGTCTTAGACTACCCTTTCCTTTTCAATGGAAAATCTCTATTCACAGCATCACGTAATCTAGGTCCTTTACGTCTAACTTTGTCGAACCTAGGCCCCTGAGATACCTAGAGAGATTCCAGGTGGAGGGATGGCTTTTGCTTCCTTTTTATGTTCCTTTCACCACATCCAGCATTGGAGCAGACTCGGTGTTGAGTGTTGAGTACCATGGAGAGGGAGAGTGCAGGGGTTTCAAGGATTGTTACATATACTTTTGAAATGTTTTTTGGGTTTTATAGTAATTTAACATCACTTCAGATTGATCTCAAATTGAATAAAATCAGGTTGACAAACAACAAGGTTTATTTCAAAGAAGGGTATGCTTATCTTTGCCAATGGTGCATATAATTCTGGTGGGCACTTTGAATTCAATCCCTAGAATTTAGTCCTTCCTGAGTGCGTGTAAGAGCCTTCAAGTGTATAAGTGGGTCAAGGTGGAGCATCAGGCTGGCATAGTGAGTCATACTGTGTGTGGCATTTTGTGAGCACAGCAACAGAAGTGCAGCATCTCTGCTTCAGTACATCAGTACTCCGCTCTACCCCTTCCTGAACCCACTTTAAAGTTCCCACCAGACAACAGAGATTTTCAATTTTTTTTTTCAATTTTTAATTTTAAACTCTGATTGCTAATATATCTGACAAAATAAAAGATATTTGTTTAGGCTGTGCTTGATGAAGCCAATGGTCTTAGAAAAAAGCAAAAGTATCCTGTATTTTTAACCTCTTTACATGTGTGTTTAATGTGAGTGCTTAGTGAATGAATATGTAATATGTAAATATGAATGTGTGCTGGCACCTCTTCTCACAGCTGTAAGACAGTAATTCAGGTCTGGCTGTCTGACTATTTTCCTCCTGTAAAAAGTGCACTGATTTCTCCACATGGCCCAGTTGTCCCTGCAGTTCCTGAATTTCCACAACATAAGTGTCCTCTTCTGAGCAAGTTTCTGTGTCCTAGCCTCTTCCCTGACACACATACACACACACACACATACATACATCATACCTAGCAGTGCCTTAGACAAAAAAATAAACTCGATTACTCCTGAGATAAAGGCTCTCCTCAAAAAATGGGGTCTCCAGAGCAGCAAACAGGGAGGAACTAAAAAAAGAGCAGCGAGTAGGATAAGGGATGAAACAGGGGGATGGGGGTGTAGGATCTGCTAAAACTGCTACAGGAAAATAAAAAATAGATTAACAATCTGAACATTTTCTTCAAAGGCTTTGATCAGTAGTCTGACCCTCCCTCTGCCCAGTCCTGACTGCAACCCCCATTGTCCTGCATGGTACCAATGCTGAAAACCCTGCGCCACAAGACCTCAACAGCTTCAGACTGGTGGCATAAACATTTTACTTGTTGAAGACACTAATGGGGACCAAAGAGCTGGTGATGAGCCTCCGCAGGTGCAAACATTCTCCTTCTATACCAGTGAACATCCGGGGTGTATTTATATCTTATTTTTGACCTTATTTATTTTGTATTAGTATCTTTTTCCTATATATTTAAGTAATCTTAAGACTAGGTTATCTATATTGAAATATTGCACAGCCTTAGATGTGATTTGGGGTACATTTCACTGCACATTGTACTGTGTATGTGACAAATAAAAATCTTTAATTTTGAATCTTACAAATACCTGGATGTCTGCCTGAATAATAAACTATACTGTACTGATGATACAAATGCATTAAATAAGAAAGGAGAGAGCAGACTGACTTTGCAGTGTACGGGACACTCCTCAGCGCCTTTTTTGACTCTACAGAGCGGTCTGCTGGGGCGGCAACATCTCGACTACTGGCAGGAAGAGACTTTTAAAAAGACCAGCTCTGTCCTGGGATGCCTGCTCAACTCAGAGGAGTTAGACGGACAAAGGATGGCTAAGCTACCTTCCCTGATTGAGAACATGTCCCACCTCATGCAGGACACTCTGATAGAACTGAGAAAGTCCTACAGTGACAGTTGCTTCAACCATGATATATGAAGGAGAGACCTTTTTTCAGCTACTGTCAGACTTTTCCATCAAAACTGCTCCCAATAGATCACACACACCAACACTGACAGTTCACTCATGCAATATCACTGTAAATGTTTACTAAACTGTGTAATGATTTATGTATTTTAATGAATTTATTTGATGCTCCTTGTGATCCCCCTCCCTGTAGTATGACTGACTAATGAAGGACTATATTATCACATTACATAATGTTTTACAGAAACACACATGCACATATTATATACAGTATAGAAATAAAGATCATGTATGCATCAACAAGCCAGTTTATCACTTAGACCTTCCTTGTATCTACAAACATTTACTATTTTTATCAGCTTCACTTACCATATAGGCGCACTTTGTAGATAGAAATGGCAGGCCATCAAATAATCATTTGTTTCACCCTCTTTAACACTTTTCATCAAAGGTGAGAACACCCACAGGACCGCCAGTGAGAGGATCATTCGTCACACAGCAGTGACGGTGATGTGATATTGGCATGTTAGTGTGTGTGACAGAGTGTATCACACACAGCAGTGCAGACGTCAATAAACAGGGTAAAAGGGGGCTAACAAATGACTGACAGGCAACCTTTGTGTGTGTGTGTTCTCATCCTTTGATGAAAGGTGTAAAAGGGGGGGGGGAACAAATGATTATTTGATGGCCTGTCATTTTTATCTACAAAGTGCACCTATATGGTAAGTGGAGCTGATAAAAATAGTGAACATGCGATACATGATAGGTCTGTGTAAAGAACTGGCTTGATGGTGCATACATGATCTTTATTCATAATGATATGACAAAAATGCATACAAATGCCAAATAATTATTGACGATATATTAAGAAACATAATTGTATTTTTTTCATTGAGTTTGAAGGGGAGTCTGCATACTTATATCTAATTGCTAAGTTTCCGTACTTAACTGGATCTGGTGCTACACTGCACAAGCCAACCTGTGGCACTGTTTACTACGGCCGACACTGTTTGTACTATTCATTCTTATTTATTCATTTGTTCCTTTTTATACTATTGTTGTTCTATTTTAATTTTATTTAGTGTCTTGTGGTTAGGGCTTTGCCAGTGTAACCAGATGGTTGTGGGTTTGAATCCTAGCACTGCTAGTGTCATCATTGAGGTACCCTTGAGCAAAGCACTGTCCCCACACACCGCTCCCTGGGCGCCCCTTGTTGGTGGCAACCCCCTGCTTCACTTGGTGAATGGGTTAAATGCAGAGGAAGAATTTCACATCGTTTATACTGTGTGCTGTTCACTTTACTATAGAGCATAGACAATGGGAGTTGCAAATGTATCTTATTGTGACAATGAAGATATTCTATTTCATTCTATTCTATTCTATTCTTTACTAGCTTGATATATTTGGAGAAAATAGAAAATCCCTCAGTAAAGTGAGTTTCCCAAAGTGACAAACAGAATGGCACTTTATCAGCTGTTCTCATTGAGCTTCTCCTCTGAGCAGCTTTGCCTCTGTAAAGCTGACAGTAAAACTGCTACTGTTTATGTCAAACAGACAAAAGCAGAGAAAAGGCCAGAGACATAAAAAGTGAGTCATAGGGGAAAAGAATGAAGCCACTGTTCAATACCTGATGAGAGCGTACTCACTGACCTGCTGCAGGACTTTTTTACAGATGAGTCTCCTGCAGTGCCTGAGGATTCGAAAAGACATGCTTCATCAAATGTGTAGATTTTGAATTCACCACATCTAGGGCCCCCTTTGTCGACACAGCATGCATCATGTTTCTATTAGCCTGAGAACAAGTTCTAAAGCTTTTAAATCTGTCTTTAAATGATCAGACAACTATTTTCAATCTAATACCAGTATGTTTTCTGTTGCTTCTCTCTCATTAGAGCTGAGCATTGGTTAAAATAAGGGTACTGAACTTTTTATTCCCCCAAAGACTGCATATTAATAACAAGTTCCAGTAAAGTTTTTAAAGGTTCATGTAATATCCATGGCTGCAATACCATGGATTGTCAGAACCCAGGTTGGTGAAAAGTTAGTAAATGTAACTCTGCGTTTCAGTTTGGGTGTAGATTGTGCCCATTCGAGCTCCTGATAAAAGGGATTACCATTTTGCTTTTCTATCCAAATACACTTCCGCTCTCCATCTTTTCCTTACACAGCTTTGCAAAAGCAGACACAGAGTAACCAAAAAGCCTATCAGCAGATCAGCCTTCTCTCGTTCTATTACTGAACGTACTGCGATGCACAAGCTGACATTCTGATGTACACTCTGCTCAAGGTATTATTTGAGAATTCAAAAATCATATCTTTTTCTGAATATTAAAGGCTTCTGTGTTCTATGCTTCACAGAAACATGCATTGCCAATCTGTGCACTTCCATATCTCTCCTCTGTATCTGGGGAATGCAGGAACTCCACCTTAAACCATAACCACAGCTGTGCTACAGACTGAATGCACACTCTCCTGGCATGCAGGGGATTAACAGGTTGTTTTTAATTCTGCTGTGTATGGGAGTATTTCTTCCAGATAAAGCCCTTTTTGGATGTGTTTGACTGCAGGACAATTATTGCAGTTTATACAGTTATAGAGTTATAGAGTAACTTGATTTTTAAGTGAGCACTGCATTTACCAATGGACAGTATCAGATCAAGGAACCCGCTTCCCTGTGGGTAGAAAAACACGAGCTACACCCCCTAACCTATGAACTGTATCCGCAAGCTGTAAGTTGTTTTAGATAAAACTGTTAAATTAATGTAATTGAATGGCACATGAATATAATGTAATGTAACAATATGGTAGGTGTATATAATACAGTGGCTAGCAAATGTACACAGTGCATACAGACTCCAATGTGTGTACAAACTGCAATGCAGGTGAACCTAATGCACTTAAAGTGGTGCAACTCACCATACACAAGTGTAACCAACCGCACACTAACATGCCACAACCGTTTTGGTATGGTTCATCACCTAAATAATGGGTGGGTGCTAGGCTTATCATGGTTCCTTTATAGAGTAGAAATCAGGCACATGGGCTTCAACCAGTAATTGTAAACCTACAAACTGCTCCAATATTTTAGGTGTACCTGATCAAATGGATGAGTATGAATATTTCATAGGGAGTTTTCATTATTTTGTACACCCTTTGTAATTAGCCCCAGCAGAGTCTGAAGCTGTACAGACAACTCTTATCACTGCAACCAGCTCATACAGAAACAAAATAAAATTGGATGCATGTGCTCTTATCAACAGAAACCAAAATATACCCTTTATTGTAGTGGTATAGTGAACTAAGTCAATAGTGCAGAGGGAAAGCGAAGAGCTTTGCTCATCTGTAATCAATAAAGGCCTGAGAAAGGGCAGCCAGCCCAGCAGCTACAGGAGCAACAACGGTTCACAGAAAATGGACTGTGATAGGCTGTTAAAAACAATCTAATTAATGATGGCAAAGCCAATTCATTAGTTACTTTGAGCAGTGGACAATAGGGGTTTAGAGAGAGGGAAGGGGGGAAGAGAGAGAGAGAGACTTATCAGATTTCCCCAGACTGCAGATAATAAAATGCAAAGCACAGAATATAAAAAACACAGAGCAAGAAAGGAGTTGCAGGTGGTTTAAAACAGGAATGAAAAAAGAGATGGACGAAGGCTGGTGAAAAAAAGAATCCGAATGAGAGAGAGCATCAGAATGAGGATAGAGACTTGTGAAACACCTGTGCAAGTTGTCCTGTATTTCTGCGCTAGTCTGCCTCAAAAGCTGCAGCTTTCCTCTCTCCATCAATCTTCCTATGCATCTCCCGTATCTGTTCAGAGTAAATGACACACATGTTAATATGAGGTTTAATATGAAGCAATATCACACTGAACACTCAAATGGATGAAAGTAGAAAATGGAACTTCCTACAGTTCTGTAAAAACATTAGTAGTGAGATATATTTTTATACCATTTCTGACCTTGCTGTGGTACTACGTTACTTTCTGAATGTGTAGACAGACCATCCAACAGTTTGAAGCAGTTCACAAACTTGTCCATGTTTTGAAAAAGCTTAGAGGCTATAAATATCTGGCGAATGAACACCAGTGTTTTCTCTTTTTACTGCTTTAATGTCTCCTTGTTTTCCTGAGATCAAAACATATCACGCTGCGTCACTTTTTTCCCCCCCAAGTCCACTTTCTTCAAAACCGCAACTGCCAAGGAGAAATCAATAAAAAGTGAAGAGGAAGCTCTTCAGATTCTATTCTACTTCAGAGCTCAGTGTTAGTCGAAAGCCAAAAATTATTTATTACCTTGAAAATTTCAATTAGATTTTGTAAACAGGAATGTGGGGGGGCTCTTGTAGCCTGGTCACAGATTACACATTCCAAATTCCCTCGGCTCTTCCAGAATGTCAATGAATCTCCATCAAAGTCTAAACATACATGCGATCCATTTTAAACACACTGTTTGGCAACATTCATGTTTCATATCAAAATATCCTCAGTGACTCATTTGTTAAACACAGTAAATGAACAGTGGGACAGCTTTTCAGTCCGTCTCTTAAAGCCACAGTTTGATGATAAGGATCTTATTCAGGCTGTGCCCATAGAAAGTGGTGTACTAGATGGTAATTTCCTGATGGAATTTCTGATTGGCTGTATAAGACTATACGAGAGCTGAAGCTCCTATTAGTTGACCTGTAAACCAGTAATAGGCTGTTTGCTTTGCCAGTATCTGTCAGAATGGGGGCTGCTAGGCCCACACTCTGATTTGCCTCTTAGTGCGCAGGGACGGGACAGACAGGCTGGCAT
>JBBPDC010000149.1:4763891-4786904 GCA_037974485.1 Hemigrammopetersius urotaenia | reverse complement strand
AAAACAGGCTTCAAAATAAAAGCCAAACAAAACTAACTCAGGGGAAAAACAGAAAAACAGTGGCCCTTAATGGCCACGAGCCGTAACAGTATGCTGCTGTCTAGCTGATTGAAAATAAACATTCCAGCATTCATGTATTCTTCAAATTATTTAGAAATCTAATATAGAAAAAATTCAATAGTCTTTAGGGAAGGTTGCATAATGATGTACATTTTAAGTTTTTTTTTTTTAATTTTGAGTAAATAACTTCATTTAAAGGAATTATATGAAGTGCATATGTCGTTTGTTAGAGGGTTTATTCTGTTTTTTTCAATCATTCGGTGGTTTAACTTTGTTCCATTCATTTTTTATAAATGCTGTGGAACACACAGGCTTAGCTTCTTATTTCACACAGACTTAGCTCCTGACTACTGTCTGATATTGCTACATCCCATGAATGATATTATCCCTTCTTAAGACTCCAAAGCAAAGAAGCTTTCCAAGTTAGAGCTAAATCTTATATTAACCATATGCACCATTTACAAATGTGCGTGCGTTTTGAATCCTGACGAGGATTGCAATCATTTGAGATCATTTGAGAACAGTCAACAGCATCTTTCCTCTTGTCTTCCATTATTAACACATTACGACTCACATTCAAAATAAAATCTGAACACAGTTCTATAACTGCACCAAACCTACTCTCACCACTTTAATATCCTGTAAAGTACTGTTGAGTAGCAAATTAGCTGTGGCACTCTGACATAAACGACAGGTAAGAAACATCCTGTTCTTCCCCAAAATGCATTTATTATGGTTGTGCAAATGTTTTATGGTTGTCAGCAGACATAAGATCCACTTGCTTTAGATATTGGAGAAACTCTAGATTCAGACATGTATCAGTAAATTCTGTCATTTATCTTTTTTTGGCCCAAAAGCTTGTAAAAATTAAAAAGTGCAGGACAGCAAACTGCTTACTCCAGTCCAGAAATGACCTGCTTCTCCTTTGTGATGCTTTTGTCTATGAGGACTCTCTGATGATGCAGAGCATTAAAGGACTGGCTTAAAAGCATCTCTGGCCCCATGCTCTTCAGATCTGCCTGTAGGCCATGTCGCTCTGCCATTAGAGAACTGATCAAGTGGCTACAAACAGACAAAAGCCATTAACTGTTTTAAATATGCATGTGATCTTCAGAAAAAGAAAAAAAAGAAAAAATGTTTTTAAGGCCATTTGGAGGAAAATAGCCACTCAACAATGCCATCTCTCCACCTGGCCAGCCGTGACCCCACTATTCAATTTCGTGGTCATAGTCATCTCATTTCCTTACGCACTGCTGCCTGTTACAGCAGGGATTGGCAATGACCCACTGGAATATTAACAGACAGTTAACAGGAAAAATCATGTTCATTTTATAGATAACATATTTTTCACTTTCCCCTAGCTTTCCATAATATCATTGGTATCAATGGTATCTCACATTAAACGCTAAAACAGACAGGCAAGCAAGGTTGAATATGCATTCACAAAAAAATCTATAGCAATGAATGAGCCTTGCCTGCTCTAAAATGTGTCAAAATATGGAGTAGGGCCAGGCAATATAATGATATTTACTGGCTTGTTCACTAGGGGCTTGAACTTGGACTCTGTAAAGCTGCTTCGTGAAAACTTTGGTAGCAAAACGTGCTATATAAATAAAATTGAATTGACTTGAATTATTGATGTTAAATTATATCACATTGGTACAATACGCTTTTCTGAGCGTAATTTTAAAATGTCACTCACTCCTAAAGCGTTAACTTTTCAGCAAGTTTGCCATCAGAATCAGTCCTTCAGTTTGCAATACACAAGAATATATTTGTTTTTCAGCAGCATTCACATTATCTTTACTAAACACACATAGACATAATTGAAGAAAACTATTATTAAACATCAAATATCAAACATCATTATGAGCAGAATTATGATGATGGATGTGAGAGTAATTGAGTATGACGCAGAAGGGCTGTAAATAGTTGGTGTAGCATACGATAAAAATGATCATTGTACAGTAACTGCATGCTGAAAAACAATTACATCCATCATCATTGAGCTGAAAATTTGCTGAAATATTTATAGCAAAATGCCAATCTGACGAAACTTCTGAAGACTAAAAAATGTCCACTGCAATAGGCAGAATATACATTATTTTTTAAATGATTGTGTTTTATTTAGAATGACACCATGAAGGCACATTAATTGCCCCACATTGTACATATTTGCATTGATGCATGCTTGCTATTTCTTCCTTATGTTATACCTGCCTCACACTTTTAAGAATAAATGCACTCACCTAGACATGCAATTATCTAAGGATGACTTGTAAATTGTTTGCTGCCAGTTATCCAGAAGAACTGGATGGAAAACCAGCCATTACTCAGGAAATTCTTTTTCAAGACAAGGCAGATTCAATAACTTGGCCAGGCCTTCAGTAACTACTGAACAATTCTGCAACAAAAGCAGAATATCAGCCCCAGTTTTCAGAATTACATTAACTGGACAGACAGACACATTGCCATCGAATATGGAATCTTTTCGAATACAAGCCAAGACATCTGCTTCAACGATGGTTATTTTTTTCCTCTGCATGCAATAAAAAGCTATTTAAACTGTTCTTTCCATTGCGCAGGGAAGGCCTCTCATTTCGACATGCTTTTTTGCTTTAGGCTGTATGTCACCAGGTACATGTTTCTCTTCCACATAAGTTTTTTTAAAAAGTGATTTTAAACGCATTTGCCATTATATCTAGCTCATGATTGTGTCCTCTCCGGAGAACCACGGCTATCTGTTTTCTAAGATGCCGTATAGGGGCTTTATTATAAGCCTGGATGAACTGGATTGTCTTTTGTGCATAGCATTCTATGGGCAGGCACCAGTCTGGAAGATTAGCCTGTAAATCAATATTCTCCCTGAGTTATGTTTGCTGACTCATGGTGACTACTTTATCTCAGTTCTGCTTGATCAATTAACCAAAAAGCAATGGTTTTATACAAAATTTAAGTGGGACCCTGTTGCTCAGGTGAAAATTGTCTTGCAAGTTACAAATAGCTCACAGAGCTGGAGCTTGAGCTTTTCTGGCTATGAAAGAGGCCTAGGTCTCCCTGACCTTGAAAAGTTTAGCAGACACATTTAGCAGACGCTCTTATCCAGAGTGACGTACATCAGTGCTTAAGTAGTCCACATCTGTTCTTCTAGCGATAAAGCTAGACTTGCTGCTTTTAACCAACTAAGTTTCCCCCCATCATATAATAAAGTTCTGCTTGACTTGACTAAGTTATACTACCTTAACAAACCCTGTCAAACTGAAAAAATCAGAGGTTAATACACAGGTTAGGAAAAAATAAGCAAATATAAATTGAAACTGCCTAAATCATTTTTACATATGCTTCTCTTTCAGGGTCCTGAGGTTTTACACAAAACCCACCAAATAATGGTGTTAATGGTGGTGTGACTGATGCTGGGTATCCTCTGCTTGTGAAGCATCTCCTGTATCTTTTTTTTCCCTGGGCCCTCCTGGATTTGGTCAGCTGATAGGAAGTCTGCTCTAGAGCCTGTTGCTCCCTCTCATCTAAAGCAATACAGGCACAGATACCACATTTCAGAAAGCCAACTCAAGAGATGTTAAGAGTTTAGGAGATTTGACCAAACAACTTCGTCATCACACACAAAGCCAGAAATCAATATCTCGTTTACACTGGGATCAACCACACCAAGAAAACATATTTAGGGAGATTGGCCTACCATTACAGGAGACAGAACAAACAAAAATGTGGAAAGGTCTAGAATTATTACAGGCCGTGTACAATATATATCCATTTGTTTTCAGTACAGTAATGAAGCAGACTTAGAAAAAGAATGGCAGCAGATTAAAATGGTTTCACAAGGTTATAAACACTGTCTCTGTAATGAAAATGATTCAATTGTGAAAGTCATAGATTTACTCAGTTTAGTGCAAAAGCAGTAATTGTATTGTACAGATCAATTACTAGAATATACTGTAGACTGATGCTGTGGAAGTGATCTAATGTTGTTTAATGATTTGCTTGGCATAGATTACATTGTTTCTGCAATAACAATATGTTGCAACAATCAATCATTGGTTAGAAAAGGTGATGCTGGAAAGGTGATATCTTTCTGTTGTGAAATTGGACACTCGGTTAAAGGTAAGAAGACTACAGTACTAGGCAAGTCTGTTTACACTTTTCCACCACTCATTAGCAGTTTCTGGGAGTAATCTAAATCTACGGAAGCCTCCTCACACCAATAAACACCCCTTCAAAGTCTATGTAGCTGAAAATCTGAACAACTGAAAAATAATTCTACAACAATTATGTTCAATGTTATGATCAAGATCTTTCAGAAATGAAATGAAATTCTGCATAAATAAAATATTTTCTATTGTCCACCCCTCAGACACATAAGCCTTAAGAAAAAGGTCCAAGAGTCCTGATCACTAGAATGCACACGGTCATTTTCTTTTCTGATCTGTTTCAAACTAACTCTATGCTGTTTTCCTCAGTGCACTGTGTAATTTCTGCTCTATGAATGGGCATGATGAGTTTACTAGATACAATATGTGACAGAACACCATATGTGATTCTGAAATGTGTTATAAAACATATCAGAGTTGTGTCAGAGTTTCTCTAACTCTGTTCATTCCCTGATTATACCACAGCACAGAAATTTTCTTCAGTAAAGAACAGCAATTTTCATTGCTTATCCCTTTATTGTTACACTTCTTGTGTTAAAGAAAACTGCACAAAGCAAATGTCTCTAAATGGCTATAGAAACAATAAACAGTACTGTTTTACCTTCTGACTGTTTTACAATTACATGCATTCGTTTTTTCAATAGTGCTTTTTTGTTTATTTCCATTGATGGAGTTTGTAATCACCCACTTTGTTTTATCGTTACTGGGTAAGTTTAAGTCTTAAATGTTAATAATGGATGCAAATACATTATGTGGTCAACATTAGAGATGCTGTATTCGATATTCTGTATCTGTATCAGTCCGATCCTGACCTAAATTAGTGGATCGGAAATCGGGAAGGAATAAAAAATGTAATTCAATAACGTTAAAAACTATGAAAAATAATTACAGGATGCATAACGTGATTTGTGATGTACGAGAAGATGCGTCACGTGATAAGTTTCTGTTGTGTGTGAGACTTGCCTACATGTCAGCAGTTTGGAGTTACTTCAGACTCAGAAGAAAAATCCAAGACTGCAGAATATATTGGGACATCTCACCTGGGTGTCCTAATACTTTATCCCCCCATGGAACGTGCTCGCTGCTTTTCTTAGCAAGGCTTGATGAGACCTTTTTGTTAAGCTGTTTACAAAGGACATCTTACTATACCATGTTCTCTGTGCACTGCAAATCATTTTGAAGATGTTTGATAGAGTTGAGATCGGAGCACTAAAAAAAGATGGCCCAGTTCTTTGGAATGTCACTGTATGCTGCCATGAAAATATGCGTAGACACCGGTAGACACCGGTGGTATTCTCTTGCACTGGGGAAACACAGATTCATTCTCACTCCGGATAACGCAGTGCCAGAAAATAGAGATGAACAAAAACAAAATATGTTTTTTTATTTATGCTTACCATTCAAGAAGAAAGTCCAAGAGGTCCCATGGGTAAGTTCTAGAGTGGCTACCATACCTACTTAGTTAGGAGGAACACTAGTGAGTGGCAGAATGAACTCAAGAATGAACACTGAACAACTCTGGAGAGCTGTTTAAGTAGAGCCCAGTCAGATTTTTTGGAATGCCATTGCACTGGGAGGCTGCTCTCTGCCTCATTTTGGTGTTCAAAGACAAGCCTGCCTTCCCATTACAGGATCCTTCACCCTAGAAATGGCCCAATCTAAGAGGTAATGGCTGTGTGTTTGATTACATCAATTAAGGCAGATAAAGGTTTTACACATCAAAAGTTTATTCATTTTGGTACCTTGAAAGGGTTGAGGTATTGGGGATCTTTCTGGACCTTAGACACAATGGCAGATTTTAAGACAAACCAGACTTATTGACTGAGGCAAAAGGTAGTCCCCAGTCTCTGCTGGCTCCTAGCCATTCATTTGTGAGTGCAAGGATAGGGCAGTCTGGACCGTTTTTCCAAGGACATCAGCAACTAGTAGTTCTACGGCAAGAACCCCAATGTCTGTCACCCACAAGGGAAAAAGAAGAGATCTGAACTGGTGCTCAAAAGACTTCATCTCAAGGAGGAAAGCCAAAGTGTTGTGATCATATTCTGTTCAAAGGAGATGTTCAGACCTGGAGGAGGAGTATTATCAAACTGCATGTGGTCTTTGTTCTGGAAGCTGATCTGCCAGCAAGCACCTTTCGGTTCCCTGAGTTCTGTTGATGCCAGGAAGCCTGGGTAACCTAGACATGTGCTCACACTGCAAGACTGTGTTTCTTGAGGGGAAGAGCTACCCCAAATCCCCATCCCTGGATCTAACTCCTGTTGCATGGCCTTTCAGATAGTGGTCTTTATGCACAAAACTTGGTTATTTTATGTAAGAAACATGATGGGCTGACATCATGGGCTGAAAATTTTATACTGGTGAGCACCATACATTTTTGGACCAGTGTTACAGAAGTGGGCTGTAGTCAAGCCACCACTGCCTTGATTTTGGGATCATGGAAGAAACCCTTGTAAGAAAGGGTATTACTGATGCATACAATATGCTCTTCCAGTGGTTGTCCAACCGCATCTGGGACACCTGCCAAATGTGGGCCACATGCTCCTTCGGGGACTTACTAAAAAGAGAATAATTTCTACAAAAGTGTAATGATTATACTTTTTCCTTCTTGTGGAGCATTCATTAAAAGGGCATAACTAGTGTTAAATCCGGGAAGACCCCTGGTGGGGCAGACCAAGGAGAACTGATTGGGCTCATCAGAGTTTCTCCTCTTGGGACAAGCCTTGACATTTATCCACAGCTTGGGGTATGATCCCCCATGAACCTTTTTTCCACTTTCATATTTTGTGTATTGAAAACTCAAAAACTCAAAAAGAGAAAACATTATGAATAAGAACGTGCTTACAAATAAAAATGCAAAGGAGCATAGAGAACATTCACTATATTTTGGAAAACATCAGACAGCTAACACTGCTTGTTGCAAGATCCTAACCTTGTAGTTATACATGTAATTCCAGTGGAAGAGCTGAAAGGCAGGCCTAGTGAAGCATGCTCCTCACTATATCTTTAATGGGAAAATTAGATGGAGGGTAGGATGTAGGTTCAATAAATTCTTATTCACAATCACAAGCTCTGCTGTAATGTTTTGTCAGTTCTGCTGCTCAAACCTGGCAGTGTGTAAAAAGCATGCACACAAGCATGTCTTTGTGCAACAGGCCTGAGGGGTCTCCTAACTGGCTCTGAACTGAAACGCACTTGTCACGTCCGAGGTTACATGCTAAAAGACGGTATGTTCTCACTATAAAATAAGTACCTTTCCACCATTAATTTGCCTTGCAGCTAACTTTGCGCTTGACCAGAATGGATTGACAAGAATTGAGAATTCAGTAAGGATCAGAATTAAGAAATTAAGAAAGGCATTGATATAATCTAGATTCATCAATCTAACTAGATACTGGAGTCAGTCTACATATTCATATATACAGTCACACACCACTTATATGCGGATCAGCAGTCACGATTTCAGGCTTGCGCAGATTTTTTTCTGAGAACCAAACTAATAATTTTTCACTGACCCCCCCGCACATGCACGGAAAAGGCAGATGTTCTCTGCATTTTTTTGCTTTTGTGCCTGGTCCACCACAATCCTTGTTCTCGTGCGAGGTTGCTAAGCACCTGCCCTAACATAAACCCTGCAGTCACACAATCTGAGCATGTTATTTATTTTTCCTTGGTGCTGTTGCCCAGAATTTCCCCCTCTGAGCATCTCAAGTGTTCTCGTGTTTTTCGTTTTGTTCTTCTTAAAGCCCTGCATTTTTATTACTGTAAATTAAATTAATTTATTACTGTATTTAGCTGCTTATGCCAGTGAGAACAGCAGCGCATACCAAAGAAAATGAATGTGCATGAATTACAGTACTGTGATGAGCTGGCATGGTAGGACTGGCTCACATGAGCCTTTGCAGTGGCCGTTTGGCCTGTGTTTATGTGTTTTGTCCATGTTAGAGGAGGGTAGTTATTGAAGCAGTAGAGACTGTTTATGTGTAAACTGTGCGTTTGTATAGATGAGCCCTTCTTGCCAGTCACCCTCCTCCAGAGTGTTAGTTGCTGAAGTAGGGTGGCGGGCGAGTAGAGAGTTGTTGAACTGTACTGTTGTGTGCCAATAGGGATGCCATACTCTCAAGAGTGTAAAGGTCTGTTGTAAGGCTGCAGCTGGGAAACAAAAGACACCTATGCTTTTAGAGCAGTGTGTCTTTACCTTCTCTTTCACACTCTCCACAGTACAGCTTATACAGCAGAGTAATTGGTATTTACATTCTAGCACTGCTGGAATTCAGTGTAAACTGTACAGTATGAATATGGGTTTACCGTTACATTTTCTTTAAGGCTAATGATTTAAATTAAATGTTTTGGGAGCATATTTTTGGGAATATTTAGGGTTTACACTATTAAACTTTTTAGGCACCACGGATAGACTATACACACAGTATATATATACACACACACACATACACACACACACAGTAATTCCACGCTTTTCGCAAGGCTTACGTTCCAAGAGCACTTGTGTATAGTAAAAATCCGTGTTATATATATACATTAATAAATAAGTGTGAGCAAATTATGTATTCTACTATCTATTGATCCAGATCTTTACATTTTCAACAATTAACTGCTCCTCTAACAGCACACAACAGATGGATTACAGCTTGTGTTATATGAACTAAAGAACACTGTTCTCCATGTTACCTTCATTGATGTGGACATCCTTATTGTGTCTCCTGCCTTTTTCAGGTCGGCTTTCTTTTTTCTTTTCCTAAAAACATATCAAACCCTTCCATACTTTAAACTAGCACTGCTTAGCTGAAAGCACTTCCTTTAGGTATTAATGAATCCTTTGAATTAATGAGTCTTCAAAAGCCAGAGGTCAATGCCCTCTTAAAAACGAAACATTATCCGCACCTCTACAAGCCAGAGGATTTTGTGCATGAAAATGTGTCCCAATTAAGAGCTTTTTGATTAAAAAGAAAGTTGAATTTACTGAGAAACAGCGGATTAGGGGATTATAGGTAATATTCTTATTGCACTGCATATTCAGATAAACACATCCCTCTAAATTAGCATTAATAATCAACCCTAACTAGGCACTGTTTAATTGAATGAATCACTGATTTCTGTAGAGTGGTTTGCTTCGAGTTCCTTGGGCCCATAACTACACATTAAAATTAGAATGCATTGCAGGCTTTGATCACTGAAACACTTGTATGCCGTAAATAAACTGAACTGTTTGGAATACAGAATTCCTTACCTGATGATGTTTTCCGCTAAGTTTTTAAACTTATTCATGACTCTGTCTCGGTCCTGTGCTCTCTGCTTGTGTTTTTCTTTGTGAGAGATGGCTAGTGATCTTCACATTTTTCTGTGATAAGAGCTCTGTCTCCATGCAATCATAAAGTGTTACAAAGACAAGAGAAGGTGATTCATGGATACAAGATAAGAGCACATATGTGGTCTTTTCTCACTCTCTCTCTCTCTCTCTCTCTCTCTCACACACACACACACACACACACACACAAATATATACAAATGTCATGCCAGGAGCACCTACAAGGAGAGTCTGTACCGTATAAAGAGAGAGGTATAGAGATGGAAACTCACATACAAACCACATGCTAACACACCCACCTTTAAAATAGCAATATACTGATCTCTTAATAACTGCTGTGAATCCATCTTTAAGCTCAAACAAACACACATGAGATTCTGTTTAAATGAAGAAGTCTCAAACAAAATGCAGTCCAGCTTTGCCATGATCATGGCTTTAAATTCTACTTTATTAAATTATTCGCCGAATGCCTCATAAGCTCAGCCACTCTCCCCGAAACCTTTTGGGCAGTACATTTGTGATTGAAAGAAACCTTTTCATCTCCCTCAAAATGCTCCAAAGCACAGTGGCCAGAGTCTACTGAAAGCTTATTTTTTATTGAGAGCAATAAAACTAGCAGATCATATTAAGACAGAGCAAAGGCTAAATAAAGTAACAGCTATGGGAAAACAACAGCAGCTCTTATTAGGTATTTGTTTGTTTGTGTCAGTATTTCCAGCCAGGGGCAATGGCATTATTAAACTATTTTCAGCATTCTTTGTGGTAGTCTGTCCCCAGAGTTGAATCCAGATCAACCCCAGAGGTTCAGGTAACAACTAAATTAGCTAGTCCATACATGATGAAATTGAGAGCAGAGGGGGAAACCCAGTGTGGTACAGCATCCACATCCTCAGGACACACAGCTTCTGGAGAAAGAAAGAAAATGTACTGTACATACTACTAGACAGAATAAACAAACATTTGTAGAGTCAGCAAATGAGACTCACCCTTTAAATAAATAGGAACATAAACACAAACATTCTCTGAGTCTTATTTGCACTCTATTATAAATGCATTCTAACCTCTCTGGTTCAAAGCATTCTCATCTGATTCAGTCATCTGTCTTGCACTCATCCGCAAAGTATGGACAGTCTTGCCAGATGTCAGTCCTCTTTTCAGGAGATCTACACCAAAGAAGCACACACAAACACTCACTGACATATCTGTAATAAAACTAACTGCATTTTTAATGTAAATAAACTCAAATATGAATTCATGTCCATGTACAAGAGTGTTTTTGTGTTTGTTCGTGTGTGTGTATTTATCTACCCCAGCAAGTGAAAGACTTACTCTCCATGATGGCTTCCACATTCTGAGCATTAGTCCTGGCACTGCTAGACCACTGGTTGAGCATTACAGAGCGAACCCCACAGAGAGTGAGCAGATACACACACTCTAACGGAGCCTCCAGAGCCAAGAGGGCCTTACTGCACAGTTACAGAGGTGGAAAAATAGAGGGGAAGCTGCTGTTGGGTGTTTCATCACATCAGTATGACATTGTTTAAAAACGAGAGCACACAAGTGCTCTATAAGCCGTTAGAAGCTAATTCTGAGATTTTATATAAAATATATAAAACCTCAGTATTATATTATACTGCACAGATGGAATCACGAGTGTATTCTCACCTTTTGTGGACATCCTGTTGAGACTGACGAAGCATGCTACTGTTGTTCTGGACCAGATCAAAAAGCATTGCCATCTGGCATTCTGAAAAGAAGGTTGTGTCTATAGTAAACAATAGGGTGATGTAGTGCAGGTAACTGTAGGTAACACAGACTAAAATGAATAAATAATGAAATGTCAGCAAAACTTAATACCAACACGCTATTTCAAATGTCACACAGAACAATTACACTGGCAGTGCTGGTCTTTTCAATGCCAAGGATTCTCTGGATTCTCTGGTGCTCCACTGTTCTTCCACTTTGTCTGAGGTCACTGGTCTTTAAGATATTTGAACCTGAACATGATGTTTAAACCTTAGGATACAATATCACTGAAAACTTCTAAAGCCATGTAAATACCAAATACTCTCCGTAAAGACTGCAAGCTACATGGTGAAGTCCATGTGGGGAAGCTTATTAGAAGAAAAGTTGCTTGTCTACACAATCTGCCGCAAACAGTGTATCAAGGCCTTTATGTTCTGTTAAAAAAAAAATAAAAAACTAATAAAACAGCTTTAGAGAGCAGTTCTACACTGTTCCTTAGAGAACATTCGGCGCATATGTTTTTTCATGTGATGGCCATTAAAATAATAGGCCCTCTGA
Organism: Hemigrammopetersius urotaenia; assembly: GCA_037974485.1. Classification (NCBI taxonomy): domain Eukaryota; kingdom Metazoa; phylum Chordata; class Actinopteri; order Characiformes; family Alestidae; genus Hemigrammopetersius; species Hemigrammopetersius urotaenia. The sequence continues at coordinate 4,775,051 of JBBPDC010000149.1, read as the reverse complement.
GGTAAATGACAACACTTTAAATGAACAATAAGCCCTTTTCTGATTCTAGTGTGACTATCACAAGAGAATATTACAAAAAGCCAAGAGGAGAGCCTGCAGGCTTGAAGGACCAAATGCTATTGGAAATATCTCAAAAGTGAAAAAAAATGCAGTATTTGCTTGGTTTTCCATTGTTTTCTGTCTAAACACTAAATCAAGTTCAAGTTAGTGTGGCCACTATTGTTTATGTTAAGAACCAAGTGATTATTTTGGAAAAATGCATAGAAATTAACAGTGTGTCCTTGATACACCATATATATTCTTCTTATCAGAAAACTAAATTACTGTGTTTAGCATAGAATTTTGCTGATAAACATGACTTTTCAATGATTGGTGAGTGGCATGTTTACATTTTAAACTGCAAATTAATCAGCAAGCTAATCCATTTTATTAACTGTATTAATGGAGTAATAGTGACAGTATTTGTTCTATACACATCTATTCCACAATGGAGAGAGCAGCACACCTTTCTGATGAGATTCTTATGTAAATATGACATTTAGCTCCATAGGATATTTGTTCACTGTTCTGTGTATTTTTTTATGTTCAGTAGTTTAATTTCCTGGATTCCGCTTTTGGATAAAAGTTCATTATAAAAATGATCCAAAAGATTATGAGACCATGTTTTCCTGGTATGTTTTACATGCTTCAATATGAAATATGTGTTAAATCTGAATCAGAACATTTTATTACTCATTTTAAAGTAAATCATTTGAAAAAAGACCAAATGAGAGATGACCCTGTTAGTTTTTTGTTTTGTAGATTTTCCCAAAAGGGAAAAAGCAAACCAATTAAAACATCTCCTGTTTGTGGACTTCTCCATCTTAGTGTCAATAACAACCAAGGCAATATTCTCTTTTAAGCCGTCCTCAAAGAATGCATTCTTCATTGCTAATTAGAGCTGAATCCTCACAGAAATAAAATAGGTTACAGTCAAAAAAATGCTCTGGTCAGATTTTACATTTAATGTAATTTATGTGATGCCCTTCCACACACAATCCACATACATATACATGCCTAACCAAACAATAAACACCTTTTGATCCGAACTCAACTCAGGAGGGGCCTTCAGTGTATGCAATCTAAAGCGGCATGAATGATTGATGCGTTTAAATAGTTATGTATATGGCTCTAAGTCTATGGCTCTAAGTCTATGGCTCGATTTCATACTTCCATAAGTCTGGCAGGCCTATTTTGTTTTCAATTAGAGGAATGTTCTTTCGATGCTATTCACGCGATTACTGAGATCACTGTGTTGCATGAGATGACCTTCACACTTTCTTACTCACTCGTTCACTGCACACTTAGAGTCTGCTGTATTTTCACTGTCAGGATACTTTTATCATGAAATACTTTTTTTCGGACTTTCTCCCCGAATCAGCGGTCTACATTTCTACCCACTAGCTAGGACTCCTAATCACACAATACCACCAGCACTGGGAAAGCTAACGCGTACACTGTACTTCCTCTGAATCACATGAAGTGCCAGGAAATAATTTCAAACTGCAGTTGATGCAATGTTACTGCACAGTTCAAAAAAGAATGTCAACCACCAATCTCATTTTACTGCAATTTGTGAGCAAACAAACCATCTCTTACTGCTTCTCTCACACTTTAGCCAATTTACTGAGATTGCAGCCACACAGTTTAGGTTCTGCTACTTACTTTCTATGCATACATTAACACACAAACACTTTTGGGGGATTTTTCTTCCTGGTAAAATGTCTGAAAAATAACACAGTGCTCACCCTTTTCTCAAATATACTTTAGTCCATTGACAGTTATCTCTACTGGTGAAGAGAATGAAAGAACTTGAGGACACAGTTAACAGATTATTACAGAGAAATGTAGAAGACACTGAGATCACCTTACTTTAAGCATGCATGCTTTTAAGGTCTATTTATTGCTTACTGTTTTTAGTGAAGTGAACTGGCATGAACCTTTTTGCGGTGCACTTAGGCCATAGTGATTTCACATCTTTTCTCTCACAAATGTATTTTTTATATATAGTACAAGGAAATTATGTTTTTTTTTTCATTTTGTGTTCCCAATTTTTTTTTAAAAAAGTGGTTTGATGTGACTATGAAGAAATGTGCAAAATTAATTTATAATGGCAGTGATAGGAATGAGCAAATTTGTGTATTCTGTAATGCTTTTAGGTCAAAACCTTATCAAAACTATAATTAAACAATGTCTCAGGCATCAGGCAGTGTACTTATTACCATTTTAACTAACAGATTCCTATGAAGCAGCTTCAGAGAGTATTAAACTCTTCAGATGTCGAGTTAGTTAACAGTTCAGACTCTGAATGGCTTTGTTTACATCTTACCCATTTAATTATGTAGAGGATTCGAAAAATCTGAGAAATTCCCTTTTAAGAGGATCTTGTAATGCTTTTCATTTTTTCCTCATTTAAGGCAGCTTTTCACTGGGAAACCTTAGCTTTTCTCCTAACCCACCTCAAAAATATTTGAATGATCACATAGAAATAGAAAAGCAAGAGACACTCTGCTAGAACATTTAAACACTCTGGCTGGTCACCAACGTATTACAATGAACTGAAGGAAAAAAAAAAAATACCTGGATGTATTTAGCATTTGGCGTGAGAAAGAGAAATAGAGCTAGCATGAACTTTAAGACGGAGGTCATACTGAGGGACGTACCGGTCAGGTTGAGGGTTGCGAGCCTAGCAGGTGGAATGTTGGCAAGAAAACGCTCCGAGCCATAGAAGATAAATGAACTGCAGTTTGTAAGCAGTTGCTCCATTTCAGCAGGGCTGACAGAGATCACCATCATAATTTAAAACATTACAGACAGCACGTTCTTCAAATGTGTAGTAAATCTTAATAAGCAAGAAAGCAAGCTGCTGAGTTTCCCACAGGGTAAGCCTCACCTGCAGGCATGCTCACTGCCAATGACCCCTTCCCAGAGGGGTGTGAACTGCTGTGAGTACATCTCTAGAACCTTCTTCATTCTTGCTGCAGGACTGCTCCATTCTACAGATGAAAAAAGAAAATCCCACTTATTTGACCATTCCAGCATGACAAGTACATTAACCGAGAACGGAGCTTACAACATAGACCCCTTTTGTAATACTGGACATGGAGAACCACAATTCAGTAGTTCCCATCAGTTCTTAAATCAGGCAAAGAGTTTTAATTATATTATGTGTAGAATAAAAAGCTGAAAAACAACTAAAATGAGAACTTAACTGGCAAAAATGACATGCTAGACCACTAAAGCACAATTAGCTCAAAGTGTATTGCCTCTTAAGGAAACAGCACATTTGTTTACTATTCAAGGTTCAATAGTAGGCAAGCAAGGTATTTCTGTCATTCAAGTTAATTATGAGCCAGAATCATTCACTACTTTAAGACTGAGATTAGCCCAGATTAGCCACTGTGTTTCATATTGCATACAAACTAAGTTGTTTAATAAAATGTTTGGAAAATATGAACTACCCATTTAGTACACCATTGGACAGAAGGAGCTTAGGCTCGCATGTTTGATGGTAGAAGGGTTGCGAGTCATGGCCAGGACCTACTCAGCTGAGCTTTAGTAAACAGAGCATTAATCATAGTGAAAGGTCTTCTGGCTCAGGCAGCTTTCTGCAGTAAAACCAATGCGCAGCACTGCAGGCATCTCCCATAAAAGTTCTGTGGACATGGAGCTATAAATCTGGGTAAGAGCAGAACTAGCATTGTCCTATAACCTTTTCAATCACAACAAGGGCAAGAAGAGGTCAATCAACATAAACAGTGCCCAACTTAAACCATACAAGGATACTCAAGCTTTCGGTTGCTGGGTTCTTAATGGCCGGTGTTATCTGATGGTAGCCAGGACAGAATTACGATCTTTAAAAGAAAAATTCATATATTCTCAGTGACAAAGTACGGTATGTTTTTTTTAATGGAATGGACAATTTCGTTTGAGCTCCTCAGGAGTTTTATTCCATCAAGCCCTGCAAGAACAAAGAGTCCCAGAGGACTTGAATAAATGATCCAGCTACTTGGTTGTGTTTGCTGAAATGGCAGGAGCTTCATGGGATTTCCTCATTAATGGAAACTCAAAGCTGTCCCCTGAGTCCACTACAGTCATATCCCATGATTGGGGGAGATTGTGTTTTATATTACAGTGTAAATAATGATTTTACAGGAGGTTCTCAAAAAAGTATAAAGCATGTCAGGCAAGATCTCACATATTATTCTCTACCATTTAGTCATAAACATTTGGTGTGAAATGGTGTGACGACAATTTCCTTAAGGTAGCAGCACACTGACCAAGAAACACTCACAAACAAACAAACAAATAAATGTTTAGGGTGCCATGCTTGTGTTTGATTGTTGGGGGAATCTAGACTTTTCCATGGACCATTTGGCTTGCTGGCTCTTTTCCTGGATACATTTAAGAAATAACCAGAATGGCTTTTTGTCTTGTGAGTCGTTCGATTGGTACGTCCAGGTGTTGTGGATGAAATCTATACCAAAATAAAACTGAACCAACAGAGAACACCAGAGCCACAACAACTACATTTTAATGAACTACATTTCAATGAACTACATTTTAATGATCTTTGGTTTGAGCAAGTTTGTAGTCGTTGTAGAAGTAAGTAAGAAGTAATCGTTTTCCAAAGAGGCCTTTCGAAGGCAAACTGATTTCTATAAAAAAAAGTGTATAAATATTTTTTTTCAAATAACCAAGTAGAACACCCAGGGGACCCTGTAAGAGGTCCAAAATACACGGGAAATGGCCACATCACCATTATTTAGCTGGAGACATTTCTGTTTGTGGGGTTATACCAACTAAACAACATGCTGGAAATAAACAGGACTGTACTGCCAGACTGTGAAAACAATTCAGATCACTACTGAGAGATTATGGCCATCCATTTGATCATAGGACAGATTTTCATGTAGTTTGTTTTGGCTCTGAAATAACTGTGGTGTTGAGAAGGAAGAAGCACTGAGATAACTAACATTTAATTAACTGATATTTAAAAATCTCAGACAGCTATAACCCTCTTCTTCTGAATTTCCCTCACAGCTTCAAAGTAGTTTAAGACGTCTCATTAATTTAAAATTTCATGATTCATTCTCACTAATGATAAAAGGCTGAGCTGGACATGCTGGACAGCCTCCAGATACCCGATAAAAGTCACATAATTTTAGTTTCTATATAGGAGTATAAAGGCTTATAAAGGCAAAAAAAACTGTACTTACCACAGTCTGCCCCATCATTGTGTGGGTCAACTATATCTGAGCACAGGTTAAGAAATTAGTAATAGATAAAATATATATCATCTATATGACAACAGTGAAAACACCTACAGTTACGTGCAAAAATCTTCACATCCCCTACATGTTTTAAGTGAAAAAATTCACAAATTTTCCCCAACACATGGTTGTGCACATTTTATATTTGGCTAGTTTAATAAATTGGAATATATAATATGATATATACAAATGAGCAGCATAAAAATGTGCAGAAGTTCTCTGCAGAGGATATTTGCGTACGTGTTCTAGCTCACATGGTGATGAGTCATAAACCAATGAAACTATAATGAAACTATAAAAATCATGAGCCTGGATCGGTAACATGAGCAGAAAGAGTGTTCATCTGGAAAGAAGTGTCAGTTGAAGTATGACAAGTCCAAATTCCACAGCTGCAGAGTGAGCTCATAGAAAAGAGATAGGATACATCTGAAGTTGTGTGTGTTCACCGGGAGAGAGTGTGGAGGTAAGACACGGTTCACCGGAACCTGCATGAGGAAAAACCAGAGACATTAATTTCCACTTTAGGCCAGAGACATCAGGCATATACAGTTTCACATATGCATTAAAATGACTGCAGATAGATCATAACATAATTAATTAGACTGCTCAGGATTTGGGAGAAAGTGGAAAGGGAGAGTTATGTTGTGAAAAATGGAAGGAAGGTGCAGACATGAGGCGTGAGGCAAAGCGCTGGGATCTGTTCATGATGACGGGAGAGCAAAACGACTGGGCACCCAAACACACAGCATCATTAGGGAAAACACATTATGTAATTGATTGAGAGAAGCGGACTTAAAAGTAAAGAAAGGGTCAGTTAAATAATTGACTGCTGTGAGGACAGGTAAAAGTAATATTCCGCCGCTCTATCAGCTGCTGCCAAATTCATTTAGTCGACTCACCACTTTGATGGCTTTGCTTTGATCTCCTTTCCCCTTGGCTGGCTTTCCACCTTTGGTCTCCTTTTTATTGTCACTTTCAACTGTCATCAACAGGAAGTAATGTTAGAACAGGAAATGACCATCTGACTGGGGTCTTTAAATGACACAGCATTATCCCTGTCTGAAACCAACAACAGCAACAAACTAAAGTCTACTTCCACCCCTCAAACAGCGGATGACATTTAGCATCAATAACCAAGTTAAAGTTTACTGAAGTTCTGCAGCACTGTCTAATGCCAGCCAGGGCATTTATCTCCAAAATTCAAAACAGTAGAGAGAATATTGCCACCTTCAAAAAGTCCAAAATTCATGTGCCATGGACTGAGGATGTGGTGAAAAAAGGGGAGAAAAAAGAGGGCTTCAAATATTCTCAGCACTTTGAAATAAAACATGAAGGGAAATTCACTGTGTCAACAAAATACATTCCACTGATAAGTTTTTTTCTTCTACACTGTAATGCTATATTCCAAGTACTATATCGCATAACAAATGGCTTCTTCGGTGAGCAGCCCAAGGTCCTATGTCTTCCTGACATTATGGTAAACTACAGAAGGTCCAAGGTAAGGAAGTTCATTTCTTTAGTTCCTGAATGTATTTCCATAGCTGTAGCTGTTGTAATAAAATGTCTAGAATAGATTAATGTTTGTACTTATTTTTATAATTATACAAGGTCCACATAAATTAACATGCACACATGTGAACACAAACTCAAATACCTAACATTCATTTAAATCTAATCTTTGTGCTCACTGGCGGTGAGGTTGGGGTGGGTTAACTAAATGACCTAACCTTTTGAAAAGCGAGTATGATCACCTTTAAATAAAAAAGGACAAATACCACACATTTGCATATATCATCCACTAGGGGTGATATATGCAAAAGCTCATTAATAAACAGTGCTCACATTATCATAAATCTGATGTGTTTCTGCAGAAATAATTAATCTATTGCAATGTCAGCAATCATAATGCCCAAGGGGACTGGAGGTTATTAGAGAGAGAGCTGAATTATGGGGATACATTGTACTGACCAGGTTATGGAGTAACAAGTTTGTTATTTGACCTATACTATCAAAGAGATTGGCAAAGTACGCAAGGTACAAGAAGTATTGTCAGCGCTGACATGTGAGCAAAGAAGAACATACAATGGACCGTTTTCACATGTCATCTTCTGAAGCAGGTAATTACGTTTCCAGTCTAAAGAAAACACCACCACAGTCAGTGGGGCTTTACCAGGAGTATGGCAGAATTATCTGTGTTCTTTATTTGAATAAACAGTAATATCTTGATAATGTGGCACTTAATTAACTGAAGAGATATTGTCTGTAATTACTGAATGTAATAATTTGTTATCTTTAGCTCATCTGAAAAAACAGCCTTTCTTCTCCGCTAATATACCTGCTCCTCGTCAAACATGAAAACCTAATAGTATCTAAACACTTTATGATTATTATGAATATGAAGCTTTTATTGGTCACATACACTGTTACACGCTGTGAAATTGGACCCTTCCGACCATACATACACAAACTTTACTTTGGGTGGGACAGGTCAGACGAGAGGTAGTGAGGAAAATAAGGAATAGAATAGAATACATGAGGAAAGGGGAGGAGAGAAAAAGAGCGACCCCCCCAGACTGTTCTTCGCAGGGCCGTTTGGGAACAGGGGAAAAAAAACACCTCAGCAACAAAGCACATAAACACATGAGAAAGGACTAGCCAAAGGGGAGGGGAGGTAGGGGAGTTAAGATGGTCCGATGTAGGCAAACAGCCATCTGGTCCTGCAGCCGACAGGGGGCGCTGTCGCAGACCCGCCCACCCACCTGGAGGAATAAAGCACTGAAGGCCTGGGATGGGGGACGGTGCAGTGATTGTATATCTGTAGCTGTGTATGTATGTGTGTGTGTGTGTGAGTGTGTGTGTGGGTGATGTGTAAGCCTGTGTAGCCTGAGACCAGTCTGCAGCAGGCGTCCTTGTAGCTGGGGAGAGGAATTCAGAACGTCACCTTATCTTGCTCTTCAGGAGAAGAATAATAAAGCATACACAGATGAGCCAAAACATTTGACCACCTGCTTAGCATGCTGTTGTGTGCTACCAAAACAGCTCCAAACTCTCAACTCATGGATTCTGCAAGACCTCTGAGGCTGCCTCAGAGAGATTTACAGTAGAACCTTTAAGTTAAGCAAAATGTGAGACAAAACTGGATCAGACTTTCAGCACATCCCACAGATGGTTAATCAGACTGACGTTTGGGGAATTTGGAGATCAGAGAAACGCAACCTGTGGCACCAGTGGATGCAAGAGCCATGAGGTAGTGCATAATGATGTTTAGGTAGGTCATCATTGGTTTATCACTCAGATCACCCATGGTTTATCTGACACCCTTCACCAGCTTGACTTTTTCCCCAAAAGTCAGCTCAAGTAGGTTTTATTGTCATTACTACCATATACACTCAGTACATTGTAAAAAGGGAAAAATGTCCCTCCAGGATCACGGTGCAACACAATAGTGCAGACAGGACAAAGAACAAGAGCAACAATACAACTTGACAAGAAAAGACAATGATCAGTGCAATTGGCAACATCTACAGCGAGGATAATACAGTATTTTGACAGGTAAAAACCTGTCAGAGAGTTGTGTGTAAAGATGCGGAACAGCAATGCAGAATTGTAGCAGCAATACAAAAGAGCATCATTAAGCCACCAATTCCTCACGCAACCTTCTGTTGCTGCTTCACGGGCCAGTTTGAAACTTGTTTGCCCATCGTTGCTGCTGAACAGGACTTAGTTTAAGCACTTTGACTGGTCTTTGGCTAAGCAGCAATGCAGGGTGTGATGCGCTGTTTTTGTCTGTAACCAGCATTAAAAACTGTAGTTACCACAGGAGCCCTTTTGTTGGTTCAGACCAGAATAACCTAATGCCCTGTCAGTGGTTCATGGTTTGTCCCTCCTCAGATCTCAGAATTTCTGACCCAAAGTCATACCTGCCCATGTCTGCCCATTGACTACAAAACTGTTTGCTTAATGTGTAAGATTCTAGATATTGAACATTGAGACCAATGTTATTCACTTCTTCTGTAATTTGTTAGAATGTTTAGGCTCTCAGTGTATATTTTCAAATTTGTTCAAAGTCATTTCAAGGTTAACTGTGGTTCACCAGATAACTAGGGACACCACACTGCCCAGTGCTTTAACCAGTTGGATAGCCAGTGCATGATACCACTTGTGTTCATAGCACATTTTTCCAATATCAGGCTTGGCAGCCACACAGCTGTTCTCATAGCCCATACATTTAATCTTGGCATTATGTGAAATACTGGTTATGATTTTAGCCTATTTTTTGTTTTTATTTAGTTCATGTTGATAGAGTGAGATTTGGTATTTGGCAAACTGGCTGGTGGAACATTTTCCACCGAGTATTGTATGCAAACCTCTGCTGATTTATCAGCTACATTAATTTTCTAAATGCTAAATGCTTATATCAATTCATTTTGATGTAAACGTTAGTAAAAGGACACTTAAAGAGGACATACAAGACAAAACAGATAGATAAACAAAGATTGTGTGGCAGAGACAGTACACTGTAGTGATACATGGTAGTAGCAGTGACTGTGTAACAGAGGTCACATGTCAAGCAGTAATGTATGTTGAAACCCCAGTTCAAATAATGAATACCACAAATGTGGTCCATAATCATCTGAATCCATGGTCTTTGAGACTCTGAGCCATGAGGGAGAATAACAGCAGGGCTTCTGATGACCTAAATAATGTCACCCTGTCAGAGCAGAAGAAGATAAACATCTCCCCTGGGCTTCATCAGCCCACAACTGTCTGGAGTCATATAGTGTGGTACCATTTGGATTCTAGACATACTCAATGGCCCAGTTAACTCTCTCTCTCTCTCTCTGATTAAGTTATAGTAGTGTAGGTGATGTAATGGTGTCAGCAGAAAGGTAAGAAAAAGTGTAGAAAAGATAGGGTCACTTATAATCCCAGTATAATGCAGAGATGTTCACAAGTCATTTTTAAATCAAGTCTCAAGTCTTTCTGCTCGGGTCCAAGTCTGTGGGGTGTTTAAAAAACAGTATTAGGTTTTGGTACATTTTCTTGCTGCGTAAATGTTAAATTTAAATGTTAAATCTAAATCTAAATGCTAAATCTTAAATCTAAATGTTAAATATTTATTTAAATGTTAAATCTATATGTAAATGCTAAATCTTAAATCTAAATGTTAAATATTTATTTAAATGTTAAATCTATATGTAAATGTTAAATCTTAAAGCTAAAGGTTAAATATATATCTCAATGTTAAATATATATCTCATTGTTAAATCTTAAATCCAAATGTTGCGCTCTAAATGTGAGTTCCAATTTAGAACCGGTTCTAATTTTGCAAAGCACGGTTCCTCTAACGATTCTTTTGGATTTTTTCCTGCATCGCACGGGATGACGGAGCAGAGAAAGCGGCCCGTACCGTGGTTGCATTTCACCAACAAAAACGACAGATGCGTTTGTAACCATGGCAGTGCTGTTTTAACTTGCAAGGGTGATAACACCAGCAAAATGTCAAAAACATTTAAGGTCGCAACACAGCATTAAAATTCAAGTATGCCAGGTGTTCGATTCTCAGTGCTCAAGTGGAAACTCCGTGGTTTCCAAGACGAGGGTAACTTTAACTACAATGCCACTTATTATCAATAAGGTAATGGAGTCGATAAGGAAATGGATCGATAAGAAGAATCGATAATGGTATAGACACTAGAGCCCAACCGATATGTCAGCAGGCCGATATTATCGGCCGATAGTCATTTTCCAAACTATCGGTATCAGCATTTTAATGGCCGATAAATGAATATTTCAAAAATAAAATAAAAACGGACGAAACACCCTTCAACCATGTCATGAGTGTTGG
>JBBPDC010000149.1:4750511-4763791 GCA_037974485.1 Hemigrammopetersius urotaenia | reverse complement strand
ATCTTTAAGTCCATCTCATGAAAAATCGGAGCAGAAACAAAGGTGTTGCGTTTATATTTTTGTTGAGTGTAATAACTGTGAAAGGCCTGCTGAGCATATGTGCAGAGCTACCTTCATACTGGTTCTTTCTTTATGACTATTCACAAACATTTGCATACAAAAAAATAACTTTGCATTACAAACAACTACTGTAGGTGTTGGATGTTGCTGGCAAATAAATATTAAACATCTAAACTAAATAAATGTTGGGAACGTTATTGAACCATTTTTAATTGCATATAGTGATTATACAAGCTTGAGTTAAACTATCAAACTAATAAAAACTTAAATAAGTTATTAATCTAGATGCACATCATACTCAATCACACAAACACATGCAATAACCTGCAATGTATGCAACTAACTTTAAGCCCAGTAACTGAGCTCAAATAATATTTTGATTGTTTAAAAAAGATGACGAACGGCTAAATATCCTCACATGCACAAAGGAAATCAATATCAGGTCTTCGGTTATCACAAAAGATTAAACACACAGGCACATCCACAAACACACATGTACATACACACACCTCATCATCAGTGTCGAGTTTCTGTCCAATCTGCTGCCGCAGCAGGCGTTTGGTATTCACCCATGTGCTGATGAGCTGCTTCCTGACCATGATGGACACCCTCTTTTCATTCCCATTGGACAGTCGCAGAGCATAGTCACACAGCTACCACACAAACAAGGTATCAGCATCCATCCATCCATCCATCAGAAAAAAAAAACCTTCATCCATCACTCTTCTCATTTATTTTTAGGCATCCATCACTTCAGAACTCCCTATTGGCTCCCCACTCAGCCATTCATCCATCCTTCTCCCCATCCATCTCTGCTGTGAGATCTGGCTGTGAGGCAGTATCACCAGACCCACAGAGAAACTCCATACTTTCAGACTCATTGGCTCCCATTTTCGCAGACCAGCTCCAGCTTATTTTCTGCATTTCACACTCATAGGCATAGTTCCTTAAAGTTAGTGCTCTTTAAGCACATCGTTTTAAAAATAATAACGCTGATACCTGTCTGGTTTATCTCAAGTGAAAAGAAAGGACTCTCCAAATCTACATTTTATGATAAACAATTACATTTAATAGAGGAAAAATGGAAGTGGGAAAAAACTGTAATGTAGCTGCTGATGCCATAAACTGTGAAATTGTCTGGTGTGTTTGAATGTGTAATTTCAGTTGGGAAGTGCATCTTCCTTGTTATGCAGCCTCTGGGAGATGAGGTAGGCGCTGCTCCACCTGGAGATCTGGAGATCTGCCTCCAGCCTTTCCCAAACCCATTTAATTAAGAACTAATTAGGTTCAGCTAATTAATATCTGGATGTGAATCTAATTATTAGAACTCTAATTAATGTCAAGTTTTGTATTGATTCTGACTGGCATCTGCTTGGATGAATTTGGTATGAACAGACTAAGCCTGAAACAAAATCCAGTCTAATAACTGCATTCTTGTCCCACACACACATTCCAGCAGGGACACATTCTGCAGAGTTCCCAGAGTTTTACACTGGGGAGACTCACTGACACATGATCAGCGTTTCTACCTTTCTCTCTCACCTCTAATGCCTTCTTGATCTCCTCCAGAGGAAGGGAAGGGGCGGAGCCGGATTTTGCTGAGCTTTTCCCACCGCCCTTCTTTGCCTTTTCAGCCTGAGGCTCCATTCCACCTTTTCCACTGTCTTGCTCCTGATAGATCTGTCCAGATATCTCACACCAAGGCTGGATGATACCTTGAGCCACAGCATCACACAACAGGACCAGAAGCACTACCTCCCTATGGAAACATATACAGTCTAAGATACCTATCAAATAAAGACACTGTATTTGGAAATAATGAGATGAAATCATGTGTTGAAAGCAATCCCTCACCCCGCATGGCCTGTCTGTTTGAGGAGCTCCACTAATCGGCTGAACGTGGGCATGAGAGTGCGGTGACCTCTTGTGGCTAGCAAGTGGCTGTTAAAGTTCCATAAGTACACCGCTGCATTAATCACCACCCACGCCTCCTGAATTTCTGCCCCCAAATTCGCCCCTCGCAAGAAATTAGATGTAGCATAGGATGACAAGTTTTGGATCCAACCACTGAAAACATGTCCGAGGAAATACAGGAGACACAAAAAGACAGAGGGAGAGAGAGAGAAAGATAGAGAGAGAGAGGAAAACACTGAAATGGGATGGGTTAGAGAAGAAGAAATGAATACACTAGATTCCTTAGCTCATCTCTCAAAAGGAAAAGGATGTGCTGTTTAACATAAGCAAATGACAGTGCACAACATTAATAGGTGCTTAATGCTGTTGACTATGCAATTAGCAGCCTTCAAACATAGGGTGTTTAGTGAGCTTTGTTTACCAAGCCGTGAGCCAAGCCCTTTCAGGGACTTTTGTTCCCTGTGGCTTACAATCTGAGAAAGTCATTAAATGCATGCTGTTGTGTGGGATAGGGCTGAGCTCCCTCTGATTATCCGGTCTTTACAGGTGAACTTATGTGTGCATTAAGAACTAAGTATAACAGGCTGATCACTTTAACTTCAACGAAATGTGGCTATGTTGTTGATAAACTTTCCTTCTGCAAGCACTGTTGGATTTATTTCATGTTACCATGTATGCTAATGTTTTTGTCATAGCTAAATGTTAAAGGAATATTTTGACAACCAAAAAATGCAAAAATTGTCCTCTTATCCCAAATGTAGCAGAAGATCAGTAATCATTACTGGAAACTAATCCTGAAACTGCTGCCAAATTGCATCTTAAACCTTCACCCCCTTAATGGAGACTTGTGTTTTGAGCATGCTATGAGAAGTTGCGGTGTGCTTTTCTGGAAAAGTTTGATTGACTCTAAATCTATGAAAAACTGTGAAAATCGTATTTTTTAGGAACTTTTCTTAATCACGAATATATATATATATTCAGATTATTCAGTTTAGCTCATGAAAAATGGGAGCAAAAGTGTATATAATATTTTTTTCAAAAGGTAAACATTAAATACATTTAGAAAATGAATACTTTAACATCACAGAGCAATACAATTCAAAGTACATTACTAGCATTTCATCAACATACCCAAAAATATATCATGTTACCCAAAAATGGATGCACTAGAGTCTCCTGATGTGAGCAGTTTAATTAAAGAACTGAGGTTTGGAGAACATTTTGTGGGTATTGTCTAAGAAAAAATAAGTTGGCCTTTTGGTTTAATCCCATTTGTCTACCTGTACAATGTCCACTGGGGGTCATCCTCAGGGGGGTGTACTCCTCTCACAACAGGGGGAACAGGTGAGCCATTAAGCTCCACCCCTTCAGACCGAAGTTTGTGTATAGTTGCCTAAGAGACAAAAACAAAATACTGCAGTCCTGTGCTCTATGCAAGGGGTTACATGGAATAATGAGAGCAGACATAAAGACTCCAAATATTACACCACAATCAACTACATCAGTCTTAAATGAAAAATACTCCATTATGTCAGTCTTAAATTAAAGTGTTATCAGACGATAAGGGCTGTTGAATTCTGCGTCAGTCCTTTAACAACAATAGATGCCTAAAAACACTACACGGGTCAAGATACACCCTAGTCCTTATTATAGTCACAGCTGAGCGCTTCTACTATATTTCTTGCTTGAGAGTGTCTTTTGGTTAAGAACCACTGATGAGGCGCTATAGTCACAGTGGGCCAAGCAGACGGAACTGCCGAGAGCCTCCGGCACCAGCCCCTAACACACTGCGACAGAGGATCAAAGCGAGACAGGTCGATTAGGGAGCCGAGAGTACAATCCCTGCACTTCCCTCTCTTGGCACCCTCATCAAATTAGAAGGACGCCTTTTGAAAAAGCCGACCTCTCAAAAAACAAAGGAAACATATTCGTGGAGAACAAAGAGATGGGCTGCTATCAAAGAGGAGCATCAGAGACAGCCGTTTCTGCTTTTGTCAAGGTCATCGCTTTTCTTTTTTCCCCCTCAATTCTCTCACTCTCACATCTCTGTTTGGTTCAAAGGGAAGTTAATGTCTCTGAAGACTTCATTTCAGAACAGAGCCCGGAGGTCTGGGGCAGTCTTAATAATGTCATCACAAACTTGTGTCAGCTACCATTCCTCAATTGAGACCTCTTCTTGACATATTCCAGACCACAACTTCCTTCTCATATTAGCAGATGTGGTGAGAGTGGCAACAGGTTTTACCAGCAGTTCATCTAAATTACGTCTAAATCTAAAATTGTTTTCAGCTTATGTATCATGTTGTACCACAAAACCACATGGCAACTCCTTTGCAACTTGTTCAGCTGTTAAGAGTGAAATGGTCTTGAATTGGTAGTAATCTGACAGATCACTTATTGATCCTGGGGTAGACACACATTGACTGACTGTGTCTTTGTGGGATGACTTTGACTTTGTGGGATACCTCAGCACTGATGAAGTGAACCTCAGCCAGCAGACGCAGCAGATCTCTCTTTCCATCTGTTGCCACTGTATGGTCATTTTGGTTGGCCTCCATTGTCAGTTCACCTGGGACCAAGAGAAAAACCACACACACACACACACACACACACACACACACACACACACACACACCAAATAAACCAGTGACAGTGTGCAATCACGCACATTCCAACTACAGTCTCAAAGTTTACAGTTCATGATCAGATGACCCTTTTTCGTTTGTTTACACACTGTCACTTACACTCATTTTCCCATCTACCATCATCATAGAGCAGACAGAAGTGGCATGCTGCCCTGCACACATCCCACACCTCCAGTTTTCGTGCAACTTTCACCAGAGATGCCCATAACTTCATCCTGGAACAACACACCATCAGAAAGAATGGGAACATACGTCATGAACAAATACTTTTCGTTGGTTAGTAGGTTTGGGTTCTGATAAATAATGGATGCTTCATGAAGGACAGCTGTCAATGATATGCTTCCTCTTTCTCTGAGCAGGACATTGCAATGATCAAACCACTTTAATGAGGTCCTAGCGGATTCTAGTTCTTTGCATAATGCCGCCTGACAATTCTTGAAAAACACTGTGTCCTGTGAGGTACCAAGTGAAGAACATCATGTATATTAATTATTCACATTTCCCACTGTAAGTGAACAAACACCAGAGCCCACACACCTCTCTCGATCATCTGTGCATTTCTCCAGCCTGGTCAGATGACCTTCCACCTTCTGCATACAGGTCATGTACTGCTGTGCTTTGGCAGCGAGCTGCTCCACAGGGACCTTGGCTCTGCTACCTGAGACTGAATAACAAACACAACTCGCTATGGCAAAGGGCTCCAGCTGATTCTCAGAAGACAACAAACGTAATTTAAGCTTAAAAGCAATATCTTGTGTTAAATGCCAATTACAAATGCACCGCTGGCGCTGCTTTAGTTCTTCACAGCATGCAGCTTAATCAAAACAGACACATTTAGCTACAAGAACAGAAAGACTATCATATACTGCGATTTACAACACCTAACAAATCCATTTCACACACAGGGGGATCAATATGTTGCAGTTAGCTCAGTCTTAGTGTTTTATTTGAATAACGATAAAAATGGAAGACAAGAGACTAAGGGTGTCATTGTAGAAGCGAAACAAGAACTGTCCCAAATGGGAGAAAACAGAAGTGACAGTTCTAGTTCTAACTAATTTTCCACCTGCTTGAAATGGCTAATTTACTAATTTCCAACTAGTTAGCTTAACTTTAGCTTAAGAAGTACTGTAATTAGACATAAACCACATTGACAAGTCCAGTAAAGCTTCAATTTGTATCTCTTGAGAGTGAATTAATCCATTAGTTATGGTATGTTGTTTATTTATCCTAGTTAAAAACTAGTTAAAATTCTGGTGAAAATATTGATGATGTGATGCTTTAGCTCTAAACTGCTGTTTAGTTTACTGTGTCACTAAAGACAGAGGAAAACACCATGGACTGCTGTATTTTTTTATGTTTATTTTTATGATATTTGAGGACACATGAATGGTAGTGCTATGTTATGGGGCGTGTCGACAAAAATAATGAAATAACTATGTTTAGTTATTTAGCATCCATACATGAGGATTGCAGGCTTAAATATTTTTTTTAAATTATCACTTTATCTTACTCAGGAGAAAAATATAAGCAAAAGCTGTATAATGCTTCTAAATTGATTAAAAAACAGCATTCCTCTATTTTGCACATGCTTTTTACTTTGCTACAGTAAAAAGTTTACAACTAAAACCGCTTGACTACAGATCATATTTAAAGGAACTTCCTGAAAAATTTGAAGCACTTGCTACTGGACCAATAGCCTAGAAATAAGTTATAGTTGTCTGGTAATAAAGTTTTATGAGCAGTGAAAAAGCAACACAAAGGAGCAACACAAAGGTAACACGGAGTCTGTGTGTGTGCGTGTGTGTGTGTGTGTATATGAGAGAGAGAGAGAGAGAGAGAGAGAGAGAGAGAGGGAAATAGAAAGAGAGAGCACTGTACTTTCTTGTTGAAGTCCACCTCAAACTACATTGTAGCCACTGAATTGTAACCACTGAAACTTTACCACTCATTTCTACACACACACACACACTACACACACAAAGCCCCCTCAGGGTCACGAGCATTGTTGCTCTCAATTCAAAAGACCATCTTTTTGCCTGTGGCTCTTGAATAATGGAGTTACAGCTGAGGTTTGGAGGCTCTGACCCGCACAAGACACACACACACACACACACACACACACACACACACATACACACACTCCTTGCATCACATCACTGTAAGGCACAGAATGAGTGAAACACTTGCTGGGGTCAATAAACTTCAGAGAGCTGTGGTGCTTGGAGAATAAGAGAGCAGAAGAGGACAGAGATCAAAAGAGACTATCTGCTTCACAGAATAACGTAAAAAGAGAGGATACAAACAGAAAAATGATTACTACACTCCTTTCACCTGTCAGTATCTGTCAACATTCAACATCATTATAGTCTTGATGTGTTTACTAGCATCCACAGAACTGTTAAAAAGGAAGAGGACATTTATTAAACACCTTTTACTTCACTTTCTGCCTCCAGGACCAACTGGAATGTGTCAGGTGCCAGAGCAATTCCGGCACTGACCAGCATAGGGCACCACTTCTTTGCTGGCACACCGCCACTCCCCTCTTTTGCCTGTAATGCAGCCACAGAATGAGAAATGTACAAAATCTTAGATGCAGAAGACTGTCTTACCATGTCAGTGTCTCACTGCTCCCTCACTTTGTCCCTGAAGACAGACAGACTGATGTGGCAACACATGACTATGTAAAAAAATGGAAGCTGAACTTTTGTAGTATTCGAGTCATGAGACCTGCTGGATAAGCACGGCAGCCTGGTCCTCTGGACGAGTGGGGACATTGTAGAGGTTTGTACGCAGCTGTAGAAGGTGCAGGGAGGAGGACAGACGCTGCTGCTGCTGGCCTCCTACATCCAAACTCAGGGCTTTATGGAGGTGCTTTATTGCAGACTCCAGCCTCTCCTCTTCCTCCTCTATGGCAGCAAGTTCCGCATGGACCTGACACCGCAAGTCCAACAACACACTGTACACACACAGGTTACACATTCAGCAACCTCGAAACTCCAAAATGTTCAGTGCATCGTTTTATGCATGTTGTGTTGTGTGTGAGATCTGATTAAAACTAACATAAGTGTTTTAGACCACTGCACAGTTAATGGATTAATCGGGTTGGAGTTATGCAAAAGTTTGGCCACCCCTTGATAAATAACCGATTTTGGTGATTTTTTAATTGAAAAGATGTTAACATAGTCTCACTAGGAAATGGAAAAAAATACACAATATTTTCAGCAGCAAACACTGATGCATAGTTACTTTTTATGTCAAAAATTGAACACCTTCGCACTGTGCAAAAGTTTGGGCACCCTAAGAATTCCAAAGTCTCAGATTCTTTTTACAAGTATTCAGACCATAATCAGCTCATTAGATCTGATGCATGGCATCAGTTGTCATTAGTAAATGTCAGCTGGTGCCAATTTCAAAGCTTTACAATTTCAAGCTCTGACTCTTCAAACCTTGTGCACACACTTGTGGACACTCAACAACTGTGGGTTCCTCTAAGCAGCCGTGTAAGACTCTGAAAATGAAAGTTATTGATGCCCACAATGTAGGAGAAGGCTACCAGAAGATGCAAAGAAGCAGCAAAGCGTTGTCAGCTTGCAGTTTCCACAGAGAGAAATGTAATTAAAAGAGAACAATTCAGGGGAACTGGAGGTCATGATGAGTTTTGGAAGACCAAGAAAACTCTTGGGAGAGAACTGCTCATATGCTGGTCAGAAAGACAAATCAAAATCCTCATTTAACTGCAAAAAGCCTGCAGGAACATTTAGCAGACTAGAATGGGTAGTGCACGGTTCCAATGTGCAATGATGCTTGCACAGACAAGACCTTCATGGAAGAGTCAGCAGAAAAAAACATTACCTGCGTCCTCATCATAAAATCCAACATCAGAAGCCTGATGCTTTTTGGAAACAAGAGCTGTGCACTGATGAAGTTAAAATAGAATGCTTTGGCCACAATCAGCAAAGGCATGTTTGGAGAAAAAAGGAGCATGAAAAGTACACCGTGCCAACTATTAAGCATGGGGATCTATTATGCTTTGGGGTTGTGCTGCAGCCAGTGGCACAGGAAACGGTGTGGGGAAGAATGGATTACACTAAATACCAGCAAATTCAGGAAGCAAACATCACACCATCTGTATAAAAGCTGAAGCTGAAAAGAGTATGGCTTCTACAACAGGAAAATCCACCATGGACTACCTCAAGAGATGCATCATTGAAAATTGGGGGGTGGATCTTAAATGAGCGGTGCATGCAAGATGACCAAAGAATATTACATAACTAGAAGTCTTTTGCAAGGAAGAATGGGAGAAAATCCCACATACAAGCTGGCTATAAGCGTTTGCAAGATGTGACATCTGCCAGAAGAGAAGTTACTAGGTACTGATTATGTATGGTTCCCAAACTTTTGCAGAGTGCTACAATAATGTTATTTTATCTTTGTTTAATTTATGACACAAAAAGTAACTATGCATCAATGTTTGCTGAAAAAATGGTGCATTTTTTCTGTTTCTTAGAGAGAGACTGTGTTTCCATCTTTTCAATAAAAAAAATTACCTAAATACGTTATTTGTCGAGCGGCGGCCAAACTTTTGCACAAGACTATATATAACAGTACATGGCACAGTCTGACAGGCTGAAAAGTGTACCTTTTCTACATGGTAAGTCTGATTCTGCTGAGCATCGGTTGCACAGCAGCTAACCATTATTAATTTTGTACTTGAACACATTCTAAGACAGAAAGTTCACACATTAGATCATTTCCATAAGATAATATTTGATCAATCTGGTCAAATTCTGTCTTTACCTTCTAAAAATGTTGTTGCCCCTAAGCAAACGTTCTGTTAGTCAGGATACATTTTGTCCAATAAGAGGTTAAACTGGCAAATATTCAGGATGGTCTGCTAAATTTTTAAAAAGGTATGTTTTAACTAAACTTCATATTGCAGCTTCTATGGAAAATGCTACTAAGGCTTACTAAGAATTGTATAAAGGCGTTTTTTTTGCTTTACATTGCGGATATCTGATGCATAAAACTGATACAAATATCAGCAATATAAAGGAGCTTTTTGCTTTACATTTTTACTTTGCAGAACCGTTGCATAATAGCAACATAACGCTCAAGGCTATGTTATAATAAATAACATCATGGATGTAACAATGATTGTAATCTCTCTTGTGTTCTTTTGATCAAACATTCTAATAGCTATAATATATATATATATAGCCGTGTGCATGTGTGGGTGCGAGGGTGTGGGTGTGGGTGTGTGAGGGCACATTCTTAGAAACATAAACACAGCTGATGGTCCAATAGCTTAACTATCTTAATATTAATTGACATCAGGTCTACATACAGCCAACAATTAGCTTTCCTTTTTGTTCTAATGGGTCTTTTAACATTACAGTCAGGTTTGAGACTGCGATGGTTAAATTACTAGTACAGCTCAGTGTAATTCCATTTCATTTATGAGCCATTCTTTAAAGTTTTATTATTTCTGCATAGAATCTGTTAACAATTTTGTATGCAACTTAGTTTAGAAATGTTTTTCACAGAGCTGTTGAAAAACCATCAACGGGAAAGACATACATAGCAAACACACACAACACCTGTTGATGTCCTCCAGGGCATGTGCAAGAGTGAGCAGAGGTCTTTTGATGCTCCTCCGAAGGTTGTGCTGGAGCAGAGGCAGACAGCTGTTCCACTGAGTAGCACACACATACTGTGTCACCTGACCATCTCCCTCTTTCACCGCCCTCTGGAGCAACGCATTCAAACGTCTCACTACAGCTAGCTGGGCCTAAGAGTGGAAGACACAGCCACACTCGAGTTACATAAATGAATGCAGCATTCCATATGAATGAATAGCAGCTAACATAAATGTTTTCTTTTCTACAAGTAATATTTCATTTTCATCATACTCTTTAGTGTATAATAATTTATTTTCCTATCACACTTCACAGATGTTGCCCCCAAATAGCAGCATCAAGTACCCTCTATGGTTTACCACCATTTTGAGCTCATTTGTGTCCCTTCATCACTGTACAACTCAAGAAACAAAATCAGTACCTCCACACTGCTTTTGGTGTAGTCTTCGATGCAACCGTTCTGTGTCTTTAGGGCCAGCTCACACTCAACACACTCCATCATTATGCGCTGGGCAACAGTCTGCATAGAGAAGAGAAGATGCACCATCCTGACCTCTTCCTCGGTAAAGCAATCTATGAAGAGATTTTTCTCTTCTTATCTGAAACATTGGCAGATAGAACCGGTCAACCCACTCACCGTGCAATCAGTGGTTTTTAGCTCCTTAAGGCAGTCCTCTGTTGTCCTATGCTCTTTCAGCTGTAGAGAGAGGAAGGCCAGCTCCAGCAGCAGCTCAGCCCTGTAATAGAGAAGAGTATATTCATTAATTTAGATATTAATGAAAGTTACAACTGAACAGAGACTAGATACAGCATACCTGCTTTCCCAGTAAAGATAACACGAAGATTGTGCCAACACAATCTTTATAAACCTGCCAATATCACTGCCTAAGATACTTAAAGATGAAATGCCTTCCTGGTATAAACTGCAGGTTAGTCAGATTTGATATTACCTGCTTTGTTGCTATTTCCAGCTAATGGCAGCATGTGGAAAGGTAGTATCAAGAGTATTATCAGCAGTTAACCCACCCCAGTGTGTCTATAAAGGTGAACTAAGCAGTGGCCTAAATCTGCATTCAAGTAAGGGCAGTAAAATGTATCAAATTATAGTAATCCCCCGACAAAAGTGTAGGGATGTGTGCTGTTCTTTGCAGTCAACAACACTTCAACTGTTCTCAAAAAAAATCTGCGTGTGACTGAATCCGTGACTCCTGATCCACGTAAAACTGGGGGATTACTGTATTCTTATCTATGTATGATTGACCTCAGAAGGCGTTACAGTGGCGTTCGTTTGACACTGTTTAAGGCCAGCCAGCCCAATGTGTAGCTTCATGTATTCACGTTTCAGGGCAGTAATTATTCTTTCCAGATTATTTACATGTTGGACATCTTGATTTGTAGTTCTATACTGAAAACATGGATCCCTCCTCTTTGTTAAAACTTACAATCAACATTATTGTTGTAAAAATCCTCCTGATATGGCGTTGTAGGCAGGAGAGCAACAAACATTGTCGCTGATATTGCGTTCAAAGTAAGGTGAATGTAGGGGTTGGCGATATAATATCATAATTTAAAGTTAAATCACGAGTTCGATTTTATCACAGTATTTATGCTGATTTGTAACTATAGATTTTTTTTTTCTCTTCTGCAAGTTACGGACCAGCACAACCAAACTATTTTCCTTTGTAAAAAATATAATCCTAAAGAACTAAACAGCATTTAGACCAAATAACATTTCTGAACAGATTTCCAAAATGTTTATTTAAAGCTAAATAAAAACTTAATGTTTCTTCAGAATTTCAAATGAGAACAAAAAATTTAAAATTGTAAAAACTAAAAATGGCAACAAGTGCAATTCTTAAATTGTGACCTGATCTGGCAAAACGAGTCACAGTGACCTCAAAATTGAGGTTTTGTGATCATTAAAGAGAAGAGAAAATAAGCTTTAAAATGATATCTTTGTCAAAGCTGTATCTTAAACGGTTGTCAAGTTACAATTGTTTGAATTATGGTAGTACAGCACAATTTTCCAACTGAAAAACCGAGAAAATCGCAAGTTTTTGTCAGTTTTTTGTTGCTATCTTTAACAATCCATAGCATTCAAAGAGATGCATTAAATCAGACTGAAGACACATCACTAGAGCCAAAAAACTCATTGACCAACTTGATTCAGTCTTGCTGGCCAGAGGCAGAGCGCAAATTGTAGACATCCACTGAGTTTAAGCTTTAGCTATTTGACATTATTTTGACAATGACATTATACCAAACAGCAATCACACAACACCACACACTTAACTCTTCGATGATGTTGACCCAAAATACTAACGTTAAACCCGATCTTTGTGAGGAGATATATTCTGGGGCAAAAAAAAACGCTTAGGCTACACAGAACACTGCTAATCTGTCAAGGGGTGTGCGGACACATGGCTGTAAAGACAGGGCTTCCTATTGGCAACTGAAAAGGTTTTGTGTACATGATTTAAGCATTTTGATAGGTTTAAAAAGGGATTGACGTTTTAACAACATACTTAGACAGTTGAGATCGTGACATTTCAGAGGAGAGGCGAAAACAGCACTTATTTTGGACATTCTTTTGTAAGATTTGAGAACTCAGGCCAAAATAGCCTTTTAAGTACATTTTCACAACTATTTCTTTGAGAGATTAATTTTGAAGACCTTTTCTTTCATATATCTTATGTTTTTCAACATAATCGGCCCGTATCTCAATAAATAGAACACCGACTTCCGACTCATTACAGCAGATCGGGTCACAATTACTACAAATTTATTCAACAGTTATTTTAACATTATATAAAGTGCAATACTGTGTCTAAAATGGGATTATAAAAAACAACATCAATTTAGGAACATGTTATCCAGCATCATTTTTAAGCATTGATCAGAACCGCAATACACAGATAGAATGCAGTCTATATTATGGTTTCCACAAAAGTGAAAGTGACCATTTGTCATACGTGAACACACCACTGCACACAGTGTGAACAGCACGAAATTCTTCCTCTGC
>JBBPDC010000149.1:4692463-4707713 GCA_037974485.1 Hemigrammopetersius urotaenia | reverse complement strand
ACACACACACACACACACACACACACACACACACACACACACACACACACACACACACACACACACAGAGAGAGAGAGCTGGATGAATAGAAAGAGTGAGAAAAGAGAGAGAGTTGGTGGGAGAGAGAGGGGAAGAGGAAGTGAATAAAACAGAGAGAGAGAGAAAAAGAGAAAGGGAGAAGACAGCTAGACAGAGAGTGGAAGAACGAGAGAGTTGGTGGGAGAGAGATAGAGAGAGGGAAATTGAGAAAGGGAGAGAGTGAGAAAACGGCTAGACAGAGAAGGAGGATTGCAAGAAAGAGACAAAGAGGAGAGAGGAGACAACCAGACAGAGAGGATAAAATGAGAGAGAGACAGAGAGAGAGAGAAAGGGAGGAAGTTATTTTTCAGCGACAGCTCAGTAAGTTTTCTGATGCAGGTTTAACGATAATCATGCTTAGCTGAACATCACTAAATCCACAAACAACGTCAAAGCTAACGTCACAGAATGGCCTATAGTGGAACTGCACTACTTTAAATGTATGCACTGACTTTTGATGATATATTTAAAACTGACAGCACTACTATATCAGCATCAGAATATACAGTAATTCTATCAATTTCTGCATAGCTTTGACCTAAAATGTTATCTAAAAGAATAAAACAAATAACACAATTACATTTTACATGTTCATTTCTTGAACAATATCCAACATTTATTGACAAACGTTTATGAGTTAGCCTGGTGTAGTAATGCAGATAATTAGAGTCAGGAGGATCAATCAATTGAATGGCAATCAGATGTGAGCATGGGGCACCCTGCCTTATTAATAAAACATCAATACAAGTCTTCACTGTCAAAATTGGGCCTTCACCAAATGTGTGTGATCACATGCCATGTCTTGATCAAAGTAGATTTCTGAGACCTTCTTAGGAAAAAACAGTTATTGATCAGGCTGGAAGAGATTGCAGAACAGTTTCTGAAGAGTTTGAATTTCACTGATCCTCTTTCAGGCAGACAGCGTATGCATTTAACTGAAAACTTTGACCTATAGACAGACTGTAACACTGCATGGAATATATTTCTTGTCTTTGATTATATTGGGATAATGTACAGGAGACTATAAAAACATCCATTTGTGGATTAAAGCCCAACAGAAAATGAATCACCCAGCAAACCATGACTCTAGGCATATGTAAGCCAGTCTACCGAACAATGGTTGAAGCAGAAGAAATTTAACATACTATGAGTCAAAGTCTCAATCTTAATCAAGTAAGAATGTTGTGACAGGACCTCAGGCATGAATGTCATACATGCAGCCTACCAGCACTGAAGAATTCAAGTAGTACTATAGGAATGGATGGTTGTGCAGAAGCAAAAATCCCTAACTGTAAACAAAATGCTCTTTTAAAGGGAACTAAACTGAAAAAGACATGCATTTATCTTTCAGCAAGTAGGTTTGAAATGAATTATATCATATAGTCAGTGGAAATTCCCCATTTTAATCCATTTTACTCTAAAGTTATGAGAGAACAGAGAACAGTTTTGTTATCCTTGTAGCACTTGACATTAGATTTTTTCAGTTAAATAAGATACATCTTTGCAATTGTTTCGATTCAGTAGATGCAAAATATTAGCAGGATCAGAACTGCCACTCACACTGGCCACAGTCGGTGCCTCATTGTTAGTGTACTAAACATGTGTCCCAGCACACAGAGATTGTTCTGAGCTTCCAAGCTGCAAAGCTGATGCCGACTTGGGTCAAAGGCTTTTGAATTTGAATTATGCTGAAATATTTATTTGTCTCTGACAGAAAAAAAGAGAAACGGGAGTAATAAAAGAGTCACAGCTGCAGTACCATATTGTTGCCTAATGAGGCCACGAAAGATGAAAATGTTTAAGATAGGATGTGTTTTAGCACGGAAACGGTGTCGTCTAGAACTAAGGCTCTTAAATCAGATGTCATATGCAGTTCACGACGGACTCCTGCTGTTTATTGTGCACAGAAGGCACACTGTATAGAGTCAGCATCTACATTTCATGCCCACATCCGCTTTATGTAGCACTATTTATTATTAAAGGGCCCGTGTCCTACATTTTTCTTGCATTTAATTTTTTTTCTTTAATATATTGTTCACTTAAAGTAGGGTTTCACATTTGTATGGTTTCAACCACCAAAAAAAAAATGAATTCATTTAAACACACTATTTTTGTGATATAAGTAATTGAACGCTGTTCTGATTTGCTGCCCTGTTATATGCCTTATTCAAAAATCAGAAACCCTGAAACATTAACATTGTGATAAATGAACAACATTTGATAAAACAAGGGAAACAAACAAGGAACATTCATTTTAAATCATCTTTTTACATTTTTAAATCATCTTATTCATCTTTATGGTCACAGTATTAGAATGATGAAAGCAAACTGCCAGTGAAAATAAAGCTTCTTTAAATCTTAAGATGCTACTGATACACCATGATGCATGATCCCTATGTATTCTGATAGTATCTGGACAATGATACTATCAGAATATATAGATATACAGTTGACTGTTAAAGTTTCCATTATACAGAAAAGAGCACAGTATCACTAATGCTTTTATATGGTTAATATCACAGTCTTCCCTCTTGATCTAAGAGAATTTGTGGAAGCAGAAGCACAGATTAATGAGCATCGCCAGTACTGTTCCCATTACAGTAATAAAGATGTCTGACGAGTATGATTAGCACTTCTTATTACACAGCTCCCTCTTGAGGCAGTACTTAGAGATTGCTTTTGGTTGTGTGCTTTCCTTCACGTTAAGTCAATAACAGGGCTGTTTACTATTCCACCAGAAATCTGAGAAATGATCTATAGCAGGTCTATGGCAACCATAATGATCTAACAGGTCAATTTATTATAACTCTGTACCAGATAGGCTGCAATGGCTTGTCAGTAAATGTTTGCACTCTCTTTGTCTTTAAGGGGGATATAACATCAATGATGTGATGTTCTACTGGACGAGGGGAAACGAGTCGGTCAGTGGGTTGGACACTCTGCGTCTGGCCCAGTACACCGTAGAGGACCATTACACTTCAGTCTCGGAGGCAGTATATGAAACAGGTACAGAGAATCTGCAAGTTTACAACAAAATGGTCTTGAAAGGTTATTTTGGATGCAAAATTTAAACTGAATACTGCTTAGACATCCCTAACGTTAACAGCTGGTCAATGAAGGATCTTAAACATGTGTTTGTGCTACAATAAGTTAATTGTAAGACCTGTGCACAGTCTTCGCTTCTTTTATTTTTAAAGACAGTGCCCGAGAATGAGTGTGTATTATTTATAAAGCTCTATACTCTGTTAACCCCGTGAAATGAGCGTCCAGGACAAATAATCAGTCATGTGCATCATTTCTTCTTTAATGGTTTCATATCTAGTAATCTTGTAGATAATATCTAGTAACGCTTCATCCTGGTATTAAAGGTGCCTCTAAGCCACATGAGAGGACACTTTCATGTCATATCTTGTCATCACAACTTGATGAAACTTAACATCAGCTTGGGGAAAGGCTTTCAAGGTTGCAAGGGGAGTAGAAACTTTGAATGTAAGACACTTTATCACAGCTGCAGGGCCACAGTTTTCTGAATCAAAATATATTTTAAAAGAATAGGAATATTGACATATACACAGAATATTTGTGGTGTTTGGCATAGTTCATCAGATACAAAACTTGTTTCTGCTTACAATAACCTTTAATGAACATTTATAGAAACCACAAAACAGTATATGTGTCTTGTGTACAGTACTATAGTACAGTGATATTTTGCACAGTACTAGCCCAAAAAGGCACCATTAATCATTAGACCATCCCACAAAATCTAAGATGCCAGTCTCAAGTATATAATTAGGCATATAAACATCTAGTCCTATGAAATAGAATAGGGAGTTTGTCCCCCTCAGCCTTTATTCTTTGTGAAAGCTTGTACAATAGATGTTTATTAGACATTCAATTGTATTCAGTCAGAAGAACATTAGTTAGAACAGATTCTGATGTTGGATGATTGACAGTTCTGGATCACAAATACCACTCTATGTAACGGATGGAGCTCCATCACTCTAGAGAATGAGGGTCCTTTGGTTCACAGTCTGGTAGGGATGTATAATCATCTAACCGATGCTTGACATTCAGCATGATGACCTCAGGCTCATGTGCAGCTCCTGTAGAGACTTCTATTCTAACAGCAGTGCTTTTCTATGGAGATTATGTGCATGCAGTTGAATGGAGGTGTATTAAAGTAACTTACTTGAAAACAGAAAGCTTACTATATATTTTAGGTAGATGTAAAATGCAATGTATTGTAACAATATACTCTGTCTGTCCTCCTAGGAAACTATCCCAAACTCATCTTCCACTTTGAGCTGAAGAGAAGCATTCTGTACTTCATCTTGGAGACTTACGTGCCCTCCAGTTTGCTAGTTGTTCTGTCCTGGGTGTCCTTCTGGATCAGCCAGTCATCAGTCCCAGCTCGTATATGCATAGGTACATTATGGTCACAAATTACATGCTTTGTTGCCTGTGTCCAATTCCACTTCCCTTTGTTAGGCATGAATCCTTAATTGTGATGTTGTAAATGGGCTAAAAGGCAAGATGAAAAAGTCTATTGATCCTTGATCATCGGGTATTTCACATTCTAGAAATAAATGTACATGCATTATGTTTCCATTTTCTGTCAAATAGTACAACCGCTGTTGTGTTATAATCTAAAAACAGATTGCAGTAAGAATTGTTTTCTCCTAAATACACACAGGATCAGTCCTCATTGAATTATAAAACACTGCACTGAATAATTTAAACCAAATAAAACCAGATCATAAAACAAAGCCCCAGGATGTTCTTGATACCAGTGTTCACTTCAGTACAGTTCAATCCAAGGCCATGGAAGCTATAAGTGCTGTCAATTTAGGGTATTTTAGAAGGTGTGAAGTAGGGCTTGTCTAGATTGGTTAACTGATAGCCTAGTTGACTAATAAATCCACTAGTAAACGCTGTGAGTAGCAGTCAACATTTTTATGGTTTATGTCTAAAGTACTGCAGAAGAAAAAACAGCCCAAGCCGAATTTACTTTATAGGTGTGGAAATGCTACACAATACGAAACCAACTCCACTGGAAGTTAAACCTGCAAAATCACAATAGAATTGTAGATTTCAACTCATGTGGTATACTTTTCAGAAAACATGTCAGGTTATTGTGTATACTTATTACTGATTCAGCTTCCAGCTAAATTCTTGAATGACCTTTAAAAACAGGATTGCGTGGTATTTTTAAGTCTTGCAATAAATATTTTCCTTGAATTAATTTTTGCACTAAATGCTCTTTAATTTTTGCACTAAAAACATATTCTTTCGTTTCAGATTAATTTGTCTAATAATAAACTTCTATATTGTGGAAATAAAGCAATCTGACAAACAAGCACTACTATTTCAAGTGTATTATTTTGTTAAATCACTTGAATCTATGTGTTAAATATGGGTTTAATGTTTCATTTTGAAGGAGTGACCACAGTCTTGACAATGACCACTCTGATGATGGGAGCAAGGACGTCTCTACCCAATGCTAACTGCTTCATCAAGGCTATAGACGTGTATCTGGGAATCTGCTTCAGTTTCATCTTTGGGGCATTGATAGAATACGCTGTTGCTCACTTCTGCACACTCAACCATCCCGACTGCAACAGTGCACTCATGGTAAGACTGACGTATGATCAGATCAATCATCCATCCATCCATTTTCAACCCCTTTATCCCGCACTTGGGGTCGGGGGCTGGAGCCTATCCCAGCGAACGTGGGGTACACCCTAGACAGTTGCCAGCACGTCGCAGTTGCCACGTACAGAGACAGACAATTATTCACACTCACATTCACACCTAGGGGCAATTTAATGTGCTCAATTAACTTATCCCCCAATGCACACATGTTTTTGATGGTGGGAGGAAACCGGAGCTTCCAGAGGAAACCCACACATTCATGAGGAGAACATACAAACTCCACACAGAAAGACTCTGCAGCCAACCTGAGAGTCGAACGCAGGACTTTTTTGCTGTGAGGCAACAGCGCTAAACCCTGCGCCACCATACCTCCACTGTGTCTCTGTAGTTGTACCACAAGCAATAAAGTTTTGTGATTCTGATCTAGGCCTATCCAGATCATGACATTTTTGCTGATGGTGCAATAACAAATTATACATTTATTTGTTGTTTTTTTTTTTACACTGTATGCAACTGTTAAAGGATATGAGTAAAGTGGGCAAACTGGCCAGCTATCTTGCTTGCTAGCTCATGACTGACGAGAAATAAAACTAGCTCAAATTCATGTAAACACAAACTCATTGCTCACCGCTGCCCTCTAATGGTGTCATAAAACTTTGTTTTAGTAAGCCCCAGGTAAAAATGCCAGTAAAAATGCTATTTGTTATTTTTTCATTTGCCTAAACCCAAGTGCTGAAAACTTTTCAGCAATAGCATCTGCAGCAGTAGTTGAGACCGCACCTCTATTATAATTTGCTAATATATCATTTTTAGTGTACAAATGTTTCAATCACTCATGTCTTGTTTTTGCTCTTCCTCTCTTTTTCTCAGTATGGACACCACATGCATGACTGTGATGAGGATATGAACGGCATCGTCACTACCATTGCCAGCAATTCCGGTCGATCTAAGCGGCGGAAGGAATCCCCAACCCCGGCTCCTGCCCCGACCCCCACCGGAGAGCCTGCAGACGTAACCCCCAGCCCCCCTTCTCCTGAGGATAAGCCACCTGAGGCCCTGACGGAGCCCCTGAATTGCTGTATCAAAAACCTGTCCCATATAAGACAGATTCTGCGTTCTATGAACTGCTGTCATGTCAAGAACCCACATTACATTGACAACTATTCTCGCCTTACATTTCCACTCTCCTTCGTCCTAGTCAACCTCCTCTACTGGACTTACTACTTGTACTTTTAACACACCAGAGACAGAGCATTTTGCGGAAGTTCTGCCCCCAGTTTATATCAAAGGGTGAACTTTATGTTTGAGCATGAAGCAGTGTTAGTATCTTTAGACCGTATGTGTGTGAGACATTCTCCTTGTTTATACATATGTATGAAAGACTTGTAAGAGTTGCGTGCATGATGAGATGAGTGAGTGTGAGCGTATTTTTCTCTGCATATTCCTGTGCCTGAGTGTGTGCAGGTCCTTATCATTAATTCATCATTAGGTTGTTGTTAGATCATGTTCATATTTCTAATTCTTGCCCGGATCCTGCTAACATTCTGACATGATGCAATGACATGCAAAAGGAAGGGGCCAGGAAGGGCCGTCCTCTCTGATCCACAGCTGAAACTACATCAGCATATCGTTTGATCTTTCTTCATCTCTAATGATTTCTTTAGCGATGGCCCTGAGCATCAGTATTTAACAGATTTGTCATGAGCCGCAGCCGCGTAAAATGTTGTTATTATGCTCTGGTCCGAGCATCGCCCTGTTCCATCCTGTGCTTCTGCCACCGTGGGGCTTTACTCTCTGAGTTATTGTGCTGCTTAAATTGCTGGGCAGTGCTGCTGAGGGGCACACTGCAGCTATTGCTCTTCCTTTATTACCTCCGTAAATCCTCTGGCCCTGGCTCCCTCCCCTCAAACGTTATGGGGATCGACTCTCTTTGCAGGCTTGTGTAAACGATTTTATATGATTTGGCATTAAATTATTCATTTTGCAGTCAATTTTACAAGCAGGCAAAGAGCCAAGGCCATGTCTAGTTGCGGAGAAACAAGGCACTGATGTACAAAATGGACCGGTGGGTTGACGGGCCTCCGTACTCCACTGCACCCTTCCCTCCCAGGTGGCTCTACTGCCTGGCCAGTTAATGACACTGCAGTGGAAGTTAAAGAAGTGTGGGCATGTACACATGAGCATGTTGCCCTGCTCAGCACAATTCCACAGTAAAATAATTCGGGCAAATGTACTAAGCTGTCCGACATAACAGACAATTTTCAGTTTTTTTAAAACACCATTTTGACAGAAGATCCTGTTATTTTAAAGAGTGAACAAAAAAAACCAGATTAAACCAGGCATTTTCAAAAGAGACTTGTTAAAGTTGTCTATAATTAAAATAAAGGTAATATTAACAGTAATAAAAATAAAAAAGACCAAAGGTATAAAAAGGTATAAAAAGCACACAGAGAGCATTGAATGTTTTGCTAATTATGATTACAGTGAAATTAGTCCGCTAGGTCGAATCTCAGTTCAGCAAGTCTGGAATAGTGTTAAAACACTTCAAAAAACACTTTTATCAAGATACAAAGCATACAGTTATTAAAAGAGAGCTTTGATTGTTTTGCTAATTGTGATTACAATGAAGGTCAAATCAGTTCAGCACGTTGGGCATTGTATTAAAACCCATTCGGCGCGCAACAGCCCCTCTTTCGCTTTTAACTGCCTCCCATCTGGAGCAAAGCATCGCAAGTGCTTGATTTTATATTGAAATTTAATGCATGTTGCTTTTTCCTTTCCTGACTTTACAGATGTTACATGGCAGCTATACACTATATACTGTATATTCATGCCATTGTAAATGTTATGCTTTTAATTTGGCAAGTTGGTGGATGTAAAATTTGCCCTGTGTGGTTTTATAATGTAAATATCAAATCAAAGGATTTAATACCTTTATTCTCCTGTAGGAGGACGGTTCAACTGTTGATTTTTTGGTTTGTAAAGCCTGACTCAGAGTGTGAAGCATTTCATGCAGAATTTGAAAGGAATCTTTATCTTGGAGACTGAGAAAGTTCAAAATTCACCATATACTAAATGAGTGATATACCAGTATGTAATATGTTCATTCCTATAATCTATTCATGTTTGAGATTTTGAATTTTGGTGAAAGCACAGACCTTCCACCTCGCTGGTCATTTCATAAACAGCTACACACTGACCTCCTTTTCCTTACGTCATAATGCCATCTGACCACTAATTCCATGTTATATATAAATTGGGGGAACAGGGGATTTTGTTCATTTTCTCCAAACAGAAAGAAAAACGCCATGGTGAGGATTCACAATGTAATTTTATTTCCTGCATGAATTGTGCCTTTATATAACAATATTCTGTTCGTGTGACCTGTATGGGTACTTAATCTATAAAAAGTGATGTCCATTTTCCCTCATGGGAAATTTACATTTTATAGATTCTGATGTTCCTCCGAGGAAAAGGTGAAACCAGGCAAAACTCTTGCTAGTATTAGTTTTATAAAAAAGGAGGTAGCATGGTAACTATTTTTTGTGGGTTATTATTATTATTCAAAAGTCTTAATGGTAGTGCTACGGTTCCTTTGGGTTTTTTAAGGCATTATTGCCATTAAAATGTGCTTGGGACCATATTTAAGTTTATGACAGCATATGCATTTTTTTAAACATTTCAGTTCCAAATGCGTTCATCACATGAAAACAAGCAGAATGGGATATTGGAAGAGATTATTGTCTATGCTGTTAAATACTGAAAAGTGCCAAAGAGAGTGTGCATGAGTCAGAACGACGGTAATCACATTGTTCTAAATACATAATGAACACCCATAATAGCTCATCCATGACCTGATTACCCTGAGATATTCCTAAACCCTTTTCTTTGCTGTTTCTGTTAACTAGTTCAGCAATGCCTGACTGATTTTGTTCTCTTAGTTTTTTTTTTTTTTACCACATCTCTGATAGAGGTTGTGTATCAGTTACAGTCTTATGGACTCATATTTAGCATCGATCCAACATCTGGATGGACCTGACTATTCAATGCAGTATGTACAGCATTTGCTCTCTTGTGGAAACTGATCATTCAGTTACAAATGAACAGTTAAACTGCACTGCAGAAGACAATTACTTTGAAATGTTTTGCTTTTTTCCAGCATGATTTGCCAGCTGTTCTTAGAGTATGATGGAACACGTCAGCATCGGAAGATGTCACTGACTTCCTATTGTTTATATATATATAAATATATGTGTATACTGTAACATTGAACCATATACAAAGTCTAAAAGCTGGAAAAAGGATGTAAATAGATTGCATGTTTTCTTGATGTCTCTTGAAAATGATTAGTAGTTATCATAATAAACGAAAGAGTAGTGTCTTTACTTCTTGACCAATGTTTGGAGGGTAGGGGCTATAATTATGAAAAAAATCATTATTAGTCTTATTTATGTTAAAATAAATGCTACAATAGCATGTCGTGACCTGTGTGTTAGTTTCATCTGACTGAAATTGATGAATCACAATAGCATACAGTGTTTAATACCAAGGTATATTCTAGAGAAATCATAATATGCAGAGATTATCTACTATAATCCCTACTTTAATAATGATTTATTTCAATTAATAATGACTATGAGTGAGTCATTATTAATTGAAAGAAATCATTACCAATTTCTGGATCCATTTTTCAAATTTGCTTTCTCCTAAAAAGAAAAAGCCTAAAAGTTTTTTGGAAATAAAAAGCATGCTTGTAATTTTTAGTTAATTTTCATTTAATCGAATTGTTATGCTTCTTATATACAGTGTACACTTCTTAGTTGTGCTAGTACTGCATCAGTTACTTAATTCTGTTCTGTTGATTTGTTGGTACATTTTGGTTTGGATTTAGTCTAATTTCCCCTACTTTGGATTCATATGTAGTCTAAATAGAATTTTACATTTGTGGTATCTAGACAGACACAGTTTGTACGTGTCAATTAAGGGAATTCAGTTAGACAAACTCCATTAATAGGAAGAAACAGTTCACAGAATCGACCAATTACATTAACTATGGGTGAGACCAATGTGGTGGGAAAAAATTTTTCTGGAAGCACAGATTCACCACTGACTGTTTCTGTCAGTTGTTAGAAATGGAAAACACCAGCGGCTCTAAGCCTAAGATCTTTACCAACAAAGTCGCTGTAAAAGTGCAGCATAAATGTAAAATACATGTTGATATCTTTTACAAGAATGATCTAAAACAAGTAATGAATTAAATGGAATGAACATGGTATGAATGGTCTTTTATAGCTTAAAATGTTTATATTCCATAAAGAAATGCACACCAGAAACACTGTAGGAGCAGCACCAGAAATTGAAATGATCATAAAGGTGCTCTTACCCATTTTATGACAAATATGGACCAAACTTAAGGCCTAATAATCTCTGTTTAGCTCTGGCATATATGGTAGACGTTGTAAACCTTTTTGCTCAAGACGCAATGAACACTGCACATCATGATTTGGCCGGGACTGTCTGGTGATAGAAGGCCAAAGACCTTGAGAAAATTTGAAGGAAGCAGAATTTACATTCATATTTACAGAATATTGTAAATATAAGGGGATGGATTTTCCCACCAGACAGAGACTCAACAATTATCTTGTGGGATCCTTGCAGGTCACACACAATTACCTCTGGCTTCTTTTGCATTGGAAATGTGGATGCTGCACTGCACATGGGTACATACTTCACAGCATCCTGGGAAATTGGCTTCTGGAAAGTGGTGTGGAGGGGTAACTCACCAAGGACACAGTCTATCCATATAGTCCACAGTCCAATGCATCCCTGCAGATTAGTATATGGGGCAACAGGTCATGATTCTGCACCTTAACAGCAGCAGTTTATACCTTGTATTTTACCTTAATATCATGTTGGGAAGACTATGCTAGCTGAGTTTCTACGTTTTTTATTAATCATGAGGCTTGAAAAAATAATGCATGCAATTATCCTCTTCCCTCACACATTACTCCATATAAATACAGCTCAAACGCACAAAACTGCAGCGCTAACAAAAATGCATAATTAAACCCTGAGAGACTGAATAAAGATCCATATGGTGCGCACAGAACAGCTTCCATCTTTTGTTCTGAATGTGTATTGATGTTCCAATTATACTGGAAGACCAGCGTTGGAAAAATAATTGTTATTATTTCTGGATTATGAGTATGAAATGGTGCACATTAATTGACCGTAGGGTATTAATTAAGTGATTGATCCAGCTTCACTTTTTAAAACCCTGGAGCTGGATAATCAGTCGGCTTGGTCTCTAATTCATTCACCGAATCCTGTGTTGTCAAGTTATGTAACAATACAATGATCTTGTAAAACAATAATTGATCTAATGATGACCTCAGTTCCGAGGATGTCTTACAGAAGGGGGTAAAAGTCAGCTGAACTCAAATCAGGGGATTTATTGAAACAGCTAGTCTGCTAGTCTGGATGTAGAATGTAACAGAACTCTATTGATAAAAGAACGAGAAACAGGAAACTAAACGAGAAACAGAACACTGAACTAACATAGGGACAAAGCAAAAAGACCAGACACACAAAGACAATAACACATAGGGCCAAAAACACAAAGAAACCAACAAAACTAGACAGACCTGTCACAACGGAGGGGGCTAGTGTTGAGATGCGTAGGAAAGGGCAGGAAACCAGGGATCCATGCTGATATGACTTTATTAAACAAAGCGAAACAGAAACCTGGCTCGGGGGCCACGAGAAAACAAGAACATGAACGTGAATCAGAAACAGGGCAAAATCAGGGTAGAAATAAGGCGATGGACAGATAACTGGGGATAACACAAACAGGACTTAAATACTAACAGAAATCAGGGGCTAAACACAAACCAGGTGGAACTCAGGAACACGTGACAAATCCAGAACAGAACATGAATCAAAATAAAAGTCCTCAAAAACACAGAACTGAAAACAGAATCAAAAACTGAAAGGCAGCGGCCTCTAATGGCCACCGACCGAACCGTGACAAGACCACAGGGGCTGTATAACCTAACTAAGCACATGAGAAACACCTGGATAGTAGAGGAGACAGAATCAAGACAAAGGTGAACAGGATAACAAGGGGGTGGGGCTAAGACCAAAACAACAGACTCACATGGATCAGGTCAATAAAGGCATGTGGAGAATGTAAACTTAGACAAGAAAACAAGAGAAGAAAGATCATTATAAAAAGCCAAAAAACAGAAAAGATATGGACAATGTTACGGTTTAGGCAATGTCTTCAGTTTGATCGGGAGTCCCCTAGTCTCCGTGTGGGTTTCCTCAGGGTTCTCCAGTTTCCTCCCTTATTAAAAAACATGCCTGTCAGGTGAACTGGAGATGCTAAATTGCCCCTAGGTGTGGCTGTGTGTGTGTGTGTGTGTGCGTGTGTGTGTGTGTGTGTGTGTGTATGTATATATTTGTCTGTGTATCTGTCCTGTGATGCCTGGCTTTGGATTTCTTTACACTTCGTCACGTGACTGGTGTCACCACAGTCACCCTGGATACGGATTATTCAGTAAATAATTCAGATAATGAATGGATGGATGGATGGATGGATAAAGGGATGGATAGAGTCATATGGAACCAGGCTTTCTCTAAAGTTTATAACTCCATGTTGTATATGTTAACACCTTAATCATACAGAACTCTAATTAGACACATCAGTTCAGCTCAGAGAAAGACTGGTTTGGATCAGAGCCACCGTCTTGCAACAAAATGTTCTTATAAAATTATTACTATTTTTAGTAGTAGTAGTTGTAGCAGCAGTAGTCGCATAGTAAATAAACAAACACCTGAACGTTCAGAGAATAACTAAACATGTGGGCAAACATAAAATAAGCCCTCCTTCCTCCCAACCACATTACTGCCAGTGAGTGCCCCCACATACCTATAGTTTTAATCTTTGTCAGAGGTTTTTGTAAAAGTAAAAAGAAGTGAGACATGAATTCTGATTCTGGCTCTGACACATCTGGTTAATGTTTTGAAACTGTTACTTTAATACTGAACAGAGTCTGAAATGCTATGAACCAGAGACAAACAATAAACATTTAAAAGCTTCATATCTGTGGTAAAAAAAATACAAATTTGTCTTACATTTCGAGTGTTTAAGAGAATGGTGCAGAAATCACAATCAGGATCAGAAAACTTTATTGATCCCGAAGGAAATTGCTCAAATACAGATAGAAATGTGAACAAAAATGACTGTAAGCAATGCCTGTTATGAACCTGCTCAGAGAGCCTGTTGTGTTTGACTCCCATCCGTTTTGATGGACACTTCTACACTCCACATGGCAGAAATCAGCGTTGAAATATGCATCATGTTTCTGTAAAGTCAACGGTGCGGACAATCACGGAGGAGAATGAATTAAGTAAACCAATTAACACCATAACCGAGACGCTCTGGAGACCAGATGGAACCACTAGACGGCACTGTTTAATCACACGTAATTTCATGGCAGGTCCTCTGCTTTGCCCAGGAATTTAATGTGATTAAGAAACACATTTTACACTGAGGTTTACACAGGCTACAGGACCGGTGGCTGGCAATTTCCACTAATGCTTTTCAACAAATTATGTAAAACAAACCCTTTCCAGTATATTTAATTCTAGATTTGGGGCCTTTTTAGAGGAAAGAGACAACAA
Organism: Hemigrammopetersius urotaenia; assembly: GCA_037974485.1. Taxonomy (NCBI): domain Eukaryota; kingdom Metazoa; phylum Chordata; class Actinopteri; order Characiformes; family Alestidae; genus Hemigrammopetersius; species Hemigrammopetersius urotaenia. The sequence goes on along the minus strand of JBBPDC010000149.1, from coordinate 4,693,297 downwards.
ACATGACAGAAAGCCAGATAATTAATCTGCAAACCCTGACGCTCTTCCTGCATAAATCATTCCCTCACAGCTCAATTCACTTTGTTTACTACCCAGCTTGACCCTCATGTTTTGTTGAAATTGGCTTTACTTTCCTGTTGTTTTTCATTCAAGACATAAGTGCAATAATAATAATGTTTTAAGTGATCTAATCTTTTTCCCTTTCTATGTATTTATTTATATGTTCATTCTGATGTCTAATTAAAAAACACATATAAATTAATGGAAGACCTTTTGCCAAAAACAGATGGTTTACGGAGGGCCTGGGGTGTATAGAACCATAATCACAGCATGGAGATCATCAGTGTAAAGTCTGTCTAGAGATTTGCTTTAATTAGTCCATCTTGCTTTCCAGCTCACCAAACAGTCATAGACAGAATAAACTGTTCAGAAAGAAGCTGAAATTAGGGCTGGTATGACCATTTTAGAGTAAATTTTTGTATTTATTAATAATGCATTGTTTGTATTTGCCTAGTCTGCTAATAGGACATTTAAGTAAGAATTTCATTGTATTGTGTAACCATGACAATGAAAACTTTGAACACCTGAATCCATTTGAATCATTTCTACATAAGTACATAAAATATTCTGTAGAGTTGCTATTCAGTCCCTGAGTCTGAACTCTGAAAAAAGAGCAGAACAAATGAAGCAAATACGGACAATTTAATCATGAAAGGTGACATTGGGTTGAGTTTTCTTGAAGAGTTGAACGCACTAAACGTATGCACACACACACACACACACACACACACACACACACACACACACACACACACACACACACACACACACACA
>JBBPDC010000149.1:4674959-4692363 GCA_037974485.1 Hemigrammopetersius urotaenia | reverse complement strand
ATCTTTAAGTCCATCTCATGAAAAATCGGAGCAGAAACAAAGGTGTTGCGTTTATATTTTTGTTGAGTGTACATACATACATGCACATACACAAAGTGTATAAATCAACAATATTATATAATAAACAATCTAAATCCTATATACAGAAAATACAGGATTACAGAAATGAATACCACAGAGTGTAAATAAAGTGTGATCACAAAAAAACAAAAACTAGGAAAGTACGAGAGAGTTTCAGTACCGAGGCTGCCATCCACGGCACCATCCTACAATAAATGAATTTAACTAACACAATTAACTAACACAATTTGTGATCTTTTAGGGATGTGATGGTCTAACTATGATCTATGATAAAATCCTAGTCTACCAGCAGCTCTTAATTTTAAACATATGTTTACTAGTATGAGGGATGTGTTTTCTTGTGGATTATGAATGTTGCTCTGTTTAAGGGCATCTGCCAGACGCTGTAAATGTAAATGTAAAAGGAAATTTAAAACAGGTCCAGCATTAGACCCCTATAAGCAATCCCTATCCACAGCAGAGCTTTTTCCATATACAGCCCTCATTCTCTGATGAAGATCTCCCTTACATTAAGCCCCATCCCCGTCTGTTTCCTTTACCAAAGAGCCTTTTCTCCATGCTGCCTTCATCCTTCTGCTGTCAGACTGCTCTCAGCCCTCAGCTCAGCTCTGATGTATATTTAAGTTGCTCCCCCTGCCACCTCCATGTTAAAAAGCTCTCCCGGCTGCAGTGCAGCAGTGACATTGACCGTAGTGACGGCTCAAGGGTGCAGTACGGCTCTCTAAAAAGCTCACTTTCATCTCAAATCTCTTCTGCACCTGATCAAATGTCATGGCTGTGGTCATGCCTCTGGCATATTCCTTGTGTTTCTAGCCCTGTATCGCCTATACTCCACTCTCTGCCTCCCTGTTTGTGTATCTGTGTTGTGCTCATGGTGCTCCTCCCACTCTTCTGGTTGCTGACCAACCTGAACACCCTGCAGTCCATCTACTCATCAGCTCTGCAGTAAATCAGCCCCGGCTCCTCTCCCACTCAAAGCCAGATCCATGTTTCCAGGTCCTTGCAGGATCGCTTCTATATATCTGATACGTATATGAGGACTACATATTTTAAATAGATTTTTAGAACAGACATTTAGGGAGCAGATGGTAGTCTGGTGATATGAACCCCAGGGTCTTCCAGTGGCACCGCCGAGGTACTTTTGCACAAGGAACCATCCTCACACACTGCTCCCTGTCTCCATTGTGCAAGGCCTAGTCCTGGTCTGGGGGTGGAGTTTCAATCAGGCACTACTAGACAACCCTCTCTGGATCTCCACTCTAGATTTTCATGCAAGCCCATAATGCACTGGCCCACATTTAATATAAATAGACCATTAGGGACTGTCTACTTGTTTTTGGATTGCGGGTTTGTACTTGTCTGTCTATGTTCAGATTATCTAGTTTCTGGACTGTTTTCTGAACTCTGGATTTTGGACACTTTAGTCTTGGAACTGAATTACTCATTAAATTCTCTGTTTCTTAGTACTCTGCATTTGGGGTCATATCTGTGGCCATTACATGCTGTCAGCTGGTGACACTCACGTGAACTGGTTAAATGCAGAGTGATTTCCACCAGGATCAAAATAAAGCTAATAAAAAAGTTGGGTGCTTTGAATTGTATTGTCTAAGCATGCTTGGCCTGCCTGTTTTCCTGATCATCTCCCAACGTGCTGATCATTCATCCAGCCTTCTTCACCCCTGGTCCAGCCAGCATCTCCAGCCACCAGCTTCCCTCTGCCCTCATGCCTATGCCTGCCAAATCCCACACTTCCATCCTCCTTCACTCCTTTGAAAGCCAACAATAAACCATTTCGCATTCATTCTTCTCAGTATCTGTGTCCTGCATGGTTGATTGTAAGATCAAAATGCTCAGCTTCAGTACAGCTACATCCCGGATGCATGCAAAAGCAAAGAGACAGTGTGGGAGACCATGACCTAGCAAAGACATTTTTAAAAAAGATCAATGTTCAGTTCTGCATACATTTATGCACTAGGTTTTTCCAAGGTTCAAGGTTACTTTATTGTCTTCAGCAACTGTGTACATGTATATAGTGCGATGGGACAACTTTTCTCTGTGGGCCACAGTGCAACATATAGCAACATTCAACAAAACATTACAACAATACAAACAAAATAATAGACATCAATGTAAAGTCTAATGTGAATGGGATGTAAACAGTTTAATGTGAATGGGATGTAAACCTTTTAGACTGACTAATTTTGCTGCACAATTACAATATTGCACAGGAGGCAGTTTAGCAGCATTGAACAAAGTGCAAGGAATGGAAGAAACTGTACAGACAGCAAAGTGTGAAAGAGACTCAGACCCTCCAGCATGAATACAATTGCACCATATTGCAGTTTATTGCATGATATAAACATCTATTTATAATGGTAGTAACAACCGTCAGTTGTGTAGAAATGTAATTTTGAAGCCGAAAATGGAAATCTTGTTCCTGTGAAATCACAAAGATCAAGAGCATTTCAACCAACTCAAAGTCGTGTAAAAGGCACGTGAATTCATTTCCTGCTGAAACCTGCTAATCCAACACCGCAAAACAAAGCGCTGGCTACCCCCCGCCCCCCTCTCCGGAATCGAGAATTATAGAATTATTGTCTACGGCATCGGATTAACAGAGAGATAAGGATGTAATCTTAATGGGATCTGCTTAATCACAGAGACTGAAAAGACTGACACTTCAATGTCATCTCTTGTCAGACAGCAAAAGGTATTTTTCTGAACAATTAATACAAATCATGCAAACTTGCCATCGGGGACTAATTTACTGTCCCACTGGCTAAACACCCCTATTTTGTATGCATGTCTTTAATGATAAGTGGCGGAAAAGAATCAAAGTGAAACAACTGTTTGTGCACCGTATTGCATTGCTTGGCCTGCATTTCTGTTATAAAGGGCTACATCAATTTAAATGGGGTGCGTTCCTTGTGGGAAGAAAAATTACAGATAGTTTTTTAATTACAGATGTCATAAATGGGCATCTCCTTGATGATGTAAATGCAATCCTGTGCAAAAGTCTTGAGCCACTCTTTATTTCTTCATATTTTGCTGCCAAAGATCCAGACTTACTTGTTTTGACCTGACCAGTTTCAGAGGACTGTTCTTTGATTGTTAAGCCAAACAGTGACCTACATATGAATCATTTAAGCAGAACAAAGCACATCTAACTTTAGGCCTAAACCAGTGAGGGAACAGGAGCAGAATGATATCACAACTCAGCTTGCACCTTGTCCATCTTTGCTTAAACAGAATTATGTTTTTGAAAAAATCATATTATACACAAACTGACTACAGTTTGAGACCTGAACTCATAACAACAAAAGCCAAATGCCCCAGCACATGCAATACATTATTCCAAAACTACAGTTCATGAATGTATTTTTGGGCTCTGATATGTGTGTAGTGAGGACAATGGCTAAAGCCACAAGACTTATAAGCATCACTTTTCTCACCAGGCGCAAAGAAAGAGTCAGTCAAAGACTAGCAACTGGACCCCAGATGCTACCCTTGTGGATTTGAGTGAGAAGATATTTACTGCATATATAAAACCTCCTTTATCAAGCTTACTTTAGCAAGGACATGTGAAGGGAACCTTTAGATTTACAGCCAAAGTTTTGCAACATGTGAAGCATAATGAGTTATCAAGGCCATAAAACACCCCATATCTACCGAGAATTCTTTTATATTTTCCCAAATACAACAATCAGCTGTCCAGATGTAATATGTTTTTATTCAGGCTAGTTCATGGTCAACACAGGAACAATGCTAGGTCAGCGTGTTGGCAAGCAAATCCTCTTTGTACTTTCGTGTACTTCCAGACGAAACCTTAATTCAGATGCTAGGGCTTTTTGAGAGCCGTGTCTCTACCACTTCAGCTTATATTATCAGAGGAAATGGAGGAGTTGTTGTTGCTGATGTTTGACATTTCAGACTAAGTAGACTTGGGCTTATGTTATAAATTCTCATTTGTTTTCTTTTTTTCACAATGGCTTGATGTGCATCAATATTTCCACAAAATGCAAAAATCTGAGTCATAACATAAAAGTCAAATACAATATGTGACATACCAGTCTGGATAATAAAAGTCCCTGTGCTTCTATACAGTCATTTGCCTACTACTAGTATAGTAACACAGTTGCTCTTTACAGTGTCAGACTGGGTTTTGATTCCTGACAACATCACCATGCAATAGCAATAGCAAGTCATGTAATGCCATGGTTCCTGTGATTAGATTAAAGTTGCATGTGGCTCTGGATAAGAGTGTTTTCTGAATGCTATGAATGTATACTTTAAATCTTAATAGACTATAATGTTTCCCAACCTTGGTCCTGCAGGTACAATGTCCTTGACATGCCCTGCTTTCCCTGTTTTAATACACCTATTAAACCCAGTAAGGGGTTGGTAATAAGCTGATGTATTGGATCTGGTGTGTTCATGGAGTCTCCAAGTCTCCAAAAAGTGCCCCACCTCAACACCAACAAACCATTTGAAAGGTGTGTTGGAATAAAGCCTTTTTGTTCATCTAACCACAAACACAAGAACCTGGAATTTGTAAAACGCTACTGGAGCTTTAACTGAAACCAGGTTCATGGGCTGATGGGACAAAAATAGAACTTTACTCAGGGTAGGCTGGGCATGAAAAGAGGGATGAGATACAGAAATAAGCTAAACCTAACAGTTGAGTATGGTGGAGGGTCCGAGATGTTTCGTGGAGTGAAGGTAGCTCAGTGGGTAGGATACTTGCCTCCGGTCTACGGGGTGATGGGTTCGAATCCTACTTTCAGCACCACCACTGGGTCCCTGAGCAAGACCCCTAACCCTAAGTTGCTCCAGAGAGAGACTGCCCCCTGTAGGTAGGGAATGGAAGTCGCTTTGGATAAAAAGCGTCTGCTAAATGCCGTAAATGTAAATGTGGGTGTTGTTTCTTCATGGACCCAATAAATGTTCAACAGAAGTCACTATCCAAAGCACGCATCTAAAGGAATACAAAAAAAGTTCAATGACTGAATCCAACATGTGACCAACATCTTAGAAAAATAAATGTGACACATGGTTAAGTTTATTAAACCAAATTTACTTTAATTAAAGGTTTGATTTTCTTTCACAGTTTTACTATAATGATGTTATGGGAGCATTGAAAAGACTAAAACAAGCAGGCCAGTGGGCCTCCATGACCAGGGTTGGGAAACAATGTCCTACTGTACCTCATGAGGTCCGAGGCTCCATCTGCAGCATTGGAAATTCTCCAGTTCTCCAGTTTTTTTTGCATTGTTCTATTTCCCCTCTTCTAATATACCCCAGCTCATAATACATTTGGTAATTGCTCCATACATTAAAATGTGTTAGGAAATGAAAGGCACAGAACATGTGTGGTACAGAGGGACCCCTCATTCACAATTGGTCAGTTTATACAGAATCAGGGCTCTAGCAGATCAGCAGCTCTCCCCACAGCTGGTATGGCACCACAGCTCTGGAAGCAGTTCTCAAGGGCTTTGTGAAAGTCTGCAGAATCCGACCTGGCACTTTCTTTGGCACAGTGCCAGGCCGTTTCAACCAGGATGGGGAAAGAGCAGTGGACGGCATGCTGGAAGAAGGAGGCAGTATTTTTAACTGTAGTGGTACGTCATGGAGACCAGAAGCAGTGCACAAACCCTGATTGGGCTCTTGAGGGACAGAAGGAAGAGGGAGATCATGGGCACAATTTGTTCTCCTCGACTGATATGCTCCAGACTACACACTCCGCACTCTCCACTGTTCTAAAAGGCATGTTTGAACATTTTTTTGGGGGCCTCGTCATTACACTTAATGTAGAGAACCTGAAATAAACTGGTTTTGAGCTCACTGGCTTCTGCTATGCTTGACAAGATAATTCTGTTTGTGCAAAACTCTTTGGTCTTTTTGCCTCAACATACATCACTTTAATCTCCTTTCCCGATCATATGCTGCAGTGGGAAATGGTTTTAACATTCATGTTTAAATTTCATGTGTGTGTGTGTGTGTGTGTGTGTAGAAGCGTCTGGTAGGGGTTACTGCTGTGTGTAGACTCAGCTGTGGCCTCCCTCCTTGCTGACGGTGAATTGGCAGGTTCTGTCACTGCTGCCTACTTATAACTTCAGCCTGCAATTATGACTCAGTAAGCCCAGTGTGAGAGACGTGGGTAGCCCCATTTATTGACAGAACGAGCTAGAGGCCACTAGAGTCCTTTAAAAGGTTTCCAGTTGCAACCACTGCTGCTCCAGGAACTGTTTACCTTGAATGGAGCACTCAAAAATGGAATAGAATGAGAATTTTAACAATTACCATATTGGCCAATATAGAATATCTGTACAGTCAAATAATATTTGTTCAGCAAATATATAACATATGCATTATATGTATTATCCTGACCTAAATCCTGAACTAAATCAGGAAAACATTGCACTGTACAGTGCAGGTGTACAGTGCTGCTCTGATGCTTTTCTTCAATCCAGAGTAAAAGAATGAAAATGTAAAGAAGTAGAGAACACAGTAGAATATGACTCAAGCTGTATTCAACAGTATTACTGTAAATAACCTTAAATGCTGATATATGATGCATATATGTTTTAATAGTCTGTGGTATGGTATAGTTACATGACCGTATGTCATAAATCCGATCTGACTAATATTGTGAAGACATAAGTCCTGCTCAGACACCTTTGCTGAATATTTATGACCAGCAGGTCCTTTCCAGGGCAACAGTTATACTGGCAAACATGGACCTACAATTCCTCCCTCAAGGCATAGATGTAATGTACCCCAGCTTTAGAAAACAGGAGCAAATATTGTTTTAGTCTGTGCTTAACCTCCACAATTATCCATCAATCAATCCACAGATCTGTCCATAGCTTTAACTATTTATTTATAATAAATTAATGTTATGTAATAGTGGGGGTGGGAGTAGGGGTAGCTCAGTGGATCGGATACTTGCCTCTAGACCAAGAGGTCATGGGTTCGAATCCTAGCTTCAACATACCACCACTGGGTTCCTGAGCAAGACCCTTAACCCTAAGTTGCTCCAGGGAGACTGTCCCCTGTAGTTAGGGAATGGGAGTCGCTTTGGATAAAAGCGTCTACTAAATGCCGTAAATGTAAAAATGTAATTGTGTATGTATATGTTCTTCTGGTTGCATTTAAGTTTCCCACAATAAAGTTAAGCTGAGTTAACTCCATTACTCTAATTTCTGAGAAACAGTCAACTCCACAATTACTGCTATACTTGGAAAAAATCTGCAATGACGAAGAATTGCAATTAATAGGCGTACAAAAGCATTTATTGTCACCCCTAAAATTTGTTATGAACTTAATGCAACTAAATTATGTTTCAGAGTCTTTGGAGACTTTTAAGTTGTCATCTGCGATTTTCAGTTTCACTGAGGTGTAAATATGAGGTGATAAAGTAGTCAAATTCTTTTAATCAATTATTGATGTGGTGAAGGTTGGGGAATACACCAATGCAATAAGCCAAAAGTGAATTAACCTTCATGAATTGGGCAATTAAAACAGGTCCGCACCTGAACATGACCATGTCTATTGCAATAATTAAAGTCTAAAACAAGTGCAGCTGTAGCAAACCTGCCTAAAAGAGGCTAAATATTTATTTTAGCCCTCCACACAGTAAGGATTGTTAAAGAGGCAAACCTTTTCTCCAAGGACCATGACTGGATGTTTTCAAGGCAGCACTCTGGAGTCACTAAGTCTCCAAAAAAATGCACCACCTCCATATAAACAAACTATTTGGTAGGTATGTCAGAAGCAAGCCTATTTTTTCAGCTAACCACAAATTTAAGCACCAGGAATTTGTGAGATGCAATGAGAACTGGAATTGAACCTGGTTTGATAATCAGACGAGACAAAAATAGACATTTTTGGGGTCAAATACTCTCACTGAGGTAGAAAGGAGGATCTGAACAGGCCCAGTACTGCAGAGTAGGCTTAGATGGTTCACCCTGTATTCTACAAGCTGATCAAGAATGAGGTGAGGTGAAGGTGAAGACTGGTTGTCATGTTGGGGAATGGAGATGGGGTATACATACTGCTAAATGCAGCAGTGCTGTCATGTCCGGGGGGGCTAGTCCCTCTCGGACGTGCGTATCCTCGTGGCACGGACCAAAACACAGACCAGGGATCCATGCTGACGTGATTTATTAAAGAAAACAAGCGGGCCACCAGGAACAAGAATCAGAACGAGAAACAGGACCAATGTGCACTAACCGCGGCGATGGACTGACAGTGACGGTAACACAAAACGGAACCTAAATACATACAGTGATCAGGGGTAAACACAAACCAGCTGGAACTCAAAGCAACGTGACACATGAACAGAAAACAGCTGTAACTTAAAGCACGTGACCACAGAACAAAACAGACAGGCGTGTCAAAATAAAAGGCCCTAAAACATGAGCAAACAGAACAGAAAAAACAACTGAAAAGCAGTGGCCCTCACTGGCCACTGGCCGAACCGTGACAAGTGCCAATAAATGGGACTTGGTTATATCAATTATTTAGAGACTTTTGTTTTTTTTTTACATACATTTATTTCAAATAAGGGTAGTTTTTTTTCATATTTTCAATGTGATATTAAGTTAACAACACAAAATCATTTATTTTCCCATGGCCTTTTTGTCACATCTTCTAAGCAAGATTGAGCTGACTGATGCTAACAGATGAATAAAAATAAAGGTTTAAAGACTACTGTCTGGATTGCACTACAGGCGTTGAGCTTGCATTTGTTGAAGAATGTTAAAAATGACAAATAAACTTGAATCACAGCAGTATAGCAGTAACAAGAGGCCACTGGTTTAAACACGTTGTGTTAGCCCAGGTGCATCACGATGGTGGTCCAGTCACCAGAGGCGGAATGTGTATGCATATTATATCTCTCCCTCTTTCGCTCGCTCTCTCTCTCTCTCTCTCTCCTCTCTCTCTCCTCTCTCTCTCTCTCCTCTCTCTCTCTCTCTCTCTCCTCTCTCTCTCTCCCTCTCTCGGCTGGGTTCTGCTCTCTTCTGTTATAGCAGGTGAGTTTTCAGTCTCAAGCCTCCCCAGCACAAACACACATGGACTGAATGTACATAGTGATTTTGGAAAGAGAGAGGAGGGTGTATCCACTGCTGTGTGGATGTGTAGTTTGGCTTTGGTTAGAGCCTGGACAAGAGGAGGTCCGCTCTGAGCAATATGCAAGAGTCTATTTTCCAGTCTCTCCACACCCTAACTTGTTTTGATTCTCTTTTTCTCTTTTCCCCTCATTGATGAGATTATAGCGTTCCCCTCTTCTGCCTCCAGGCCTTCTCTTCCAAGCAGGCGCAGCTGTGTGTATGTGTGTGTGTATATGTGTGTGTCTTGAGTGCATGACCCTGGGAGCTCCGAGGTTATTGTAACTGTGGCAGCAATATGGGATCCTGTGTTTTAACTGTGCGGTTGACTCATTTTCTTTAACTGTGGCAACACATTGAAGCTTTCTGCAGTACCTCACTACCACATGAGCCAGCGCTGTGGTTTACAACCAATTAAAAAGTTCTGGATGCTCCAGCAGCTGTGCTTGTGGTGGGGAAGGAGGCAAACAGAGTGGAACACGGCAGCTGAAAAGACCCAGAGCAATTATACTACTGCTGAAAAGCTTCAATACCATAAAAGCAGTTTTGCAGCAGATATGCTTATAAATGGTTATAATATGATTCCAGATCTCCACAGCTCCATAGGCTTCTGTGAGAAATCTGGCCTTACACTGAGAGTCATTTAGAGACTTTGAGTTCATTCTCCAGTGATGCCACAGCCATTGGTGACTGGAAAGGGAGCATAATTGGCTTCACTCCGTGTTTGGGTGGGACAACTCCCTCTCTCTCATCCCTCAGCCAGCACAGGAGACATAACAGAACTGACTGCCTCCTCAAAGTGCTTTGAGCTGTCCAGTTTGTCTCAAAGGATGTGGCAGCTCTTCAAATATCTTGGATGAAGCATGTGCACGCCTTCACTCTTCCAGCGTTTCAGAGTTGTGTGATAGAAGGAGGCCTATCTAGTGGCTGAAATTGGACATGACTAAATTGGTGAGAACACTGGGCAGAAGAAAAAGTGAAGCACTGACAGTCTGGTATATAACTGTATTCTCAAAGATAAAAGTACCACAATGCAGCAGAGCAGCATGGATCAGATCAGCAGTCCCTCCACTCTCAGTCTCAGATGTACAATTTCCTGAACATCCTCTCATCTCTCTCAAGAATGAGAGAGAGCACGATGCTCGCTCCTCAAAGCAAAGGCAGGGGTCAGATGAGAGGAAAACATGCTAAATTATACATTGAACAAAAGACGCTTGTTTCCGTGGAGTGTTTTCTTGTCCTCAGGCGGAGAAGAGGAGTTGGGGGATGAATGGAAAGTGAATGGAATGTTTGCATGAAGGCTGTGGAGATTGGCATGGTAGCCCCCGAACTGCGTACTGGCCATCCCTCAGTAAGTCTTCTATGAGCCTGACTTTTTAATAGAGATGCTGCTGAGGTCTGGGGCTTATGTCCTAACCTTCAGACAGCTGCCTAACACAGCATGAAATCTCCGTCCCCGGAGAGATCCTCAGCCCGGGTTGGCCTGGGTCTCACTCCAGGGAGAAACCACCAATTACATTATACTGCTCAGACCCAGCAGCGGCGCACCACACTGAGATACTAAAGACTCTTGAGCCAGAAGTCTCATTACTGCTACATAAAGTGGTGTTTTAGCATGCTGTATTAGGACAGAGTTCTCTTTGTTTCATGCAGTCGTAAATCATTTAGTAACGTCTATAGCTGTATCTCCATGCAAGAATAAGAGGGGTCAGCCCAAGTGTTTGGATGCCCTTAGGTGGCTTTACCCTTTAAATTTCAGACTTACTATTCAATTGTTAATCTTACCTTTGATGACACTGTTTTAATAAAGAGGAGTTTTTTTTCTCCGTAATTCAGTGTTAGCATGTTGACAAGACCCCTGTAGTTTTGCTTAGCTACAACAGCATGGTCCAGCTCTGTTCTGGCAAAGCTTGACCAGCTATGCAGGAATTAGCTACGCATTTGTGAGAGGAGCATGGGGAGGTTACTTTAAGGCGTTAATAATTTTGCTCGGTTTCACTTTTGAAGCTTGATAAGATTATCTCTTCTTCTCACAAGACACCACATTAGTGCAGTGTTCCAGTCCTAATGTCAGACCACAGGAGTAGATATGCTTCACAGCTGTGGGAGCTTACACTGTGTGTGTGTGTGTGTGTGTGTGTGTTTGTGTGTCTGTGTGTGTGACTGGAATATTCTCTCAAGAAAAAAGAGCAAGAAAGACAGAAGTGAAGAGGGAGTGAAATATGAAGATGGTGTCTGACCAATCGCCTGAAAGAGATCGTAGGCATGAGACAGCTTTTCATGATAAGGTGTACGTGTTTGTGTGTGTGAGTGTGTGATTTGTTATTGTAATGAGGACAAGAAGGCCTCATTACTTGGCAAGGAAGAAGTAGAAATAAACACATTTTCTTTTTTAAATGGATCTACTTATGGACGCATACAGGAAGTCCATCTCATTTGGATCCTCCTCACGCAGACTGGATTACTGCTGGGACTCCAATACCGTCACTCTGACCCACTGGGCAATGCTGGGCTTCGTTGTTGCAATAATAATGGTTTTCTCCTTTTAGAGCTGATAGAAACACATTAAAAAACAATGGGAAATATCTCAGCATGTTTCACACAGTACACTGATCCAAGGCACTGGACAGTGGATGTGGCATGTAAACACTGCATTGTTTACAGTGATGGGACAGTCTAAGATGCACAGAGCAAGCACATAAACCAGGCTCTGTCTAAGAACTGTGGCGTAAGACCAACTCCACCATAAAGGGAAGCCTGAATCAAAGCAAGCTTAAGCTCAAGGTCAAACGTCACCCCCGTCAGCGGGAAAGAGTCAATTCTCATTCAGCTACACACTTACAGCAGCCTCTGCCCTGGCTGCATTTAGTTAGAGCCCATTCATATCCCCTTTGCTGGCTGATTCACTGAGCTGAAGCCAAGCCTCACTGTGGCCTTCTTTAGCGGTAGCCCCGCCTTGGTTCCAGAACACTGAGCCAGGGGTATCGCACTTTATAAAAAGATCCTTGATCAGGGCCACTGCTCAGCATACGGGCCAAAACCTCACTGTTAGGACTTCAGTCATGAGAAAAACTGCCCTCGCTCCTAAAAAATACCACTTGTCAGTAGCTCACGTTGTCTTCCAATTACAACAGTGCTATAAACGTATTTTACCAGAGAAAACTCAATGAGAACATATTCTCATTCACAAGCGTATCAAGGAGTTAGAAGGAGGCCAGGGGTCTCTCATGGCCTTGGTATAATGTGGGAGTGTGCAACAGTTTCCTAGTGTGGAGTAGACGAACAGGACTTTATTATTAAAATTCATTAATAAACAGTTGAAGGCCTGGTGGTTACAGAGTTGCCCCAGTGATTGCAATGCCATGGGCTCGAGTCCCAGAACAGCCAATGGCACCACTGAGGTACCCTTGCGCAAGGTACTGCCCCCACACACTGCTCCCCGGGGCTACTCGCTGCTTCACTTGGGGTGAATGGGTTGAATGCTGAGAACACTTTCACACTGTTCACATTGTGTGCTGTTCCGTGTTCACAAGTGATAAATTGACACTTTATACTTTACATCAACAAACGAACAAGAAACATGAGACTAAATGAGAAACCAACAACACTGAACTAACATAAGACTAATAAAAGGAAATCAACTAAAGCAAAAAGAGACCAGGTGGAAGACACATCATCATGGACACAGTGGGGGCAAAAACAAAGTGAGAAGCACAGGACAAAACACAGAGCAATCATTCAATTAAAAAAACTCAGAGCAAGACAGTCCAAGCAAAAAGATCACAGAAGGAGATTAATCAAGCAAAAAAATCACAGAGCGAAACATAAAGAACCAACAATACTAGACTGAAGACTAATACTAATACTTTATAATAATTTATTTATTAATACTAATACTTCAAGTAACAACACACAGTAACTGTGGTCCTCTCTGTCTGTGCAATACATCTGTATTGTAACATACACAACAATTTACACGGCACTGAGACCTTACACTGCACTGTCACTTTATATTATGCAACTTAACCTGTGACTAGTTATTGTCGCTGCACTGCTTTGTCTTTCATGTCTTTCATGTCTTTTATGTCTTTATGTTCTATCTGTGAAGAGGGTGATCAAGTAAGAATTTAATTGTGCTCTGTACACTGTACTCTGTACACTGTACATATGACAATAAACGTCAACTTCAACCTCGACTTCACTTCAACCTGAGCAGGGGAAGAGGCAGGAGCAAGAAACAGGTGAACAGGGTAACAAGTGGGTGTGGCTAAGACCAAGACCAAAACAATATACCCACATTGTCCAGGATCGGGATTCACCACCACTGGAATAAAACACACCCTTGTCTAAAAACATCTATGAGAAACGAATGCTTCAAGTAACAATTTCACCAATTGAATTGTAATTTAACTTCACCTTGATCTATAAGACATTCCAAAGCTAGGCTGAAGTGTTACTTGAAAAGTCCCCCATTTCGGCTGGCACTCTAGGAATTAAAGGGGGCTAGGAGTGGGCTACCTGTGGTGAACAAAAGGGGACACCTGACGTCTAATGAAAGTTGAATGAAGGAATGCATTTGATGGATCAAAAGACCAAGCTCCTGCATATCTCTGAAGCCGCAAATCTCTGAACCGGCGTGTCTCTGAACTGCCACACAGTCTGAATTCATTGCAAAAATGTGAAATATCAGAATCATCATTTTCTTTTTTTTTCTGCTTCACGTTTAATGTTTCATTTATGCTCTCCTGACGTTCTGCTGATGCTCTGAGAAGCGACAATGGCTCTGAATTTCTCTCCATCTGTTCTCCAGTTCCTCTTTTCATATCTGTGTACCTGTCAGGTCTGCGCCAGCAGAAGTGCGTTGTACGTGTCTCTTGTTCCCAGTTTCTCGTCTATGCTAGAGGAAGATTAGACAGTTGTTAGACTAGATTAGATTGCACATATGGGACCAAACCTGTCAAAAGTTCTCAAATCATCTTTATTCCATGTGGACTGTGCAGGTTTTTAACTTTCTTTGTTGCTGTGGTTGTAATGGTGTGTCGTAGGTGAACACAAATTTCAAGAGCAGCTCTTAGAGATCAGTGAGTGTTTCTGGAGTTTATAGCAGTGAGAAGCATGAATGAAAGGTCCAAGCTCATCATAATTATCATTAAAGTAAAACTGCAGTAGCACAGTAGCAAGTCAAAACAGACCTTTTTTGGAATCGTTTTTAGCACAAGCATTGTCAAATCACTCAAAAGACTTTTTTAACAGAAGGCTCTAAATGCACTAGCCAGGCTTCCTTATGCACGTTTATCAAATATAAAGACAATCCTGTTAAAAAATATGATGTTTTTTTCTTCTGAGTAAAAGTGATGTGGATACTAAAAGTCTAGGAAAAGTAAAAAATAAATAAGCATTAAAATCACCCTTTCAACGAATGTGAACTCATTTTTCAGAAACTACAGAAAATATATAATCAAACTATATATTTTTAAATCTTTCTATTTTTAAATCTTTCTATTTTTAAATCATTGTTTTCCACAGGCTGTTCCCTTTTGAGTATTGACTTTTCACAGTCAGATTATAGTGAATTAAATCATGTCCTGCCCATATGTGTGTATATACATATATCATCCCATTACATTTGGAAATACTTTTCATTAATGCTGAAAATGGGTTTAAATGTTAATGTTTAATTAATGTTTAATAATGAATGTAGCCGCTTTATGTGTAGAGTCTATTAAATGGTGGGACAAACATGCCAAATAAAAGATGAATCAATAAATCAATGGATAAAATATGATGCAATGAGTAAATTAGTGGTAAAAAAAAAGGTAATTTAGCTAATTTAACAAGATGAATGAAGAAATAAACAAATAAATATAAATGTGACATAAAATTGTAAATAAAAAATGGGGATATCCATAATGTTACGGTCTGGTCAGCGGCCGGTAGGGGTCGCTGCTTTTCTGTTTTTGTTTCTTTTCGGTTCTCTTTCTGTTGGGCTTTTATTTTGATAGTTTCCTTGTGGTTCTTGTTACGTGTGTTTGCCCTCACCTGTTTCCTGTTTGTGTTCCCCAGGTGCCTCGTGTTTTCCCCAGTCCTGTCTGTGTATTTAAGTTCCGCTTGTGTAACTGTCATGTTGTCGGTCATTGTCCTTATATGTCCTCCTTTCTTTGTTTGAAACCTCAGTGTTGGTTCTGGTTCTAGTAACGGCCACCGTGCCCTGTTTCTTTGTTTGTCTCGAATAAAACCATAAGAATGGATTCTCGTTCTCCTGCCTGGTCACTCCCAAGAGGCAGTTCATGGTTGTGGGGGTTTAGCCCCTCCGGCCATGACACATAAGCCTACTCATAAAACAGCTTTCTGTGTTTTAGAGACTAGAAATGTATTCCCTTTATGTCAGCTATTGCTGTCATATTTGCATCTTGATTTATTTTTCACTTATTGATTGATTGATGGGTTTATTAAAATTTTTATTTATTTATCATTTTTCACTGCAGCCATGGTCCACAGGAGCGGTGCTCTGACAGAGAAATGAATGGAGAAAATACTGAGCTCTGGAATCCAGCGTATCGATCAGATTGGTTCAAAACCATTACCTACGCAGCCACCTGTGCACAGATGGAAAACCGTCTCAGCTGGAGCTGAGTTTACTGTGTGTAATTACCAATCATTCTGAACCATGTAATTTCAAATCCTTCACACTAGGCAAGTATTAGGTATTGTTCTCTCTGTATATCCACTCGTAAAGAACTTGTATAGTAGAAAGCTGACCTTCTTCTATGCAAATGCTTATAAAATGCTTAAAAATGTACCATTTACTCCCTACACTGCAAAAACTCCTGATCTAAGCCTAAAAGTCTTGTTTTGAGAATAATATACTATATAAGAGGAAATTTTTTGCTCTTATATAGCATATAAAGATTGTTTTAAGATATTTTTCCTATTTAAATAAATCTTTAGACTAGAAACAAGTGAAATTACCCAGCAGTAAGATATTTATACTTGGTAAGATTTCTTGAAATATGGAAAAAATACCTTAAACAATCTTAATAATCTTACAAAGTCTGCTCTTATATAGTATATTAAAAAACAAGATCAAGAAGACTTTTAGGCTAGAAATAAGATTGCAAATCTTAGTTAGATCAGGAGTTTTTGCAGTGTAGCCCATATGGTCCACACATGACCCTATGGGGCACGAGTTTTTAATTATGTCACATAAAAACAAATCATTTATATTTATCATCCTACTTAAAGCACAGCACTGTAGATAAACCCAGGCATGATAGCAATTGGAATAAGTGTTTTAAGCCAGATTGCTTTTCGATTGATGCTCAATACAGGGCACCCACTCATCCATCTACCCACTTTGGAACATTTGAAAACATGTAAATGGTCCAAATTGTTCTGGGCTTGGTTGTAAAGTCCTGGGAGAAACCTTTCAATAATGTAAAAGTTTCTATGACATGATATTCCTTGAACCTCAGCTTGCTTTCATTCCTTGCTTTGAAAAATGATCAAATGGTTCTTTAGGGAACAAACTGTGATTTTTCTATGGCATTACTCCAGAAGATCTTTCTTGGACCTTAATCTTTAAGATTCAAGATCTTTGGGCCTCCCTTTTGGGTTTGTTCTGTAGCAGAATTTGACATATTAAACTGTCGATATTACACTTTTCAGCCATTCCTTTCGGTCTCCTCACTGTGTGATGAATGTTACATTGCTCTAAAGTACACTAAACTCTTAATAACAGTTCTTCCTGTTGATTGCATTGCTATTTGTTGACAGGAGAATCCACTTACATTACCACTGAGAAAATACCTGTACCTCACTATGGAGCAATGAAGCCTCTGGTTCTCATTAGCTGGTAGCCCAGTGAGCACTGATGGCCTCCATCCAAGCATTTCTCTGTCTCTCCTCCATGTGGAGATTTATCATTTCAGAAGATGATGATGTCAGTTTGGTGCATCTTTCTCTCTCTCCCTGAGTCGAGAAGGAGGGACGATTACCCCAATGGAGTTCCAAAGCTGTAGAGGTGAAAGTACATCTGTGTAAACAACTCCTCCAGGCAGCCAGGGGAGCGACAGAATGTGAAAGGAACGCAAAAGCCTAACGTATGTTTTTCGTTTCCACTCCCAGAACGAGGGTGTGTATGTAAGTGTGTGTGTGTGTGTGTGTGTGTGTGTGTGTGTGTGTGTGTGTGTGTGTGTGTGTGTGTGTGTGTGTGT
>JBBPDC010000149.1:4629735-4642619 GCA_037974485.1 Hemigrammopetersius urotaenia | reverse complement strand
AGAGAGAGAGAGATGATCCATGCGCTTCGGAAAAGTCACGAACGAGAGAGAGAGAGAGAGAGAGACAGACAGACAGACAGACACAGACAGAGTCTTCCAAAAGGCACAGACTCAATGCGCCGTCAGTGTGTGCTTCTCTGCTTTGTTTTGAATTTGCTGGAGGGTGTATTTTGTCCTCTGGTTGGTTACCAGGTGATAACAACAAAGCGTGTAGAAAAATGGTTGCTGTCAGTGTGCACACACTGCATTCTAATGGGCTGGTTACATAGATGCATAGGATTTCACTCAACAGAGCATATGTTTTATACTATTGTCAGAAAACTTAGTTTAGAATTTGAAGTTTGTTATAAAAGAAGTTTTGGTGTAAACACAATGGGCTGTGTGTGTCTTGGCAGTGACCTGGTGTGTTTATAGTCCTTGTCTTCCTCTGGTTCTCTACCGGGCATTGTTGACAGTTTAATGTGTCTTGTTCATGCTGTTAATCTCTCTTGTTTATTTTACTCTATGTATTCTAGTGGTTCTTTTTTTACCAGTTATTCCTGTCATGAGGTTTCCCAGTGCTCATTTCTCCAGGTGCTAATTACCTCCTTATGTTTAAACGGACCCTTAAGTAAACAGAATCTGCACATGCCTCCTACCTCATCACTTTCTACTCCAAGATTGCACTCCATTGATTTGCATTTGATCAGTCAAAACGGGTTTTGATTCCAGGCCACAGTTATCAAATGTTCCATGGTTGATGTTCCACCAATCGGCTACATCTGAGTCTGAGGCTCATAATATATTTGCAGAATTATTCATCCCAATCATCAAAAAATACAAATGTATTTTATCACATTTATTAAGCCAAAATGAATAAAATATACACACACCCACACACTGTCATCTGTATCTGTACATGTTTGAGTGAATGCTAGGTCATGTTTACAAAGTGTAAACCCCTCGCTTATCCACTGTGATGCTTTTAAAAGTTTAGTGTCAGCTAATTTATCTCAATTCAAGAGCTGTCTGTGTGTTCTTATCTGTTCAGGGATCTGTCCAACAACCGGATTGGCTGCCTCTCTCCCGAGATGTTTCTTGACCTTGGCAATCTCTCTAAGCTGTGAGTAATGGACTAACTCTGCTCCTGTGCTGACCCACTCAGGCTTTGTATCACACACAAGACTCGGTGATAATAATGTGGAGGTGGGCTGTACTTCGGCTTGTTTGCACTTAAAAGGGATAGTTTGATAAGCTTTCTTGTATGTGTTTTACAGAAATATATCGGGAAATATTTTCTCCACACTGCCTGAGGGACTGTTCGTGCACTTGAGTTCTCTGAGAGTTCTGTAAGAAGATGCAGCATTACTTCTGCATACATACATAACCCATTACAAATGCATAAACTAATCATATCCACTTACTACTTTATATTCCTGTGTGTGGTTGTGTTTGTTTCATCAGGCTCTTCAGTACCGATTACCTGTTTTGCGACTGCCAGCTGGAGTGGTTGTGGCTGTGGACCCGAGCCAGATCCGTACGTGTGGGCAATGACACTGCGTGTGTGTATCCCACGCGTCTCCACGGCCTTGCGTTCCGCAGCCTCAGAGAAAATCAGCTCATCTGTGGTAATATACCAAGCATGTGTGTTTCTGTGCATGTGGTTTTAAATGATTGCTAATTCCAGGCTTCCAGGGCCACATGGGGCACACATGGAAAGTACTGTGCTTTACTCTTGCACTGGGGGATTATGGAGGTTGCCTCTCAGCCTCCTGCTCTTCATTAAGGTGCTGCAGGCATCGCAGCTTAGGATGCAACTTCACTGCTACAGGCTGTCTCTGATCTTTGATCAGATACCTTTGTATTTATGAATCATAAAACTGATTCTAGGTTTAGCACTCCCTCATCTGAGATGTTGAAAACAGACCCTGTTGTTTAAAATGGCCACCGTAAAGGAGAGCTGGATATGGTTTAGCTGTGGCATAGGTTGAGATAAGTTTTGGGGGTGTATTTATGAAATACAGCTAGCTACTAGCTAAATAAAATAAAGTTTTGGTTGATCAACTACATCTGTGAATTGTGGAAAATGCTGTCAGATCTGAGATTTGAAACCAATATACCAGAACTAAGGCACTATGGTAATTGGTTGGATTGATAAGCTTCCATACTTGCTAGCGACATTAGCCTTACAGCTCCTGTTCAAAAATAACGAAACAAACTTGTCCGTGGCTAATTAAAACGTTTTGGCTAATTTGGAAAATCTGATGCTCCAACTATCAGTTAATGCTTTAGAGACCTCACACACCTCACAAAAGGCTTGCTCTGTAGATTTGTAATTAGATGATGAGTTGAACTAAAGCGCTCACTAATTAGCTGAGTGAGTTGTATCAGGTATATTAGAACATGTGCCAGGAAAGACTCTAAACCACTGAGTTCTGTAGCCCTCTGGGACTGGAGTCCATCACACTTGTTAAAACACACGGTAGCCTCAGTATGGGCTTGAGTGGTCTGTGTGTAATTGCTGGCTGTGTGTTTGTGGAGTAGCAGAGCTGGAATTAGCAGCAGGAATCCTGCAGTCTCTTTTCCAGCTCACTCCATCCATTACAGGATTAGAACAGTAATGTTCAGCTTCTTGTCCTGCACACTGTCTGGCTGCTCAGATCTGCTACAGCAACCACATACAAAACAGTATTTATGCTCCTGCCAATCTCTCCCCTACACACTAGCCACTGCTACAAGTGCTATTGTAATGGTATTTTCAAGGTCATTATATCCATACGGGTTTACTAAAGCGTTCTTCGCTGAGCTGGAAGTGTGCGCGGCTGAATGGGGAGTATTATGTGTATGGAATCATAACCTATTCTAACAGAAGCCTCCACAGCTGCTTCATTCCATTAGCTCTTAATACGGCATGCTGCTCCATAACTCGGTGCTTTATGAAGACTTTTATTACATAAGAGCAGCAGGCAAAAACACACACACACACACAATGCACATGCACACACACAAAATGCACTCAGCCACAAGAACAGTCATTGTATTATACACATCTGGCTTGTGGCTGGAGGAGAAAGAGGTATATATCTCCTTTTCTCTCTCTCTTCATTCCTCTTTCTCTGGAGTGCAGTGATAAGGCAACACAGACTCGTTTCAAATTGTTACGCTCTCTCTCCATCCTTTATGGGTTCTGTAGGGACCGTATGGCACAGGCTACTGTTTTATGTCCAGATCATGAATATCAGGGCTACAAGTTCAAGACCAGTCAAATATTCAGACAAACCTGTTTCATTGCTTTTAATGAATGCTTTTATTGCTTACAATGCCAAATTAGTTCTGAGGTGTAGTTCTGTCCAAACCTTTGATTGATATATATATATTTACAGGCAAAGACTTACCAAATAGAGGCCCTTGGAGATGAAAGGGTTAAAGAGAGACATGACAGTCAAAAATCAGAGCTGTTTGATAAGGAGAAAGGCTGTTGTGTTTTCTTTTCTCTAATGGTGAGCATCATTTTATGCTGAAAATAAGTCTAAACACACTGTAAGGGACCAAACAGTGGACACAAGCATTTTCATTTCAAAGCATTTTCATTTCACATGGGTTTATTATCCCCTAAAACTACTATAAACTAGGCCTACAAAGAGGTTAGACAAACTTAACCTTAACATGACTTTAACAAAACAAGACTGACCTATTACAGTGAAACAAAGGGGGACATATATATAGTTGCTTGGCCAAACCAAAGAACACAAAAAGGGGTAAACAAAATACACATTACTTCCAACCCAGACAAAACAAATCACAAAACAAAAACCCCCTCTGGCACATGGTGTGAAATGGTACAGCCTAATATGCAGGCCCTGAGATTTAGGTGTCCTCGGCCTCGGCCACACCTTTGCCCAACCAGGAAGGGACCGCCTGCAACAATCTGCAAAGGTAACTCAAAGAACAAAGAAACACCTGGCTAATGACAAACCAACTTTTTCTGCAACCTTACAGTATGTGCACTCCATATGAAACAATGTAAGGTTAAAGCAAACAAACTATAAATCAAGTGAAATGTCTAATGTGAATGATTTAAACATGATAGTATAATTGAATGTGCAGCACATTAACAAAGTGCAATGGAATAACACTCCCTTGTGTGGCTGTGGCCATTACACAGACTTAGGCACAGATACACCATGTGCTGCTGAGCTCTGTCTCATAGTCAGATTTGAACATGCCCAAAAAACTCCTGCATTATTTGCCGAGACACGGAGTGTTGTCCAAGCAGTACATTAGTGTAATAGAAAATAATGGATGAAATTTCCACAGAAGGCCAAGTGGCGAGGCTTGAGCAGGTTGCGGCTGGCGCATGTGGTTTCTGGCATTAGGGGGAGCTTCATCTGTGTCAGTGCCATAGAGGCTGACAGTGGCTCAGCCAGTGTCATGCTGATGGGGTGAGAGTGGGACGCAAGGCTCATACTACTGAGTAGAACAGGGGCAGGGGTGTAATCATCACGGCCAGGGCAGCACACACACACACACACACACACACACACACACACACACACACACACACACACACACAGCAGGGCCAGATGCTCTCTCTCTCTCTCTCTCACTCACTCTCTTTTTCTGCCTCAGTGAATTTATCTTTCACTCTTTCTCTCGAGCCAGATTGGCAGGTCATTTTGTTTAATGTGTTAACTGTGTCTGTTGACCCCACATAACCTGCTGACCACCTGCCTGACACAAACATACACTCAGACGATTCACAGTATTGCCGCACTGAGATGCTAAGCTAATATCGATCATGTTTGTTGCTGTTAACCATTTCAGGTCTGCAAGCCTTTCTGCTTTTGTATATCTTTTGTACATTACATTATTTTTTTATTTAAAAATTGGATTAAAAATGTGTTGATATGTAACCAACAACAAGAGTGGTTCATTTGGTCCACTCTGACTGTATGTACATGAGAAGAATGTCTCTCTCATTCAGTGACGAGTAATGCAACAGTGCTATGAAGCAATGAGAAATGTGTGAGCTGCTCTACCTGCAGCGTTAGTGACCAACACCTCATATAAAGAACATTTAGTATGTTAACAGTGGCACAGCAAGGACCAATTGATCTGAAGAAACCTGAAAGCTGAAAGCTTAAAAGTGCTCATTTTGGAACCTATTCAAGAAGATGTCATGGTGTGTTCGGTCAAAGACAAGATGTCCCTGCAGAACAATCGCACCGCCAGCGGCACAAACAAGCTTAGATCATCCTGCATGCACATAGATTAATAAATGCTGAGGCAGAGATACCCTCCTTACATTTCAATAAGGTGGATCAGTGGTGTCTTCAGCTCTTTACATCTTTACATTATGGTCAGCTCTGACTTCTTTCCTCCAGATACCTTTGCAGTCTACTTTATCTTCGTTTACCACATTTGCAAGTAAATAGCCTTTTTTAAAGTTTCTACAGCCCCATGTTCTTTGTAATGGACATAAATTAAACAGGAACATAGAGGAACATCAGACATGGGTGTAAAAACTGATAACAGGGTGTGGCACTGGAGCAGACAAAGCTTCAGGACTAGCTGTTGAGAGATAATGAGATAAATTAAATTTCTGGAACCAAAATGGCATTCCATGATTTAATGCATTGGCCGTACTTGTGTTTGTGGTGGTCTTTCAGAAGCCCCTCTGGAGTTGCCCCTGCTGCAGCTGATCCCGTCTCAAAGGCAACTGGTGTTCCGGGGGGACCGGCTGCCTCTGCAGTGCACTGCCTCCTACCTGGACCCCTCTGTCGCACTCACCTGGAGCCATGAGCGGCAGCCTGTACGGACCCAGGAGGAAAGAGGAGTGTATGTGGAGGAAAGCATTATCCATGACTGCTGCCTCATCACCAGGTGAGAGAACATTCATTCATGGCTCAGGCACTTTTGTTGTAAATCTGTATGCTGTTTGAAATCTATAGATGGTGTTTAACAGCTGTAAAACATAGTGCAAGTAAACCACATTCCTCATCTTGCACTGCCTTCACCCCTTCCCTTACTTTTCTCCTTCCACATAGGATGTGATCCACCAGTCAGCTTTTCTTTTTTACCCTGATATAAATTGATGGTGATCCGCCTTCTCAATCCAGCCAAGCAAAACAATACAGATAATACAATGACATGAATTAAATGTATTATTTAGTTAAATATAATCTAACTAAAACAAACAAAAATATCAATTTAAATTCTTTAAAAAAATGAAAAAACGTAATAAAAATAAAAAGAGATAACAAAACGTAAACAGAATTATAGCTAGAGCTGACTAGAATTAAATTAAAAAGTAAGACAAATAAAAATGTACATTTGAAAAAACATTGAATTTGGAAAAAAAGTATTGTAGAACCAAGATCAACTAAATGAGTAGCCGGCTGAGTGGAAGTTGTTGTTTTCGAAATTTTAAAGGGACGAATGTCGCATTCGACTGGTTTGATTTGTTCATAGAATGAAATTAAGCGGTAAATTGACTCTAATTCTGCCTCATTCAAAACCAATCTGGACTGAAACATTCAGTGTTAGCGGGTGGAGCTAATCTGGTACAGGCTGAATAAGTGAACTGTTTTAAATGTGTTGGTGTTCATGGTTATTATAAAATCACTAAATTCAAGACAATATTTGAAGCTTTGTTGCCTTGTATGAAGCATATGGACTGAGAAATTAATTACACATTTGGAAACCATAACAATGGTTATGCAGTACATCAAACGCTTATTTCAAAAAGTTTCCGCGATACAGGCCATTTAAGATGCAAATCCGATTTTCCCCAGTGTGTGAAGAAGTCTGAAGGAGAATGAGTATAGTCACACGTGCTCACTAATGTCTCTGTCTTTAGTCTTGATTTATATGTCCACTTGCTAGCGGGTTTAAATCAATCGATGGCATGCGCATGCTCAGACATATAGAAAGAGACCTTCTTCTCTCGGCTTTGATTTACCTTTCATTATCATTGCCCTTGATATTGGTTGGGAAGGGCGGGACAGGAATGTTCTGGCAAAGTGCCAGCGGCGAGCTTCCCTGTTGGGGCTGGGCCGCTGTTCTGGAAGCGTCGTCTCATTGTTAGACGTGGCTTGCACACTAACAGGAACAGATGCCGCATGCTATGGCAGTAAATGTGCCTGGTGTCTGTTTACACACATTCTGCCAATCATCGTCCCTTCCTCATCCTCTCCCTGTTTCCCTCCACCGCTCAGCACAATGCATGGGTCCACACGTGCAAAATGTTCATACACACAGCTTTCCTTTTTGTGTGTGTGTGTGTGTGTGTGTGTGTGTGTGTGTGTGTGTGTGTGTGTGTGTGTGTGTGTGAGCAAAAGTGTGTGCACATGTGTGAAATAGTGGCACTGGGCTGTTGATTAGTTTAACTGCCTCTCGCTTCAGAATGAGTCTGACCATAAATATTGATGGAGTACTGACAGAAATATGTTTCCTTGTGTCAACAAGCCTGGAACGCTTTGCTCGCAGTTTTCATAGAGTGCTCCAAAAGCTCCAGCCTTCATAAACCACCCAGGAGGACACTCGTTTTTTCCAGCGCTGCAGCCGTGCCCTCGTCACTGGGAGGCCTGCAGTCCCTTTACTGAGAGTGATGATGGCTGGATGACTGTGGGAAATCTCAGTGTCAAACAGGACATGCCGACTGACTCACACTTTGATCCCCAGGGCGCACAAATCCACTCCATCTCGCTTTCCTTCTCTTCACTGGCTGCGGTTCTTACACATTTTTGTTCCACAGCTCCTCGCTTAAGTCATTTTCCTCTGTCTTGTTATGAAGATTGTGGTCATTAGTCGTGTGTAATTAGATGTTCAAATTATGTATCATGGTGTTTGGGTGCGTATCATAGAAAGTGTTGTTTACTACCCAGTCAGTAAAGTCACTATGTCACAACTAAGCTGCAAAAGTCATTTTTTAATTTTTGTGATGTCACAAAATGCAACACATTTGCACATCAAAAGTTGTTTGCACAACAAAGATTTTTGCCACTTATTCCACTAAACTGTAGGTTAGACTGCAGATTTGGATTCTTGTTAAGCATTGGAAAGTGGCTGAGTGAATAACTATAAATGAAAATATCCTATTAACCGGTTGTCAAATTCTAGACTGTCCTTTAACTTTAAATAACAGTTGTATCCCACTGGCTGTCTCTTAATAGCTCATTTACAATATAATTATAGTAGGCTGCTTTTTGTAGGACATTAGTGATGGAAAAACATGGCATTCTGGCTAGAAAAGGAACTCAGATGGTGAACATTGTTAGCAAAGAATATTGAGTGTATTTTAGTAAATATTAAGTAAATAACAAGCAAATGCAGAAATTTGCAGTTTGTGCTAAACCTTTTAAATGGTAGTTTACTTATACACACTTATTCAGTCTATAGCAGTGTTACTCTGTCTATTCACATTTAAGTTAGAATGAGTTTGGCCTGATTTTTGAACGAGGTGTCCAATTAGGTCAGCCAATTAGAACATATGTTGTTTATATGTGTCCGTTTTAAAGGCACAGAAAACAGCCTGTTTACTGTTTTAGGCACATATAAGAGGTTATAAGCGAAAAATGAGGGATATTGGTCTAACAAGACAAACATAACCTAGAAATTAACAATGAACATGAAGTAGAGAGCTTTACTTCTTTATTTTGTCTAAACTCTTAGTGTTCTGTGCATGGTTGGATGAGATGTGAAGTTCTAGAAAAAAGCTATCATCTGTATAGAACCTTTACATCACACACACACACAAGGGTCCCAGGAAAGGCTCTTTGTGTGATGCTCTAAAAAAGAAAAAATGATCTTAAAAAATGGATGGTTTTTGTAAAGCAAAGGAACTTGTTCAAGAACCATTAAAAAAACATTCCATAAAGGTTCTTGGAAGAACATTTACGTTTTAGTATTTTTTTGGTATTCTAAATGATTCATTGGGGAACTGAATTGGTTCTTCTGTGGTATCTGAACCCTTTTTTTTAAAGAGTGTATGTGGAGGTACTTTCTTAAAACATCTCATATGCAAAAATAATTGAACCCACTGAAAGGTTTCTATAATGATGCTCTGCTTTTTGAATCAGTATGTGAAAACTTTATTTATTGATCCAGGAAATTGCTTATGCTGTGACATTGCATGCAAAGCAACAAATTTAACAAAAGTTTTTAGCACACCACAGTTTGCTTTACCACTTATCCATTCACTTCAAAAACTATAGAGTTTAATTCCTGTTAAGCATTGGACAGTTGTTGAGAACTGGGGGTAGAATCCTTTAAGAAAGTGTGTTTTTTGCTCTTGGTTTAGCTGCGTTCAGCTGCTCCGTTTCAGTCATCTGCTCTTCCAGTGAACAGTGTGACTCACTTTCCTTCCTGCTGGAATGTGATGGATTTCTGGTCGTTCGAGTTCTGATTAGACCCTGCAATTAAACCCCTTCCACACACACGCCGAGCAGGTCCATTTTCCGAGTGGGGCTCATAATGTAATGTTGTTCTTGGCAGCGGGGGGACCCCACGAGCGGCAGAGGGGCGTTTAGTACCGCTGTCCTTTCCAGCTCAGGCTAGCCAGACTGTCCGAACGGCCAAACAAAACACTGGCCTGCTTAATCATGACCCAAACACACACACAAACACACACACACACACACTCTTGCATGCATGCACACTGGCTCCTGAACCTATGTCATAAACACAACTGTCGTCAGAGACAGAGAGACTTGCTGAAGGGACTCCCTCCACTGCGGAGTGTGCATGATGTAAAAATACACCCTCCCCATTAAGTCCAGCTATTAACCTGTCACTGGATGTTGCAGGGTTTGAGACAGCTCTTTCCATAATAGTTACTGGTAGCTTAAAAACTGTTTCACGCAGACCACTTTCACTTCAAGGATTTTGGGTGTGTGGTGTGAATGATGATTTTGAGTGCGAATGATCCAAGTTCAGAAAAGCTTCGTCTGCACACGTTTAGTCCCGCCGATGCATTATTAACACATTTGGGTCTAATTAGAGCCCCCAATCCACAGACCTCATTTACAATTGGTGTCAAAAGGCACCCTGCTCAGCTTTGAGGCATGTGTGCTGAATTAGTAGATGCCACACACAGAAAGTTTATGTTCTCTTCTCGTCGCCCTATTCCTCATCGCCGCTGCAGCCCTGGAGCTGCGGACGGACTTGTTGTCCAGTCTGAGCTAACAGCTAATAGTCTGATGCATTGTGTGGCCTGGCCCCTGCTGAGTGATGAGGCTGGGCTAAAGAGCCAGTAACCGATGCTGGCTGAGAGAGCCGAGGACCGTGAATCATGCCTCATTACTCAGAGCTCTACGAGCCTCCAGAGGTGCAGTCCACATCTCCACTAATCTCTCCATTTTTATTCATCCTGATCTCACATAGATTAAAAAAAAACAGACACAGAAGAGGAAAGCGAGACAGAAACAGAAAACACTACATTTTGCGTCTCGTGTTTTTCGCAGTTTTCTTTAGCCCTTAACCTCTCTGTCGCTTATCTCTGTCTCTCTCTCTCTTTTCTGTCTATCTCTCTTAATCTGTCTCGGCCTACCTTTTTTTTCTCTCATCTTTCTATCTCTTTCCCTCGCTCTCCCACTTATTTACTTTCTCTCTCTCTCTCTCTCTCTCTCTCTCTCTGTCTCTCACTCTCTTTCTCTCTCTCTCTCTCTCTTGCTCTCTCTCTGTCTCTTTCTCTCTCTCTCTCTCTCTCCCCCTCTCTCTCTCTCTCTTTCATCTTCTTGCCTGATTGGTCTGTGTAATTAGGTTACCATGGAGACTGAAGTCTTAATTGGCTTGTTTGACTGTGGTTTGGCTGATTGTGGTGAGTGGGAAATAATGCTGTCCTCTCACACAACTGGAGCAGAAGAGAGTAACGATTCCTGAAAGAGAAGTGAGGGAATAGTCGGGGGGAAGAGCATCCAAAGAGTGAGTGTGTGTGTGTGTGTGTGTGTGTGTGTGTGTGTGTGTGTGTGTGTGTGTGTGTGTGTGTGTGTCAGGAACTTGAATGTGAGTGAGTGTAATTCTATATACAAGACTAGATACAGTACATAGTTATAACCAAATGCAGCCATGCTCTTCGTTTCACTACACCATTAGAAACAATTATGCAGCGATGAACCTTTAAATATGCATTGGTTGCATTTAAATGTATATGCATATGGTTCAAATATGCATATACATATTTAAATGTAAAGGGACCTTTTGTCATATGTGACCACACCACAGCACACAGTGTGAACAGGAAGAAGTTCTTCCTCTGCATTTAACCCATTCATCAAGTGAAGCAGCGGGCAGCCAGGAACACAGCGCCCGGGGAGCAGTGTGTGGAGACGGTACCTTGTTTAAGGGAAACTCAATAGTGCCACTAGTAGTCCTGGGATTTGAACCCCAAGCCTTCTGATCACAGGGCCAAATCCCTAACCACTAGGTCACCACCTACCCGGTATCACAAATGGAGGGGATGGAATGAGTACAAGATTCAAGGCAGGGGTACCTTCTAAAGAGTCTAGTCTGGGGATATACTACAAGTTATATACAACATTATGGTCCAATAGGGTGAATAAAATCCTGCTCATTTCAATCATTTCAAGCTTTTTGATTCCATCCCCAAAGGCACTCATGTTGTCCTCCATGAAGTCCACACATAAGTGACATCAACTGCACATGGACATATAAAGCATAGCACTTATTAGCACACATTTGCCCCTAGCCCTTAACCCCTCTGTCGTTTATCTCTGTCTCTTTTCTGTCTATCTCTCTTAATCTGTCTCGGCCTACTTTTTTATTCTCTCATCTTTCTCTCTCTTGCCCTCTCTCTCTTTCTGTTTCTTTTTCATTTCTGTCCCTCTCTCCACATCCTTCTCCCACTCTTTCTCCCTCCTTCTCCTTTACTTTCTCATTTCCCACCATAGTCAGTTAATAAATTGTTAATAAAATTAATACAAATGTATAAATAAATGCAGCTTAGCGCACATCTGAATTCTGTTGGATAGCTGGAATGCCAAATGGGACATGGCTTATGTAGTTGTGTTTGTTTCCATTCACAAAGTCCATTCTTCCAGTCTTTACAGTTTCCAATGAATGTGTTTCATTAACAAATTCAGTCCATTGATTTTCACAGACTTTCCAATGGAATGTTTATTCAGTGTTTCATACGCAAGTCACTGCTGTCAGCTGTCAAAGAATAATCTTGCAGACATGGGAGTGCTCTCTCCTTTTTCTTTGGAATGCTGTAAGGTTCTAGACTTTCTCCATCCCAGATTTTCTGATCTCATTCTCAAGAATGATTTAAATAAGTATAATTTTATGAAACGCAGCAAAAACCATAGCAATATACTCATTGTACAATCTCATTACTCTGATCACACATCTAATGGTGGTGGTGTAGTGGGTAGGATACTTGCCTCTAGACCAAGAGGTCATGGGTTTCGAATTCTACCTTCAGCACCACCACTGGGTTCCTGAGCAAGACCCTTAACCCCAAGTTGCTTACTGCCCCCTGTAGTTAGGGAATGGAAGTCGCTTTGGATAAAAGCGTCTGATAAAATGCCGTAAATGTAATGGACATATCAAGATCCTCTTAAAAGCAGATTTTATTGTTTTTTATTCAGTAGTTTATTGCTGGATTCAAAAGTAATTGGAGTAGCTTCAGTTCAAGTCAGCAGGGTCTAAGTAAAGACAGCTAATAGTTTCGAATATCTTTAACCAAATTTTTTTCTATATGTAATTCAGTGGTTTCAGGTTTTTTTTTGTGTGAATCCTTGATTCATATTTTTTTAATTAAAAACCTAATTTTGCGCTGGAACTTACATTTAGATTTATGGCATTTAGCAGACGCTTTTTTTCCAAAGCGACTTCCATTCCCTACCTACAGGGGGCAGTCTCTCCCTGGAGCAACTTGGGGTTAA
>JBBPDC010000149.1:4607904-4624131 GCA_037974485.1 Hemigrammopetersius urotaenia | reverse complement strand
CTCTCTCTCTCTCTCTCTCTCTCTCTCTCTCTCTCTCTCTCTCTCTCTCTCTCTCTCTCTCTCTCTCTCTCTGCACCCCTCTCTCATTCTCCTGATCATTTTTACCATCTCTCATTCCCCCATTATTTTTCTCTATTCATCTCCCATGTCTCTCTCAATCACTCTCTCTCACACACTTTCACTCTCTCCCACTCTCTTTCTCTGTCTCTCTCCCTCTCTTTCTCTCCTTTGCCCTTCTCTTATTACCTTATCTTCTTTACCATCTTTTGTTTTCCCATTTTCTCTCTCTCTTTCTCTCTCTCTCTCTCCCTTCCTCTCTTTCTCTCTGTCTCTCTCTCTCACTCTTTCTTCCTGTCTCTCCCTCTCTCCCTCTCACTCTCTCCGTCTCTCTGAGGAAGTCTGAGAGGACTCTGATTAGGCTGTCCGCTGGGCTCATGGTCAGACTGTTGGAATGCCGCTCTGTAAAATCCCAGGTTTTATCGTTAACGGCCTCATGAGCTGTGTTATGTAAACAAATCGTTAAATATCAGCACAAGTGCGTAAATGCTCCTAATGATGCCTTGGGGAGGCGTTGTGTGCAGTCAGCTCCACAATAGAGCAGTGTTGGTGTGAATTTAGGTCAGTGTGTGTGTGTGTGTGTGTGTGTGTGTGTCCTGTGGCTCTGTCAGCCTGGGTTGCTTCCATAGCCCTCCCATTAATGTTTGCTGTTCATTAGCTTGGACAGCCTGTAGAGAGTGGAATCTACAGTGCTCGTGCTGACCGTGCTAACATCAGTAAAAATTTGATGTGGATATTGTTTTTGAAGCCAGGGGCCATTTCATAGGCTTTTTACAGACTGTCTCCTGCTTGTCCACAGTCAAATTGGCTGCCAGCCACTGCGTGTTCCACCCTTTCTCTGTACTTGTGACACTCTCCGAGAGAGAACAAATGAATCAAGAAGATAAGAGCATGGTTTTCAGGGGCTCATATGCAAGACTACTTGACTGTAATGTTACTTACCCTACATTTGAAAAATCAGTCTACAACTAATATTAACCCTCAGCATCAGGGCTAAGGACTGCTAAAACATGGACTCATACAAAAGTACTTCCTTACTTGAGGGATCTATTTGTGTTTGTTGACAATGGAGCTTCAGACATCACAGGAAGCTCAGTTTCATGATCATACATCAAGATTCAAGATTCTTTGTCACATGCAGTCATCTACATCATGTAGAATCTTTTAAAAAAAAGTGAGTGAGTGAGTGTAGGGATGGGCAGAAATGGTGGGTGTAAGTCATATACTGTTGACTGTTTTATAACAGTGCAAGCAGGTAGAAACTGTAAATAAATACATTTAAATTTACGGCATCTATCAAACGCGTTTTCCAAAGCGATTCCAAAGGGGGCAGTCTTCTTGGAGCAACTTGGGGTTAAGGGTCTTGCTCAGGAACCCATGACCTCTTGGTCCAGAGGGAAGTATCCTACCCACTAGGCGACTACCACTTGTGTGTGCAAATGGTTAAATTAATAAAATAACCCTTTTGTCATATTTGCTAGGTTATGCGAGACATTTGGACATTATATATTGTTTAAGGCTTTGGATATTAGAGAAGAACAAGTAACACATGGACCGGAAACAAGTGTCAAGGAAAGTAATGATTAGTGAGATGAAGAAGAGGAAGTTCGATGTTAGACTCTTAAGAAGACCTGTGTAATATATTATTTTTTTATTGAGTAACTGACCCCACGCTGGTGACAGCATATAGATCGGAGATTACGTTTTGAGAAACCCTGGTTTTGAACACATTAGTAACTTCTGTTAGTTAGTAGCAGAACTTCTGTTCGTTAACTGGGATGTCTGTTTTAGAATTGAGCAGCATCTTGAAGTGTAAGATTGTATCGATGCTTCAGTTTTCTAAAGCCATTCTGCTTCACTCCATATTCAGCTGAAATCTGCTGGTGGTAGAAAAGCCTGAGCAGTGGAGATGCAGCCAGTGTCGTCTCAATAGCTACGACACAATCAGATATCATTTTGGAGAAAGAACATAAAATAATTGCCATGCAAATCTGTTCTGAGCACATAGGTTGGTTGACTTTCAATTTCCTCTCACAGCATGAGAGCTGGAGAACAAACACAAAATCATTGAGACTGAGAGTCCCACTGTGAGAGCTGCTAACACTGTATCCTGTAAACTACAGTAATTTTCTGGATTCGTGCAAGATTCATGTAGGAAGTCCTGTAGAATTACAATAGTTATTTTATTATAAAGGAAAAACTGGGGAGAGGGGGTGATTCTGGCCGACATGTGCACGTTGGCTGCCTAATTTTCATTTGGGGTTGATTTGCTACCCAATTTCCAATCATATCTGCAAAGTCCAGGCACATCCTTCTTCGACTAGCATTCATTCATTTTTTAATCTGAGAGAGAGAGAGGAGAAGAGAGAGTGTAGGACGTCTGAGCTGCCGAAAAGGCTTCTGTGGCTTTCTATTCCAGTGTGGCCTGCAGAAGCAGGAACAGATGCGGTGCACTGCGGTTGTGGCTGCTGGATGGAAGGTGGCTGTTTTAGCAACAGAGCGCTGTTATTTTTGGCCTGTGGTTCTGATGCAGCTGCAGCTAGGAGTGCAGTAGCACCACTGCCAGTCTGCAGAGCATCGCCATGTGCTACTGAACCAGCCAGACCTGTTTTACTGGCCTGTCTGGCTTCTGCAATATCGCCAGGTCCCTCCCATACACCCCTACGGCTGCTCCCAGGCACTGAGACAGCCCAGGGTTATTAATCAAGCCCTGTGGTCTGTGTTGTGGTGGAGGACAGCAGGAAGGTAGAATAATGTCCCATAATCAGCCATCATCAGTGGATCTCAGGATGATTTATGAGAGCGCTTCTACAAATTCTTCCAGAAAATGTATTTCTTTTTTTTATCTGATCTGAGCAAACTTCTGTAGCTGTGAATTGCAGTTTGATAACTAGGTCCTGCTGTTGTAGTTTCATTTGAAGAAGACAAGTGATCTTGATGTATCCATTATTCGTGATAATTCTTTGCCTAAAAAATGAAGGTGTAGATCTCAAAAAGCTATCGTTTATTGACAGCTTGTCAGGCAACACAGCACGACACAATACAAAACGTGCCATGATGCAGTTGGTGTGTGCAAATTCAGCGCATCCGAAATGAATGTTTAATTAATTACATTTGTGTGTAACAATCTGTAACAACATCACACATGTCCATTGATAGAACTGTCATAATAGTCAAAGTTAGGTGCTATTGTATGGGCAACTGGTGGCCTAGTGGTTAGGGAGTTGCCCCTGCAATCAGAAGGTTGTGGGTTTGAATCCCTGCTAGTTTCATCACTGAGGATCCCTTGAACAAGGTATCGTCCCCACACACTTCTCCCTGGGCGCCCCTCATTAGTGGCAGCCCCCTGCTTCACTTGAATGGGTTAAATGCAGAGAAAGAAGCTCACAATTTGTACTGTGCTGTGGAGTGTTCACACAGGGAATGGGGGGGGAAACATTATAGTTTTTGAGGTCATTACCTTACAGTTGCATGCAACATAAGAGGTCATAATGTCAAATATTGTGTTCATAAATATAACAGTCTCATATTAACATTACTGGAAATAGGAGAATACACAAACCACTGGAAATGCGCTCAGAGTTTCGAGCAGCCTGTCTATGCACTTCACTTCACTTGCTTGCGGTGAGTTGGAGGCAAACCCGGATTTCCAGTGGTGTGTGTATTCTCTTATTGATTAAGTGGAATGGATTATTTTGCAAAAGATTCAACATTCAATATTCAACAGCAGTTTCCAAACACACCCACCCCCTAAAAGAACAGAGACTTTGCACATGCAGCAACCCATCGACCAAACCCTGCCCCCACACACAAACCCCACACCCAAACCCCACACCCACGTGTAGACCGATGCAACCCCCTCACATTAAAAATGCTTCTGATGCCCCTGTTTGCATACATCATAAACTGCCATGACATCAGTTATTACATCATTGTCAACACATAACATATGACATCTTATATAGCACAGTTATAGCATGATGTCAATGTAAAGTTTCTAGGAATTCTAAAGAAGAAGTTGTGGATGCAGTTTGCAGCCTTATTACGGCACAATTTATGCTGCGTCCTCTTCAGTACATACTGGCTTGAAATGGTCTAGCAAAATATTCTTCCAAGATATGCGTCTCTATGTAGCTGCTCTAATTGCTGCCGTTATGAAAGGCAATAACCCGACAACGTGCCACTACTGCAAATGTAAGCCTTGTTTTAAGAGGTGGCGACAATTTCCCAACACATGCTAGTTGTACAAGCTTAGTAAATGTGAAGGAATGTGTTATCAGACATTTTCAAATCTCCACCCATTTATCATGTGATCCTCCCACAATTTACAGGATCCTCTTGAAAATGCATGAGAGAAACACATTAGAATGCTTTTCCATATCCACAACACATAAACTGCGACAGGATGCATTTTGTTTGTGCTTATTATTGTATTATTTTCCTGGAGAGAGAGAGAAGGAGAGAGAGAGAGAGAAGGAGTGTGAGAGAGAGAGAGAGAGAGAGAGAGAGAGAGAGAGAGAGAGAGAGAGAGAGAGAGAGAGAGAGAGAGAGAGAAAAAGAGTATCTGTGCAGGTGAAGATATGCGTATGTCTCTGTTTGGGATTACTGGCTAGAGCAAGAGCTTTCTGAGACGGTCTAATCATTTTTACTGAAGAAGATTTAAGTGCCCCCACTCTCTGTGACATGAATGTCAAAAAAATGGAATAAAATTTGAGCAAAGTGTCCTATAAAGAGAAAACAGCTATTACTTATAGTCTTTCCTTAAAGGTTGGTCTATACTGAAATCAAATTCTATCTAACTACCTGTAATTGTACAGAATTTGTAATAAATTAATGTAGGAAAATACAGCTTTTCTGTATGGCATAGTTTTTTTAAACAGACAGAGAAGAACGTGATAGCTGGTGGCCTGGTGGTTAGGGAGTTGCCCCTGCAATTGAAAGGTCGTGGGTTTGAATTCCAGGACTGCCGTGGCACCAGTGAGATACCCTTGAGCAAGGTACCATGCTCACCGACTGCTGGCCGGGCGCCCGACAGAGAAAGAATTTCACACTGTGTTTATACTGTGTGCTATGGTGTGGTTTATTCACACGTGACAAAAATAGCCACTTTACACTCGTAACGATGACTCATAAAATAGTAATCATAATACATCATCATTAAAAAGACACTAGGTCAGATACATTATTGTAATTTATAATCATGAACATAAATGTGATGCACCACGAACTTTAACTTTGTCTTATTCTTAGGACATAAAGCGTAACACTCTAGAGATTAAGTTTCATAGAAGGGCAGAGAGGGACAACGGAGTGGACAAGTAAAAGAGGAAGAAAAAGAAGAAGCAGAAGAAGGGCTTAGTACTCCTTGGGCAGCAAAAGGTGCAGTTAATCCAAACACTGTCCAGAAACAGAAAAGAAGCACCTAAGCATTGAAGGGGCTGAGCCAGCAGAGCCTGTGGTTGGCGAGGGGTGGACCTCAAGGCCTTGGTCTGGTGGAGCCCAAGGCTAATGGGCTGGTGGAACCAAGACCAAAGAGAAGTGGGCTGGTAGAGCGCAAGGCCAGTGGGTTGGTGGACCTCTTGGCTAATGGGCTGGTGGTATAGCAGATCCTGAGGCTGTCATCATAGTTTAAATTATTTAAATTTGTTTTTAAATCATACTTTCCTTGATTTCTGTGACCGTCTGGTGTCAACAATACACTGACCATTCACAGTTACAATGACTTGGTTACAGGGACGCTGGTGAGACTGATGCCGCTTCGGCTGGCATGTTTTTATTTGGCATTTTTATTTTATTATTTAATGTAAATATTAATCCGATCAATACATAGTGTTGTTTAGTCTATATATTTTACTATTATTTTCATTATTTTGTCTCGTGGCTTCTATGGCAAGAACAAAGCAGAGCGCCCGCAAATCGCCGGTAGTAAGGCACCCAGGAAGCCACGAGCCACCTGGCACAAAGGCTGCTTGCAAGAGCGCTCTGGCCACCGGTGGTATGAAGAAGCCTCACCGTTACAGGCCTGGCACTGTGGCTCTGAGAGGGATCCGTTGTTACCAAAAATCCGCAAGCTGCCCTTCCAGCACCCGGTGCGTGAGATCACTCAGGATTTCCAGACCGACCTCCGCTTCCAGAACTCCAGTGTGACACAGCCCTGCAGGAAGCCAGACTTACTTGGTAGGTCTGTTCAAGGACACAAACCTGTGCGCCATCCACGCCAAGAGAGTCACCAGCATGCCTAAGGATATTCAGCTGGCCCACTGTAACCGCGAAGAACGCGCTTGCCGTGGACCTTTGGTTCCACCTCTTAGATGTTTAGATTTGTTGTTTTATAATCTTTCTATTTTTTTAATGCCTGAGATATTGTGATAAAAAGGGCACTATAAATAAAATGTTTTTTTATTATTATTATTAATAATAATAATTATAATAATAATAATAATAAATCTAGACTTAAAACTCACCAAATAGCTAATTCAACATAATTTTCTCCCACTCTACCATATTATTTTGTATTGTTTTATGTAGATTCTATAAATTGTCTGCTCTTACGCTTGTTCTTTTTATCATTTTTGTTGTGTACAGCGTCCTTGTGTTACGGCGGCAGAGCGGCCACGGGTGGCCGCACTCGGTTCTTGTTATAGAGACTCTTATTTTGAAGTCTGTGTTCGTGCTCGTGTCTGTGTTTGCCCTGTCAGCTGTCTTGTGTTTAGTTAAAGTGATTGGGATGTATGATTGGTTTCTGTCAGAGTGTGTTTGTATATTTAAGTGCTGTACTGTTCTGTTAGAGTTGCTGGGTGTCCCTCACTCTGTGTCTCACTTCCCTGCTCCTTGTTTCGTTTCTGTTAGTCCCTTGTGGCTTTTTTGGTTTTGTATTGTAGAGTCTGTGTCCTTCAATAAAAACCACCAAATGGAACCTGCTTTGTGCCTCGCCTCACACTCCCTGAGCACAGCCCGCCGTGACACCTTGAGTGTTTTGAAAGGCGCTTTTCAAATAAAATGTATTATTATTATTATTATTATTACTTGCTTATAAATCTTTGTCCAATAACAGAGAGACGGATTTTCTGTGGCTTTACTTGGCCGGAAGCCTCACCCCTGTCCTTCTTCTCCCTCTGTTCCTTTCTCTTAGTGAACTAATCCTCTCCAACGTGGATGCTTATGTTTCCGGTAATTGGCGGTGCCATGTGACCAGTTCCCGTGGCAACAGCTCCATTGGCATGGAGATTGTTGTCCTGGAGACATCTGCGGTGTACTGTTCGGCAGAGAGGGTGATCGGCAACAGAGGTGACTTCAGGTGGGTCAATGAGTAGAAACGCAAACCCTCTTCTGGCTCATTTAGGTCACCCTGAAGGCTCAAAAATCCATAATACACAAACATAACCTTCGCAAACAGGCATTCATTTCATTCTCCAGTGTATCTGTAAAGTTAATCAATACCACACATAAGACCGTTGCTCCAAAACGACAGAACATTCCGACACAAGTTCTGTCTGAAATAGAAAATTACAAGCGCCGCTCATTTTTTATGGTCATTAACACTGACTATGGCTGGCAGGGCACCAGTCAGTAGTTAATGAGGTGAAGCAGCACTGGCTGGGGCGGGTTCAGAGTCTGAGGATTTGTTTGGGACTGCTGTTGTTCTGTATGTTCCTTGTGTTGTTTTCTCCGCACTTTAGTTTCATAAGCGTTCCATCTAACAGAGCTCTGCTACTGTTGTTTATACAGAATAGTTACACCCTGTAACTATAGAACACCCTGGAAAATCTCCCTTTGTGACCAATTCTTTACCAAATATTACTTTAAGTAGCTTCGTTCTGATGTTGCTTGAATAAAATAAACAGTCGAATTTTTATTCATTTAGGTTTCTCTTAGGATTCTCATTCTTTATTTCTACACTAAAACATCAAA
The DNA here is from genome assembly GCA_037974485.1 of Hemigrammopetersius urotaenia. Classification (NCBI taxonomy): domain Eukaryota; kingdom Metazoa; phylum Chordata; class Actinopteri; order Characiformes; family Alestidae; genus Hemigrammopetersius; species Hemigrammopetersius urotaenia. The sequence goes on along the minus strand of JBBPDC010000149.1, from coordinate 4,616,163 downwards.
TTACCATTTCATATGTTTTATTTATGACTATATTGTACAATGCTGTACATCCTTCTATTTGTACCCACAGAGTGCGCATGTGGTTAAAAATTCATCTCTTAAAACAGAAACATGTTTGCTTTTGATACTGGTTGATGCTGTTATGTTATTTCCATCTCAAAAATTGGGCAGAGCAGGTTGAGGATAAAAGCACTTTCTGCCCTCCCTGAGCCATGTGCATCAATGTGATTGAACTTTAGAGCAGTGGCTGCTAGAGCTAGGCCCTCAGTTTAAACCATGCATATCATTTCTGCTCATTATTTCATGCTCCTTTCTGCCGGCTAGCAACAGTGTTCATGAACATTTTTGTCTGAAGCCTGTAAATATCACTCCATGCTTTACTTAAAGCTTTAAACAGACAAATGGCTGAGCCTGATGTTTTGTTCCCACACATAAATTAAGCTGTGATTTGCTGATTCCACTGTCTCATGCTAATTCTTATTAACCAACTACTACAACCAACTTGTTCCTCTGTGTTCACCAATGGGTGCATTCACTCGCCTACACCCGTCTGGATAAAATTGAGAAATAAGTGTAAATGGATAATTTTCCATTGGGTGTTACAAGAATTTAACCCTATTGTTTCCAATACAACTGCAAACTTGTCATATTTAGCTGCAGTCATTTCCCTGGATCCAAATGAACACAAAATATGCAAACATAGAGACAAAGAGAGGTAAAGAATTCTAAAGAGTTCTTGGCAAATTCCATAATAATAAATACCATAAGCGTTACATGAAGCGGATGTCCTTAAACTCCATGGGAAGGTTCTGTAGGACAGCAGTTCTCAAACTGGTCCTGGGGCCCTGTGGTTCCAATTTTATGCTTTAACCCAACTCACAACTCATAGGGAAAATTGTGATATGTCTAGTGTGCCCTGAGAACCAGTTTGAGAACCACTTCTTTATGAAACCAAAGGTCATTTCCATTTTGGGATACTTTTAAGCATGACTGCAATTGTGACATTGTTCTCCCACCCTCCAGGTGGCCAAAGACACTGGCTGGGTTTATGGCCTTCCTGCCATGTGCCACGCCCACCTACAGCTCCGCCTCTCAAGAGAAGAGGGCGTGGCGCAGGTGTGACAAGCTTGGCCGATGGGCGGAAGAAGACTACAACCAGTGCCCGTACTCCAGCAAATTCACCCGTGTGCTATATGAACTTACAAAGGTGGGCAAAAATGATTAGTGTCTTTTTTCCCATTTACATGCAAAGCAAATATGTAGATACATCTAAGGAATAGACAACCATGCATTATATATATATATATACAGGTGTGTCCCACTTTTGACTGGTACTGTGTGTATATATTGGTCCGTGGTGTTTGCATGTGTGAGGTTGTGTGTGTGAAGTGACAGAGCTATAACTCGAACATCTATAAATTGCACATTCTACCCCAAAAATTGTACATATTGCTTCAGAAAATTGCACTCAGAGAAATAGTACACGTAAGAGAAACTACTATGGAAGCGTGTGCCCGTTAGATGAATAAATCTAACGAACAAATGAATAAATTACTGCTACTGAAGTAGTTTATTAGTTAACACAGTTAGTGGTTTTGGAGTTGCACTATAACTCGAGTCTGTTAAAGGTGACATAAGTGGTGATATTGAACATGATATGATAATAATAAAGATTTAATGATTGACATAGCACACAAAAAGAAATCACGTCTGAGTAGCAGCAGTTTATTGCACAGAGTAATATGGGGGGGGGGGGGGGGTGACAGGAGGAGGAGTTAAAGAGTCTGAGAATTCATTTGAGAATATTTTTTGTATATACAGTGTGTTAGTAGCCTAGTGGGTAAATCTGTGAACCCAATGACCACAAACCACACTTTCTACCATTGTGTCTTTGAGCAAGACACTTAAACCTTCAGGAGGTCTGTCCCTGTAACGAATGACTGTAAGTCAAATGCCCCATTACTTTCCTGATATAACATTGCTGAAATTATCTGTTTTAGTGAGAACTTGTGCACTCCTAGCAAAACAACAATTAGCTTAGCAATATCTTTAATGTACATTGGCATTGCGTGATTATTAACTAATTATACATAGTAGACATATCGCTTCATTCTGAAAGACTGAATTACTAAAGAGCTGTCAGATGTTCTGTAGAAGCAGATGGAAGCAGTGTTTACAACAGAAATGCACTGCAAGGAGTCCTTACCCCCTACTATGAGAAATATGAAGAAATTTGGGTATCAGCCTGCAGATTATGCAGTGTGTATTAAGGTTTGAACAATGACAACATTTTTAAAAATTCCATAATCAATGTGAGTTGACGTGGATGTTTTACTGGGGACAAATGTCTTCTCTAACACACTCATTAATGTCGCCATGCTTTAGGTCTTCTGTTTCTCAACAGTAAACATTTATTTCAAATACATACTTTTGAAATTTCTTTCTATACTTAGTGCTGTAGCCACAATTGTTTCTAATGGAATGATGAAAGCATGGAGAAGTACAGACAGGGGGCTTTTCCCTCCGTCAGACCTTGTGGTTTAATCTATTTTACAGCATTCAATAAAAAACGACTAACTTGGCTATATAAGTGATTTTTAAGCGATTCCCCATCAGTTTAACTTCGTGAGAGTTAACCTAAGCTGGCATTTGAAAATGGTTTACAATGCTCCTTTTGTTAGTCAGACCTATTCCTATAAGATCCCCGGGGGCACCTATAGTGCTGTTTCCACTGTTTCTGATTGACATTTTAAAACCAAGGATGCCCGTTGAACCTCCTGACCTCTTTTCTATTCCAGTACACCACATTTCTTAACCATTCCTCTTTCTCCAGATGGGGCTCCAAAAAACAACCAGTTCAGACCTTCCTGGACTGATCTGCTTGTTTGTTGGAGCCCCATCCTGGTGGAGATTTAGGGGCAAGCTTCCTTGACCTTACTCTTAAAAGTGAACCTTAATCGCCCGTTTTGAGGTTGGACTGTATGGCTTGTACATGGTACTTACTGAAGAAACTAAAACTACACCATAGTTTAGTTCCTCTCTTACAGCAAATGATTTCTGTTCTTTATTTCTGTACTTTTCTTATTAGAAATTCTTGTAGGTTACAGTGGATCATCCAGTGAAGAGCAATAATAACTACAGTCTTAAATATATTATCATATGAGTCTTTAAACCCAGCACTATATGACAGAAGCCTTCTCCTGATAACGTGTGGGTTGCATCAAGTTATTGCTATGTTGCCATCTTTACTGACTTCCTTCAACTGTAACTAAAATTAAAAAGTGTATTTATGTAACCGATTTGATTGTGCTGTTTGTAGAAATAATAGATGTGCGCCCCACACAAAACATCCTCCTCAAAAACTACAGAAAACTCATTAGCAAAATGCTAAATGCACACAGACACTGCCAGCCTGATTAGGGTGACCTTATATCAGCAGGAAGCTTGTCTGCTGCTTCTTTTTAATGTGATTTATAATGACGTCACACACTCTATCTTCCTCTCTTTCTTTCTTCTTTGCTTTCTTTCTTTCTTTCTCTTTCTCTCACTATTTTCTGTCTTATCTTGCTCTGTCTGTCTGCTTCTCTTTTTCTCTCAATCTATATATTTGTCTGTATCTTTATTTCTCTTTCTGTCTGTCTGTGTATCTGTCTATCAATCTATCTGTCTCTTTCTGTCTTTCTGTGTCTATCAATGTGTTTATCAATCTCTCTGTTTCTCTGTCTCTTTGTCTCTCTGTCTCTCTCTCTCCCACTGTCTGTATGTCTATCTTTCTGTCTGTCAATTTGTCTCTTTCTCTTTTACTTTCTCTCTTCTGTCTCTCACTGTCTTTCTCTTCTATTTATCTTTCTCTCTTTTTCTCTCACTCTCTGTATCTGTCCCTCTCTGTCTCTGTCTCTCTCTTTCTCTCTCCCTCTCTCTCTCTCTCTGTCTCTCTCTGTCTCTCTCTCCCTCTCTCTGTCTCTCTGTCTCTCTCTCTCTCACTGTCTCTTTCTCTCTGTCTCTCTCTTTTGGTTATTACAAGAGCCGCTAGTGTATGGCGCTGATCTAGATTTGAGTCGGGAAATGTCTCTTGTACCTGTGTGAAAATTTCTTAGCTCTGCTTGTATGACCCTTGGGAAAGTTTTAAAGTATGTTGGTCCAGATTTTAATGACAGTAGCACCAATCACTTGGAGATTAGGTCAGTTCAAACGGTTGCTCAGCTCCTTGAGAAATGGGGAGGAGCTGCGAATATTGGGGGACTATTTTAGGGGGCAGGATAGTCCAAACAGTCAGGATCCTTTTCCTGAATTGACTTTGGCTCCAGATTTAACAGGGTGTACAGGAAGTTACTTGCAGTGTAAAAAGTTGTGCTTTCTGGGTCCAAAAAAGGCTAGTAGTAAAGATTTGTATAAAGTGTGTGTTGTGTCATTAAATAAACCATCTTTGGATAAGAGGGTGGGCACACCCTGGCGTGACGTTTTACAGATTGGTGAAAATTCTAGGCCTCAATGGAGAGCACTGTACAAGTCACCATTAACTAAGAAAGCTGGTGATCTGCAGTGGCAAATTCTGCATGGGGCCATTGCAATGAATGCTTTTGTTTCTGTGCTGAATCCCATTGCAGATCAGGGGTGTCCCTTCTGTTCTCTGAGGGAAACTGTTCATGTTCCGCCAGAGATTGCGTCCTCTTTTTACTTTTCTTGAGAAACTGTTTTCTGAGTTTCATGAAGGTTTTTCTTATGAGATTTTTATCTTGGGTTTTAAATATGTACAGAAGCATCGTTTCAAGCAAAGATGGCAATCTATGCTAGCCGTAGAAGGAAAATAGAACAGAATGTGAATGTTGATGTTTTAATAGTTTTTTTACTCTTTTTAGGTCTCGTGTCTTAATTGATTTTTATTTTTACAAGTCAATGAAGAATCTTAATGAATTTGATCAAAGGTGGTGCTCTTTTAAAATCAAAATCTCTCTCTCTCTCACCGTCTCTCTCTGTCTCTCTCTGTCTCTCTCTGTCTTTCTCTATTTCTCGCTCTCTCTCTCTATCTCTCTCTCTCTCTGCAGACACCAGTCAACACCTCTAATGCCGTGGTCCTGGCCCGACAGCTCTCCTCTTTCACCAGCAGTGCCGCAATGTTTGGAGACATGATGGACGTCATCTTTGTCACACACCTCATAGAGAGGATCACACGCTTGGTTGATCGCATCCGAGAAGTGAGGGCTTTTCCCAGCTTGCCACACAATCGATTCCATTTATTCCATTTCATCTCAGCCTGTTCAAGGAGACGGTTTGAATTCAGTTCAGCGACTGAAATTGCAGCTTACGTGTCAAACATCGAGACTCAGAAAGGGACTAGATTTCATGTTCAATTTAAGTGCGGTCAAATCGGAAACTGAGATTTGAGGTTGTAAGCTCTTCTACTGCGTGAGTGGGTATCACTTGTCATGTCTGTTAGTGTTTTATTTTAGTAAAAGGGAAGCTGTTGGTGCTGCTATAATATGTATTTAATTTGAAATTCAGTATTCTTTCAGAAATGTGTCCTAAATTGACTTCTAACAGCAGATGATCTTTAATGCAGAAGATCTCCAATGCAACAACTAAAAAAAATTGTAAAAGGAACCAGGAGTGTACCATAATTCCATAGTGCAGTTCAGAAAACTTCAGATATCTGTTTTCAGGTGTAGCCTTTACACACACACGCACACGCACACGCACACGCACACGCACACGCACACACGCACACACACACCACATATATAGAGACTGTACTGACTGTAATTCATGCAAGTGTGTTTTTTTTTGTATAAGCGGAGTAAATACAGTAATAATTATAAACATGAAAACATGAGTTATTAGTGAATTAGTAAATTGTATTTTTAATCATTTTGCACTAAAATGCTTTAAAAATTATATATCCACAAAAACATTTGGTGGATATCTGTGGTTTCCCTGAATTTGCGGGAGGTTGCTGTATAAATACAGCTCTGGAAAAAAATAAGAGACCAATGCAATTTATTTTCAAATTAGCATTGCTATGAGAATGACAAGCATTCATTGCCAGTGTCTGTTAAATTCCTACACAAGCACCTCATTCTGCTTTATGAGGTACTGATTAGTGATCACGTGAATCACATCTTATTTAATGAGGAAAAGTATAAAACACTGCTGTAATCGACTCTCTCCTCTCACAATGAGACCAGTTGGATGGTGAAACACTACTAGAAATTCATCGAAGGTCATTACTGCCCTTTTGTTTAAGAGAGAACTAGATATTAGATTTCTTTGAATTATATGTAAACACTGCTTTATTTCTCTTATTTTGATGTTTTGTCATTTCTTTTCAAATAATGCTTTAAATAACTATATTTTTTGGAAATTAGGAGAAATATTGTCAGCAGTTCATTTCAGTACTTGCACCTATGAAAGACCTGAGAAACTGAACATTTTTCCAGTGGTCCCTTATTTTTTTTCCAGAGCTGTAAATATAAACAGCTTGGTCTTTCAGATATATTGGAGTTTCACCGAGGGGAAAACAATGGCTCATACACTCACTAAATTTAAGTGCCACTGACACCAACCAGGCCATCAGACTTAATTAAAACAGCACTTTCAGAACACTTTCAGAAAACTGTGTCCCTACCACTAATCCCCAGCACACTGTGAGCTCCTCTCTCGCAGGTTCAGAGCCTGTCTGCCATGCCATTTATAGACAGAGCCCATTTCATTAGCTGCAGTTTTCAGCCTTTAGCATTACATGGACTGTAGATATATGCCATCTCTCTTTTTACTGTTCCCAAAGCAGCAATTGGCAGGGTGCTGAAGAGGGGAAGCCTGTATAAGCTTTGGGCTTCCTGGAGGAAGCTGTTGGGACGTGGCTGTCTGAATGAGTGTAGGAGCTCAGTGGGCTGACTGTAGGGAAGTTTATGTTACACATGTACACAAAACTTGGCAAAAAAAGTGTTTAGATAATGCAGCTACAGCTCAGCGTGAGACAGTTTCAGTGCAGGAGTCTCTTTATGTACTGGTAGCCTATTCAAGATTCTTTATTTGTCACATATGCAGTACAGTGAGTAGTGAAATGGGCTGCTAAAACAATAAGTGATGACATTCGTAATCAATGAGACTGTGCAATATAGTTACAATAAATTAAAGAGAAAATTAAAAGCTTGAGTTAAGTAATAAAATGTGTATGAAACAGATTCAAATAAACATTGAGTGTAAACAAACATTTACATGAGAACGCAAATGTGTGCAATGAACCCAGACCCATGGGAGATTCATTATTAAAGGAATGGTTAATTTTCTTTAGACATACCAACGAGTCGTCATAAGGGAAATTAAGTTTAATTCATAATTGTATCTCTATTCTGTAAACATTCTCAGACTGTTGGAATATTGTTTCTGCTTTTTACGTCATCATTATGTCCCAGATAAGCTTAAAGCAGTAAACAGCAGTAACTTGCTAATGCTAATTGTGATTTAATTACACCCTATAGCCAGTGACACCTGGTCACAATATTGGATAAGAGGGAAAAAAAGAAATAATTGCTGTCAGTAGCTCACACACCGCAGAATTACATTTGAGACCTAAAGCAAAGAAGCAAAGACAACTGGTTGCATTTTAATGTCTGAAGGTTGATTTGTACCATAAATCAAATACATCATGAATCTAGTTAGCCTCAACCTAATAGCCACATAAGGCATTAATATAAATTAGTCGTGGAAATCAGGTGAATTCAGGCTTCGTATGACTTAAATTATGACTGCATTAAACATCACGGAGTAATTGTATTTTCACAACATTGTTGTGTTTGACATTCATTGTGGACAAATATATAGGGCTCATAGCGGTGTGCAGTTGACCACCACAAACTCATGGTTCGACCTCAGGCGTTTTTTTCTTAGAACCTAACTAATAATTTAAATTAAATTACTGTATTTACCCTGCCAAAGAAAATAACAGCACATACCAAAGAAAATGCTATTGCATGAATTACAGTACAGTCTATACTGAGGTAACATCGGTATTTACTTTAAGGGTAATGTATTAGTGTTTTGGGAGCATATTTGGGTGTCATTTTTAGGCATTTTTGTAGAACATCACAGGTTGCAGGCGCTCTTGGAATGTTACCCCCGTGAATATATATATATATATTGGAATCTTGGCGTTAACAGCGTTAACGGCGATAACCCCCCCACCACAGAGAGACCGAAACAAGTTTAAAACGTGCGCGAACCGGACAAGTCACTGAAATATCAAGGTGAAATTCATCATAG
>JBBPDC010000149.1:4582438-4607804 GCA_037974485.1 Hemigrammopetersius urotaenia | reverse complement strand
GAACGAGAACACAGGACAGGTGCACAGAAACAAACAAAAAGCAGCGGCCCCTAACGGCCGCTGACCGAACCGTAACAATTACTAGTAGCTCCCGGCTTTGCAAAAAAGGGCCATGTGACATTAAGTGTGAGGCAGGATATAATTTATTATATAATATTAATAATATATATATATTTTTTAAATTTTATTATATTATTTTATAATATTAGTAATTTATTAACAAAAAATTGAGAAATGGGGAGACTGAATGGAACACTGAAATAACATGGCGACTAACAAAATGAAACAAAAGCAAACGGGACAAGGGTGTAAAACAATAGACATGAACAAAAGAGGGCAAAGAAGAGTAAAATATACTGAGCAGAAAATGCAGAAAAACACAGAGCAACTGAGCAAAAACACTAAGAAGTAACAAAACTTGTTTGAAAACAGGGGCTATTTATATTAACTAAACAAGAAACTCCTAAGTTGGGGAGGAGACAGGAACTAGACACAAGTAGAAGCAGTAATGAGGAGTAGGGACTAGGGTATAGAATAACATTCCTTAATAAACACATGGAAGAGGTAAACAGTGACATACACCAGAAGTAAAGAAGTGAAGCAGCATTTGGTCGACGCCCTTATCCAGAGCGATCTACAGTCATTGGTTTCAGCAACTAAGGGTTAAGGGTCTTGCTCAAGCACACAGTAGTAGAAAGTGGGGGTCTGAACCTGCAATGTTGTGGTCATCAGGTTCACAGACAACTGTTTTACCCACTTGGCTACTACCACCCTACACAGGAGAAGATACAAATGCTGAGAAACTTAGGAAAACACAGGCTGACCATTAGAAGAAACCAAGAAATGGGGAAAAAGACATGACAGGCAGCTTGATGTGTGTGGGTACTTAAGAGTGTTTTTTTTCTTCGTTTATTCACTGACAACACAAGGACTGACTTCAGACATCAGTGCTGCACCAACAGTAAATGGTCAGTCAAATACTCACCTACATCCGATGACCAACAGTCAATTTGATATATTCTATTCGTGATAATGCCACTAAGTCCAGTAACTTCAGTCAGAGAATTTGGCATTTTACCCTTTTGACAGTTCAGTAGTATTTTCAATCAGTGACATACTGTTTAACAAAAGCTATTGAATGTTTTTTTTTTTTATTTCTGACCACATAAAATCAGTGAATAAGCATCAGTTGTCTGAATGTCTAGCTCTATGTGCCGTGGGCCCAAGGTTTGATCTTTTTTGACTCATTCATGTTTGAAATGTGTTATAATCATTATGAGAAACATGCACCCTCAAAGGACTTACAGGCACTTTTTATTAATTTAGCCTCTCCTGACCTGCTGCCTACTCTGGCATTTGCTCAGGGAAGTGCGATGGGGGGGAAAAAATCATCTCACTGCAGTCACATCACATTAAAAAAAAAGATGAGATTTTTGGATCCACACAGGTCTGATACAAATCAGAGCATATTTGGTGTCACATTTGGGTCATTTGTAGCTCCTCAGCCCTGTAATGTGTGAATGAAAGGGCATCAGAGAGAGACTTAATGCATTGATGGCTTCAGTGCATGGAGTGTATTCAGACAGCCCTCCCACTGGAGAGCAGCTTAGGGCACAGCTCTGTCGTTCACCCTCTGCTTTTAGTACATCTGTTGCTTTATTTTACCTTTCTTCCTTTCTGGGGATGCGTAGTTTTTGATTCACAGTTCCATTGCACATGCCCTGACTCTGACTGCGTGTGGCATGACTCTGTAGATCCATCCCTCCCTCCCTCCCTCCCTCCCTCTCTCCCTCTCTCTCTCTCTCTCCCTCCCTCCCTCTCTTTTTGTCTGGCCCTCAGGCCTGCGGCCATTGTCAGTGACATGGATGCTTGTTGATGCCTGTGGCAGCAAACCTGTCATGAAACGGCAGCACTGTGGAACGAGGACTGCTGCCACAGCTGTTCCGCACTTAGAGTCTGATTCAGAGACAGATTTAGACAACCGTGCTCTAGTGTTTATTTCGGCTCATGCAATTTAAGCGCACAGTTCAATATTAGTCTACATTCATTAGTGGATTCATATATTTGCTCATTTCGCCTGTCAGTTCCAACATTTTCATCTGTTTTTGAACTGGGGTGAAAGCAATTTTTGGGACAAACTCAGGCTCTCAGCTGCGGGTCAGGAGCTTTAGATCAGCAGTGATCATACTTGTGCCAGTGATGGGACTTTGCTTAGAAAATGTGCAACTGGAAGAATTGGATATTTAAATTATTTAAGAATTAGTTTATGGCTCAGCACACCAACAGCACACAGCAGTCAAGAATTCAGGGCCAAAACAGGACACAGAAACTCAACACACTCCAACAAGTCATATGAGGATGGATGATGTAACATATGCATATTGAGTACAATTTAATTGTCCTTTATAACTGTACCCAGCCACCAACATCAGGAATTTTATTTGAACTTCTACAAAGGCTCTGCAGCAGAGCTGGAAGGGGAGGGCCGAAGTGGATGAGCCGTGTGGCGCCGCAGCAGGGGTTCCAGAAACTCCTGCCACAATCTGCACATAATAGTGCACAAGCAGCGTTTCTGGGAGGTGAGGATGTGCAGATTTGCATGATATTTGGGAGATTCTGAACTCACCTGAGCACATCTCAAGAGTCTCAGGGATAAGCCTTGTAGGCAAAAAATGCATCTTCCACATCCACATCTTCCGTTCTTCATTAGGTAAACTCAGAAGAGGTTCCCCCTTAAACTTCCTACTGTATACACCTCTCTGACACACAGGCATAGAGCCCCGATTAATAAGATATTAAGTCAGTCCTTAATAAAAACTAAATTATGTGATTACACAACAATAATTTAGAATAAATAAACAGTATTATAGATCGTTGTAGTGTGGGTGCAATGTATGTGTGTGCGTGTGTGTGTGTGTGTGTGTGTGTGTGTGTGTGTGTATATAACACACATCTCTGGAGCTTCATTCACTCAGTATATCTACACTTAGCCAAACTGCTACCAGCTAAATGCAATAATGTAATAATAAGATCGGATTATTATTAATGACTGTTCTTGAATCAACTCCAGTTTCATTGGTTTATGTTAAGTTTGTCAGCATGCAGAAAGGACCATAGTACAACACCTTCTTGCAATGCTGCCTTCTATATTAATAATAAATAAAGAGCAAAATGGCAACTGTTCCAGCAAATTGTGCTGGATTTTATAAACAACACACCAGCTCCGTGGATAATGGACCCTCAGTGTCAGCTGGGTATACTGTTTGTGTCACAAATAATACAGAATGGACCTAAATGTGGAGGAAACATGGCTGACAGGTTTATTTTTAAAAAAACAGAAAAGCGGTAAACAGGAACAGGCAGTGATTCAGAACCAATGGTCAATTCAGCCTGCAAATGAATCATTATGTGCAAAGGGCAAAATATAAAGTCTGAGCAAGCAGCAGTAAGGCCATCCAATTAGCAAACAGTATGATGAGGACAGGACAAAACTCATTGTTGATACAAGGAACTCTCTGACAACACTTTGCAAAGTTTTGTACTTTGTACACCAGTAATGTGTATGGCCAGGTAACTTGGCCAGGTGAAGAATAGAAAAAGGGGTGGGGAGGTGGGGGGCGGGGGGTGATTGATTAATATCTCAGTTAATCTTTCCCTTGTGTTCACACTTTTCAAACTGCTGTGTGCTGAAGTGTGTCCCAGGGCAATAGAAGGAACAGACTTACAGACTCCTCTTAAATGAAGATTTTGTAAATGCCATTGAAGAAAAAGCTTAGAAAGGTTGTGGGGACTCACTCTGCGTCCACGCTGTGCCCCAGTCTGCCCTCACAAGGGAACAAGGATTAAACCCATGCATACATGGAACATATAATGGCTTATTGCTTATTTCAGGAAAGCTTAGCCCACTTCAGTGGCTGGTATTTAGGCATTAACATGTACATTTAAAAATGTTTTATTGTTTTATCTCTTTTTGTCAGTTTTGTTTTTAAATGTGTAAATTACAGAATGTAGACAAACGGACCAACTGTCTTTTTCTCTCCATAGAGTCTCTCACACACCCTGTGCCCTAACCTTGTTTGCTGTGCAATTATTTTGTGTATGTTTGTATGTATGTGTCTATATGTGTGTGTTTGTGTGTGTGTATATATATGTGTGTGTGTGTGTGCCTGGGAGAGTTCATTAAACCTATGTGTTTTGAGCGCAGGCTTTCTGCAGCCTCCTGCTGGTCAGGTGTGTTTCTTGCTCACAAACAAATGTAAACACAGACACACACATGGACACACACAGACACACACGTACACACACACTCACTCTTCAACACTCCTCATTGTTTATTGTGGAAGGTTGCAACAGGCACAATCAAAAATGCACACCATAGCTTTTTACCACATTTATTATGTACATTTATTTTGTAAAATATATGTGAAATAAATCAAGTGTCCTTTATAACATGAAAAGAATCTGTAACAGTGCATGTCTGACCTATTAACTGGTTGTGTGGTGATGCAGAGAACAATTCTATACTATCCTTTAACTTTAAATGCACTCATTCATAACTTAATATTCCTCCTATAATCTAGGTCTACTTACGACCCCACACACACACAGCGAACATACCTCACACATGCATGCCTGGGGTGAATACCACCTAATATTCAGGTGACGGGCTCATTTGGATGTGTGGCTGACACGTACTGTAACCAAACCCTAACCCACCCATAAACTCCTGCTCTCCCACTCCCACTATCATCACACTGGCCCACATCCAGATGGGGTTTATCCTTTAATGACTTCGGTTAAGCAACCATCCACTTGCCCCAATTTTATTTTTCCTCAAAATCATTAAATAAAAACTCAACATCTGTTTTTCACCGCTCCCATTAAACACACCCAGTGAGAGACAGAGGGAGAGAGAGGGAGACAGAGAGACTGAAAGTGAGAGAGACAGACAGAGACTGAAAGTGACTGAGAGAGGGAGAGAGAGAGAGACTGAAATTGAGACAGACAGAGAGAGACTGAAAGCGAAAGAGAGGCAGAGAGAGATACTGAAAGAGAGCAAAAGAGAGTGAGTTTTCACTGCTGCAGGTCTTGTGATGGAGAGAGAACGTTCTCTCCTTGCTGTGTGATATGCGTGCACTTCAATTAAAAATTTTAATACACTCTGCTGGAAGGCCACAGAGCCAGAAGTGCTGCAGCTCCCCTAAAGCAGGAAATTCAAAGCCACTAATTACAGTAACACCTCGTTACTTTTTAACGGCCGTTTTTTTAGGAGCTGGCAATGACGATCGTTTCCTGTTACTCTCCGTAATTCATCGCTGCTGTCAGAAAATCAAAGCTGTTTCATGATGCGATTGTTAATCACTGTGTCAGCATGCGATGAAATCAGTGGCATGCGACTCCCGGGCAGATGTTTTATCCATTAATCCACACCAGATGAGTTTACCCTAACGAGTTTATAGTTTTATGTTTTCTAATCCTATGTGTGAGTATGGTGGACATGCCATGCTTTTATAAATGTCTAAACAGAATCAGAAATGCTGTTTGTGGACACTGCGGGCAAGAAGACAGAGCTACTCCCAGGGGTTTCTTGAAAACTGAAAATGTTTTGATATTATTTCAAGTGCATTTTATGATATATCTGATAAGCTTATATCTGAGCTTTCTTGATGCAAAAGCCTGTCCAGAAAATAAAGATACATGCAGAAAAAGTGGAAGAAGAATACAGACACCATATGCATCTATAGTCTTGAGCTACCCCTCGTTTCTTTATACTTTACTATGAATCAGCAAATGCTATTTATTCCTATCAAACTGTCCAATATTTGGCATATTAAGTAGATTAAAGTAAATACAAGAGAACAGCTGTTTTACTATTGACAGGCTGCCAAGTGCACAAAGATACAAGGAGCCTAGATAAAGTATGTCGTAGGTTACTATGTGTTTAACAGCTCCGGTTCAGGGATTGGACTGAAAATGAGAGTCTTTGAATGTCCTTCAGGAAGCCTGGAGATTACACTAAACATACAAGAAAGTCTGGATGTGAAGAAATGAGATGTCTGCAGTATATGGAGTAAATAAAATAATTACATTCAGTTCAAACAGGGATGGTGTGGAACAGTTGCTTGATTTTTCCGACTCACATCAACCTGAACATACTATGGATAAAACAGTGATTTAGTCACAATGATCAAAATTTATCACACACATAATTTCTTCTCCAAGGCCCGGTTAAACCTGTCCTTGCCTTAATGGCAGCATCAATCCTGTCACATACACAATGCAAACCAATCACAAACAATGCAAACCAATATTTTTTTTGTCCACAGCACTTATTAACAAACAAGTAAATAATATTCTTGTTTTGACTGGGGTTTAGTCAAGCTTCTCTGGCATTCCATTCAGAGAAACCATCAGATAGAGAAGTGTAACATGTTGCTAAGTTGTCCATATGGCCTGGCCAGCAGCCTGCTGTGGTCAGCTCTGAATATGGCCAGACGTGGTTTTATAATCTGCCTGATCCCTACACTCTCCCTGGGGACTCACATACTGCCCTCACACAAAAACATACACACACACACACACACACACACACACACACACACACACACACACACACACATACTTTCACACAGACACAGTGTCTTCTAGCTGGGCATTAATCTGTCAGATGCAAGGGACAAGTCCTCTATGCTGTTGTAATGTAACACAAACATCTGTTTGAACACACACACAAACAAAGATCTCACTGTAGTACTCTTTATAGAAAAGGGCCAATATGCATTTTTTATAAAAAGTCATGTTTTAGTGGAGTGTGGTTGTTAAACAAGCGCGAAAGTAGGATTTTCCAGACTGGACTAAAGCTGCAGGGCATGCTCTCATCTGATCACATGCTGTTGGGAAATCTACATCAGTTATGTGATGTGCTGACTGCAAGCCTTCAGTGATAGTTAACATTCATTCTGCATTTAATATCTATTTAATATCCATCCCTACCCATCTGGGTCATAGAAAATGATATCGTAGAAACTTTTATTCATTTCTGCTTCTTTTATAACCAGAGATGTTTATTAAAGTGCAATTTTGACATCATAATTTCTCTAAACATTCCTGAACGATTTTTGCAGTGTCACAGGGTGCATTATTTTAATGAAGCACGCCCATTAGAGAGTACTGTTGTAATGAATGGGTATACTTGGCCAAGCTGTAGTGTTTGGGTAGATGCTACGTGTGAAAGGAACATTCGCATGTAAGACAGGGCCCAAGGTTTCCCAACAAAATATTTCCCTGAACATCACACTACCTCCACTGGCTTGCCTTCCTCTCGTAGTGCATCTGAGAACCATCTCTTCCCAAGTCAGCAACACTCAACCTGAACATGGAGTAAAAGAAAATGTGTTTCTTCAGACCAGGCAACCTTCTTTTATTGCACCATGGTCCGGTTCTGGTGAGGGGTAGGTATGAACACTCTACACAGTCCAGTATGCAACAAGCAGTAATGGACAATGTGATCTGACACCTTTCTATGACCACCAACATTTATTTTTTCAGCAATTTGTGGTACACCTCTACTGGGGGCTGGTAGCAGCCTAGTGGGTAAAACGCTTGCCTGTGAACCCGATGGCCACAAAGTTGCAGGTTCAAACCCACACTTTCTGCCACCGTGTCCTTGAGCAAGACACTTAACCCTCAGTTGCTCCAGGGGTGCTGTCCCTTTAATTAATGATTGTTCCTCTGGATAAGGGCATCGGCCAAATGCCGTAAATCTAAGAGATCAGACCAGATGTGCTAGACTTGACTCCCCGCTCCCTAATGAGCATTGAGCAGCCATGACACTTTCACTACCACTTTTGGTAAGTACTGACCACTGCCAGCCGAAATAATTGAACTCAGTTGTCTAGCCATTGCAGTTTTTTAAAGTTGCTCAGATCTTTACGCTACAATTTTCTTGCTTCCATTGCATCAACTTCAAGAACTGACTTCACTTGCTGCCTATTATATTATACTTTGACAGGTGCCGCTGTAATGAAATGATAGATGTTTTTTCCTTTCACCTGTTGTAATGTTGTGACTGATCAGTGTATAGGCAGGTTGTCGAATTTAAAATGTGGTACACTTTTTTAGGATTCTCTTTGTGTTTTTTTTTAAAAGCTTCTCTATTGTGAATCTCAGTTTTTGCCCTTGAGCTGAAATAAAAGAATCAATGTTGTTTTAAGGCTTCAGAATACAGTTCTTCTGCATTTGCAGGGTCTATCACATTCTCGGCTCAAAGACACATAAAAAACTA
Source organism: Hemigrammopetersius urotaenia (assembly GCA_037974485.1). Lineage (NCBI taxonomy): Eukaryota > Metazoa > Chordata > Actinopteri > Characiformes > Alestidae > Hemigrammopetersius > Hemigrammopetersius urotaenia. The sequence continues at coordinate 4,599,520 of JBBPDC010000149.1, read as the reverse complement.
TAGAGACGTCAGTATGTGTGTGTGTGTGTGTGTGTATATGTTGTGAGAGAGAGAAAGAAAGAGAGAGGATGAGATAAAGATCCGTTGGTGTTTTATTGTTGTAGAATGCTTCAGGCAGGAATTCAGCACATCGCTACAGTCATGAAAGCACATGGATTTCATGTTCTAGTCCATTGTGGCATCGTCTTTCTCTTTCGGCTTTTCCCTTCAGGGGTCACCACAGCGAGTCATCTGTCTCCATTTCGTCCCATCTTCTGCATCCTCTACCCTCACATCAACTAACTTCATGTCCTCTTTCACTGCATCCATAAATCTCCTCTCTGGTCTACCTCTCAGCCTCCTGCCTGGTGGCTCCAACCTCCTTCTACCTTCTACCTCTGTAATCATTGTCTCTCCTCTGGATAATCTGTCTCTCCTCTCCATCTCAGTCTGGCCTCTCTAACTTTATCTCCATTTAGTGGATTTGCACTAAATGTTGTTTTGTCCTGTTGTATTGTTTCTCTTGTGTTGTTCTTGCACTCTCTCTCTCAGTCTCTTTGCACTTTGTGTGGTCCTGTCCTGCACTTATTTTCATATTTTCTCATGTTGCTCCATGTTCCTGGAAGGGCACTGTTTCATTTCACTGTGCTCTGTGCAAATGGCTGAAATGACAGTAACCCCACTTGACTTGACCAGTGTTCACTGCTGAATGACACATATACAGTCTGATGGGTCATGAGGCTCTAAGCCTCACAAATATATGCAAGTGCTCTGTAGTCCACAAGAAAACATGTCTCTCACACTATTTAATCCTAGACCTAAAATTAAGAGCTCCTAGTAGACTGAGATTCTATAAGAGATGGAAATTTATGACATGAACATGTAGTCGTTCTCCTAAATGCCCAGTGATGAGGAGGGTCTTCACTTGCTGTTTGAAGACAGTGAGGGTCTCGGCTGTTATGATGGTCAGGAGAAGTTCGTTCAAGCCGCAGACGAGAAGTCTTGATGCAGAGAAGAGGGGGTCAAGTTGTGCTGTACGTGATGCTCTAAAAGACTGAACTATGACCTGCAGTCTGATAAGAGCTGATAGGTAAAGCTGTGGTGGACCATTTTTGGTTTTATTGGCAAACGTTAGCGTTTTAAATCTAATAAGAGCAGCCACAGGAAGCCAGTTCTGTTGTGTGAGAATTTTGATGCACTGATGACAAGACATGTTGCTGCATTCTGGATAATCTGTAATTGCCTGGTGATCTTCATGGATACTGTAAGACTTGTATGTTCTTTTCTTTCACGTCCAAAAACACTTTGCAAAGGCTGCCTTATTGAGATTCACACTAGAGATTTTTTTGTGGACAAAGAAGGTGCAGAAAGTTGTGATTTGGCTTATTTTAGTTAGCTAGTGATTGCTAACTATCGCTTAGCAACAGGGAGACATGCAGCCTTCAAATTACGCAGCATTATAATCCCTCAAGAGGAAAAATAGCCTGGTGCGCCTCGCCTTTCTCGCGTTCAGAAAAATGCAGTGTGAACTTCTCCCCACATTCTTAGCCCTTTTTCACCTGTAGCTTCAGTGCTTAACCTTTTCACTGTGATCAATAGGGCTGTGTTGGTGTTTGTAGTCTAATCAGTGCAACAGAGCCGGTGATTTGCAGACTCTCAAAAGGATCCATCCCAGTGGAGGGTTTGAGAAGTGGACCTCTGTGCCCTCGACCTTCACAAAGGAACAAAGAGCATCCATCCTCATTACAAACTAGGTCGACCTCCAGTTATCTGATCACAGAGGAAGAGCAAGCGGCGTGATTCGTGAGAAGAATGAGAGACAGTAGCGTATAGAGAGAAGAAAGAGAAATTGAGCACATGGAGGAAGGAAAAGGTGGATTATAAACTGAAACATTTCAGTAAAGGTACAGTTGAACTGCATCCCCCTGTAACCTAAAAACAGAGAAAACAGCTGAACCGAGGCTCACTGCATGAAAGTCAGAGCAGCAGCGCTGTCAGAACCCCACAGTGCCTTTGTTCTCTCTCCTGTTAAAGAACCTTCACTCATTTGGAAGCCAGAAAGCACCAACTGGATTAGATCTTTTCATCCTGTGTGGGATTCATTTTCTGTGTCAGGAAAGTGGTAGAAATTACTGTTGAATATGTTCTCAACTGAACTGATTTCTTCTCATACCACATGTGCAGTAGGGATGTGAAATGCATCAGTGTAGCACATTAGTCTGAAGGTGGGCATTTATTGTAACTTTATAATTTTATAATAATATGAAATCAAATGTGAGCTTGTCTGGAATACAAGATTTCATCATGCACCGAATCGTTCCATATTAAATCATTTTGAGCACATTTGCACCATACTCTCTCTCTCTCTCACACTATCTCTTTTCTCCTTTTACCCTCCCTTCTGGCCACCCATGCTCGTAAATCTCTCAGGATTAGAGGGGGCTGGAGTGGAGGGGCAGTGCCTTTTTGGGTGATTAGTACATTGTTTCATTGTTTCAAATGGCTTGCTCTCCTACAGTCTGGCAGATTTAGAGAGAGGAGGAAAAGAATGGCGGAGAGGGAGAGCGAGAGCGAAAAGCAGTCCTCCCAGATAATGCCGAGCATGTTCACAGCACTGGCACTTACAGCTGTGGAGGACAGGAACAGATCCTAATTAACCACCCAGGGTTGATTTCTGCTGATTTTTCCAATTTATTGTGTAGAGTAGAAATAGCTTTAAAGCGATAGTTCAGCAGTTTTACGCATCAAAATCTACATCCTCATCACCAGGGGAACATTTCTGACTGAAAGAAATGCACCCTGTGGATCCAGAAATAGGTTGAAGTAGGACCGAATCAAGAGTCAGAACAGCTAAGCTTTAATCTAAGTCCCGCTCCATCCTCACTCAGGGGCGTTATATTCAGAATAGGGTAGATAACATCCCAAAGGATAGTTTAAAGAAGCTCTCTCTCTCTCTCACACACACACACACACACACACACACACACACACACACACACACACACACACACATACACAGTGCAAATCAATTAGCTTCCATCAGAACTGCCAGATCTGTTTCCAAACTGGACAAAACAGAATCAGCTTTATTGATCCCGGAAGAAATTGCTTATGTTGCACAGACACTCAGAGACACAAGAACGATATAAATTGTAATGTAAAGTCACAATAAAGCTTTCGAGAAAGTTCCCTGAACACTATATGACTAAAGTAGTTTACTAGTAACACAAATAGTGGTTTGGAGTTGTTCTGTAAATAAAATTCAATTTAATTGAATAAATTATTGCACATAGTGACATAAGTAGTGACATAGCACATATTAAGACTGTTGCACATAATGATGATGATTTAGCACACAATAAGAAATTGCACATCAAAGTAGCAGCAGGTTATTATACAACTAACAAAACTTTAACAGATCTAGCAGAGAGTAGCAGCAGCCAGCTGAGGGAAAGCGTCAGACTTCAACTGACAATTTCAGGTTTTCCAGTGTCAACGGAGGAGGATTTTTCTGCTGCAGCAAGTTTAGCTGGGCAAAATTCACTCTAAAATTCCCTCTAACGCTCTAACTCTTAGTGGATCTCAACTTCAGTAGGTAAAACAAGTAGTCATCCATCATTCACGGGCAAAAAAAGTTTGCTCTGCTTACAGGGCACGTTTATCGTCTTCCAGGGTGAAATGCTGACTCTGTATTCTCATATTTGTCGGGGTGTTTTATTATCTGGGTTTCAGGATAGAATAGCCTGCAGTAGCTATAGGATTTGATGTGACTAGGAACATATTTGCAGACAGTGCCCATCACTTTTGCTGCATTTATAAATTTTCCACTTATAGCTCTGCACTCTATCATGGCACACACAGTCAGAATGTGAAGTGTTCACAAGGGCGGCAAAACCAACTCGTCCCACTCTTTTTCAGGTCCTGTATTACTGTACATGCTGAAACTTAAATAAGCATGCCTGTTTGGTGTACTGCGACATTACCTGGGAGAGTTTAAGTAACTGGCTGCTGCAGTGCATTGTGGAAGTTTTTATTTTAACCTTATTTTTTACATTTTAGGGTCAATTTGACCACATTCAACAGGTATTGTCTTTAAAAAAATACTCAACCTCATTTGTTTTCCATCAAATAAAATCACTTTTTCTAATGAAAGGGGGTAAACCCAACATGAAGACATCTTTAAGGTCAATCTGACCACAGGATGTTTTTACATTTTGAATTAGAAGTATACGAAATATCAACAATTTACACACATTTGTTTTGGTTGTTTGGGATTGAGGGCACTGTAATTTTATAATATTAAAAAAAAAACACTTCACCTCTGCTTTACCGCCATTCCCGAACATAATCACACCCATAGGGGTGTGAGAACCACAGATAAACCATACTTTCCACAATAACTCAGCACTACTGAGGTGGTTAACAAAGAAACAAAGTACCTGACACATAAACTTTTAAGCACTTTTAATTTCAACTATCTTCTGGAGGTTTCAATTGCTGGGGTCAAATTAATCGTAAATTCGAACACTAACATAACATAAGGGTTAAGGTCTGAACCAGTGAGGAAACAGGAGCAGATGATTCCAGATGATCAGGCGGTGATCAGTATACTGGTGGTGCTGAATGCTGAGTGGTTGGAACTGCTTTATCTAGGCTCCCTGTATCTTGGCATTTTGAAGCAATTTGATAGGCATTAAATTGTTTTTCACAATGTGATTCAACGAAATGAGGGGTGTCTCAAAACTGTAGGTACATATTACTGTAGGTACATAATGGCAGACAGTGCACTTATACCTTTGCACTCCAGCATGGTAAACAAACAGCTTATGTGAACCATTCACAGTTGCTGCAAAACAAGCTTGCACAAGCTGTTTTCCAGTTCCTGCGATTCTTACTCTACATGTTGGAAGATTGGGGCCCCTTTGTTGTTCTGGGACATTACCTGGGAGAGTTTAAGGAGCTGGAAGAACAGTGGAAGCTGTTCTTTTAAAGCTCACTAAGTCCTCATTTGGAATAAATATGTGAAGCCACCCTGTATTTATTGCTGTGAAGTTCCTGGGCTGTGGGGAGGCAGCTTGAACCAGTATGAGTCATTTTCAGGGAGCCTAAGTGTTTGGACAGTAGCTATAGGTCAGCAGTGAATCATCCGTCTGAAGTGTGATTGTCTTCATAATGCTGACATTTTGGCTTCTTTGCAAAAGTTGAGCACTAAAAGGCACAGACTGAACATTTATAATCCTTGGTTATTACTAAAAAAAAAACCATGCAAAGAAGAAAAGTGAATTTTAATGATCATTTCTGGTAATCCATCCATTCATCCTTTTGCACCCTTCAGCCCCGACCGAGGTCCAGGACGTGACGTGGCAGGGCACTGGAATTCTCACAGCAGTGTAGAATCAGTAGAGAATGAGTGTGTAAGGTAGAGCTGTGTGTGTCTGTGTGAATACGCTTGTAATTCCCCCTCATCATTATGCTGTCAGTTTTGGCTGCCCTGCGGCGCTCGCGCTGTTAGCGGCTAATGGTGGCAGATAAACAAACGCAATAAATGCAGCTTGGCAGCTCGCTCCACCGATCCAGTGAGAATTTGTTTTCTCCTGCTGTGCCACAATCACTGGGAGTTCCTCACAGGCTCTTACATCCGTTCCCATCAGACGTTTGGTCCTGAACACTTCAATCACACCAACCTGATCATTCCATTGATTTTTTTTAGGGGCATCACAGCTTCACGCAGCTCAGAAAGGCTTTTCAATTAAGGCATTTGGCTCCTAATGATTGTGGGCTAACACACTCAGCATTGATTGACCGGCCGTGAACAGGACTGTGCAAGATTTGGTTTGTGTTTTTGGAGATTTTTTTACCTCATGTCACCTCCAAACTCCAAACCATCTCTGGGCGTAACAGTGATTTATGCTGCTTTCATGATGCAACTAGAGTGTGGAAAAACCGGGACAAACCCATTTGGACGACCTTCTAACTTCGTAATTCTATCTGAAAATAGCAGTTTCTCAGAGGCATTTTGCCAAGTTACTATATATTGAGCATTTGATTTGTATATGATGTGCTGTTTATACATGGTGCCTCTAAAAACACACTTAACTATCTTGCATTCTCAGAAAATCAACATTTTAAGCCAATTTGTGCAAGATTTTTCTCAAACTCTATGATGTCATCTCATTTTCACCCTTTAATTAATGTTGACTTAGCATAACCGACATCCACCTTTAAAGTAGATGAAGCACTTTTAAATTTCCAATGTAACAGCATTTTAGAAGCCTTTTATATTCACTCAGCAGAGAATCAAGCATTCGTTTACTGTGAGCATCCCTTTTTTTACCACATCAAACAGTTGAGGTAGCATGAATGCTTTGAGGTGGGAAGTGGAAAGAGATGAAAAATCCCAAGCTCCCAGTTGTCATGAGCACAGCATTAGTTTGTGAAAGCTGTGAAAAGGAATAAAAACGCCTTTGAGGTTTGGTAATATGATAAAAGAGAAGTGGAGACGTATAGGGCCAAAGAAGATGATGATAACATTCTTAATCACACACTCAAGTCGGTGTGTTATCTTAGAGTTTACTCACACTGGGCCCGACAGCCTTGTACTCCGCACTCCTTCACTGGCCTGCACTTACATTGCGCTTAACTCAAGCATTCACTTTGTTGGTATATTTGTTACATGGGATAGCTGAGATTGAATTCCATGCCTAGGCAATGTATGAAGTAATCAAACCAATCAAAATGATTAGACTTTGGTGGTCAAACTTGATTGAGCATTGTACAAATGAGTTGTAGAGTGCACCCTTATCTAATACCGACATCATATTAACCCTTAGAATGAGTTAAATCTGATTTCAGTACATATAAACGGTGTAAATCAGTTTGTTTTCCTACACGCTCACTGTTTGCTGCTCTTTCTCTCGGCGCGCTGGCCACTCTACAGGTTTTCCCCACCCACATATGGGCGGAGACTATCCTGAAAGATCTCCCAGGTTCAAAGATCTTGTGTTTCTTGTGTCTAAGGCTTAAAATAAAAATAAATCTGAGCAGCTTTGTTCTTTATGGGCATTTGCAGGGGAGGTAAATTCAGAAGATTGTCATCTGAAGGTCCAGCCTGAGAATCTATGAGGCAGTGAGGCCCCACAGAAATCAGCATTAGCTTGAGTTAAGAAATATTTTGCTTGCTTTAAATGCATATAAAAGAGAGAGTTTGACATTATCCTCCAGCAGAATGCCAGATTCATTGGATTGACTCAACAAAAATGATTCAGTGCCTTTTTTAATGGTGGCTGATTTCCAAAGGGGAGGTACTTGCATGTTTCTGTTTGAATTCCCACTTCCCACTAAACCCTTAGCAGCTGTGGTTTGGTAGGAAAATGGTAGACACCACTCAGTGAGTCAGCCTGATTCCACAGCAGTGAATACTCAATTTCAGGTGATATTAGATCATCTGATACTCGAGGCATGGTTTATGTTGCCTGACAGCAAAATATTGCATGTAAGAGCATCTTGCAGGCAGTGTACTGAATGCGTGCAAGACCCTCCTACACAGTTTAATGTGATTGTTTTAGCTTAATTGCTTTCAGGGCTCAAATTGATTCATCTATTGAGCACAGAGTCCATTTCCAGGTAAAACCAGGTGCACCAGACTGACATGCTAGCTCTATTTTGAAATGTTTTGTGGAGTACAAGATGTGTGCAGCTGAGACAAAGCGCTGATAAACAACACTGTAATCTTCCATTCAATACTGCCGCACCCCAGGAGAGTGCCCCTTTCTGACGGCAGCTGCAGGTGGTTTATTATTGATTCTGTATTTCATATTTTTAATGAAGTATGATGAACTGCAGAACAATCTTACCCTGCCGTCGTGTTCTGAAGCTCTAATTTTTCTTAGTCTGGATGTAATACTGAAGATTTTACCTTGCCAGTAAGGAGATTTGAGTGAGTAATTGAAGCCGTCTGATTAGGGATTTAGAGGAGGATCTTGAGTGCAGCAATTAAGGCTAGGTGGCTTAGGCAGGCTGCCGTGAAAGGAGGAGATACAGAATAGACCAAACAGGCACCAAACCAGAAGAAATCTATGTATTATTAAAGCGGAGAAAGTGGCCTACACTTTTAGTGCAGAGTAGCACTTCTGACCAGTTATTGCTAGGATGACATAAGGCCTTTCTCAGACAGTGAGAGAGAGCAGAGCCTTGCTGTGACACACTGCAGCCCTGCTGTTAACAGAGACTTCACATAGGAGAACAATGAATGAGGTGAACCTTTTGGTGTAACAGCGATTATGCGACTCTTAGAGGGAGATTTTAGTGTTTTCTTCACAGTCCCGTTTCAAACAATTACAGCAGTTTGCTTTTCATTTCAGTCTCGTAACCCTTCATTGCTGGGCAGAATATTTAATTTTTTGACACTAATGCTTGCTGACACAGAAGAAAAAACCTTGTTGGGGGATGGAGACATAGCCAAGACAACAAATATGTTTCATCATCATTTTAAAAATATTTTTTAAGTCCAATTTAAATAGCCTTGAAAACAACTAAAAAATTAGCAATGCACCTATATACGATATACTGTATATATAAACCTGTTTCTATGCAATACAGTGGAAAACTGAATTTTAGTGATTGAGTATGGAGGACTAGAGGTGGGTGTATTTGCGAGCTGGATTTTATTTACAGAACAAAATATAAGGAATATAATGGAATGGAATATAATGACAAAATGAAACATAGGAAAATTAAAGACGTGTAACAAGGTTGAGTACAGGCAAGAACAATGAGGTTAGTAAATACTCAAGAATTAACATGAAAGAAGCTGTTATAAACAAACAGGTGCAGATGCTAAACAGGAGGGCAGGACAAGGGCGGAACCATTGAAAGCAGGTGGAACAGAGGCATCACACACAAAACAAAGACGGGGCATGATGGACGGAAGCGGAACAGAACAGGGCGAGACAGAAAGGGGTTTAACAAGACTGTTACATTTCTTGTGGGTTTCATGTGATTCCTATTTAACTAATTACTTCTCTTCAATATCCTAATAAGATTCAGACCCATAACAATAACAACTACATGAAAATTAAACTAATATGTATTTAGCTCCTAATTGTTATTCACATTTTTATATTTTGACTATCAGCCATCACTCCATTTTGGGTTATCAGGTACTATTAAATATTGTATTTTAAATATTGTGTAAAGCAGTCCTGCTGATCTCTTCAAAGTGCAGTCCTTTCTCTTTTCGCTCAGGGACTCCAACAGACTATGTACTCACTTTTCTCTCCATTACCTCAAAATAATAAAGATACTAATACATTACAAGTGGATGGCTGAGATGTAATGTTTTTTTTAAGAAATAGTCTTGCTGGAATGGGTTATGTAAAGATTTGATTTAATAGTCATACGGCCTCTTCTGAAGTAATCGGAGCATCTGGTAAATGACAGTAAGGATTATTTTTATCAGCTTTATCTCATGGAAGAGTGAAAGCATCTGCTTAGGCAGCTTCGATGGCTTTGATTGACTCAGTTAATAGTTTGCAGTCTTTTGGAGGATGTGATTCACAGTTCTTTTGGAGCTGACAAGTGTTTCTGTGTGTGTATTAAAGAGGAGAAGCGAGATGATTTTAAGATTTGAACTGAGCAGGTCGGTCTCACTTCGCTTCCCAACGAACTCTGGTGCGGTTCATTTGAAGTCTTAAGTCTTAAGATGTCTAAGTAAACCAAAGACCAAATGAAATATTGTATTCTCTCTGCAAAAGAAAATCATCATCTTTACATAAGCTCTGCTAAAGTCGTATTATTTTTTAAACAAAGCTGGTGCATATTCCGAACCATTATAAAATACCAATGTACAGACATTTGACTACACACTTGTATTGTATTATGTATTACCCCATTACATGTTCTACGTTTTGTAAAAGCTGAAACCCAACAACTGGCACCTTGCAAAATGTGTCTAAATGTAGCTGTTTACATAACTTCTCTGTTCATGAGTTTGATAAAAAGCAGGTGAAAGTGCAGTGATGAAAAGATAGGGGTGTTCTTTTGTTTTCCCCTCAACAAAGCATTCACCAGGGCTGGAATTCTACTTCAACTAAAAAAACCGAGTTGGTGAAACCACGACCTGGGCTGTTCATGCACACTGTGTCCGCATCACGAAATTCTTCCACTGCATTTAACCCATTAACCAAGCGAAGGGGGCAGCTATGAACACAGCGCCCGGGGAGCAGTGTGTGGGGACGGTACTTTGCTCAGGGTACCTCAGTGGTGCCTAGTGGTCTTGGGAATCGAACCCACGACTTCCTGATCACAGGGCGAATGCCCTAACCACTAGGCTTCTCACACATGATCACCTGACCTGAGAGTTTAAACAGTGCTAAGTTTTCTTTCAGGTCCCAGGTTTCTCCTTACCCCTGTTTCACAATGGGGGAGTCTCTTAAGAACTCGTCTTTTGAGTCTCTAAGCCAAATGTACACCCTGTTTTTGAAAAGTGTAGGAAAATCCACACAAAAAACAACCGCATCAAGTAGCTCAAATTAGCCTCATGTGTACTATCTGCACTCATGCATATGCATAAAGAAGAGAAAGGCATTTTACATTTCACCAAGCAAACGGCTCATAAACTGCTTAGACCCGTGCGGCGGTTTTGTACGTAACACGCAGACAGAACACATAAAAAATTTCCCTGAAATGGTAATGCATGGCCCTTGGCTCACCGCTGTAGAATATCACACAGCAGATTCACCGATCAGCCAGACTATTAATGCCACTGACAAGTGAATAGCATTAATTATATCGTTACGGTGGCACCTGTCGAGGGGTGAGATATATTAGGCAGCAAGTGAACAGTCAGTTCTTGAAGCAAGAAAAATGGGCGAGCTGATCTGAGTGACTTTGACAAGGGCTAAATTATGATGGCTAGATGACTGGGTCAGAGCATCTCCTCAGGGCTGCTCTTTTGGGTTGTTTTAAGTATGCAGTGGTTATTGTCTACCAAAAATGGTCCAAGGATGTACAGCCAGTGAACCGCTGTCATGACGTCTTGATGTTCATGGGAAGCGAAGGCTAGCTCATCTGGTCTGTCTGACTCTGACAGAAATGTGTCAGAACACACAGTGCCTTGCTATTATTGTTGAGAATCTACATCATAAAATCAGATCAATCATTTGTGGTTTCCCCCCATATGCCTTTTGTTTGCTTTTCTTTGCTCAGTTTTAACATGTCAAATGTAAATGTTAAGCAAACCAGAACTCAAATACATCACTGCGTCATTTTCTGCTTTGGTTCAGACCATGGAAATGGAACCATAAATAAATAAATCCATTGGTTTTTGTTACGACTCAAAAAGAGTGAGTTTCAACATGGTTTGTTTTTGCAACTCTTTTTCCATATATGGACTTTATGAACTGAGGAGTGAATGGTATGCCCTGAAACTTTAACCACGCTAAATAATATACACACTACATCAAACTCTTATTTTAAAACCCTGTGTTTTTTTTTTTTTTTTACATGGCCTCCTTAACAATTCAACATGCTTGGAGGCAAGTGTGTGCTGAGTTAGGCGTGCAGTTTTTATGTGGCTCAATAGCAGGGTTTATGCCATATGATAACACAAACAGCATTTATTTATTTTTGGTTGTTAAATGTCACACACACGCCCTCAGATTCAGGGTCATCGGATCTTTATTTTCCAAGAATACGGGAACAAAAGGCAGGAACATTCTGCTCTTTTAGTCCATTCAGCTCAGACTCCATAGTGTTAGAGGGTCAGTCTGATGTGGCTTTATGATGACAGCTCTAAAATACGGGGCTCTGTGGAAAAGTAATTAGATGGTTTTTTTTCCTATTATGAAAGGGATGCAGGTATAGGAAAGGAATAGAAGATGCGGCTTTGAACTGGTGAATAGGAAAGACACCACTGGTACTCAGTATTGTTGTCCAAGTAAGGATAGCACCAGGTGATATTCATTTTCAGTAAATATTAAAGAGTTATTACCTTCAAGATGCTTACGGCCATTCTTCGCCAAATCTATTCAATGATCTCTGGCCTGACAGTATCTTGGCATGTTTATGAATCTGCTACTGAAATAGTATAAACAGACAGCGTTTGAGTTTGTAAGAGTAGACAGACTGTGTGTTGTGTGCCATTTGGGGACATAATCCAGTCTTTACATTTTGTATTCTGTGTTTTGACACATATAGACGCAATACACCTATGGGTTCTGTCTGCAGGCTTCAACTTTACAACTGAGCATGGATATCTAGTCATTTTCCCCAAAAGACAGTAAAATATGAGCCTCATAAAGATTACACTAAATTTATACCCCATAAAAGTAAGGATTTAATGGATTGTTTGTGCCAATAGAAGCACGCGCCTCGTCTCTTTTATCTCCCAGTTACAAGTTTCTGCATGCAGTTCTTTTGATTTTCCTGGACATGCACAGCCACAGTGACCCAATCATAATTGCTTTCTGTAAGGCATACAGCCTTCGGCATCTCTTTTAATGTTCCTTTCAGAGAGGTTCAGAGCTGAGCAAAGGGGTTCCATAAAACCTAAATGCATGGTATCTGCCAACACTAGTCAAGTCAAATCAAGCAGGTTATATTGTCATACCCACACAGTACACAGTGAAATGTGCAAATAGGACACAAAACTGTGCAAGAAATACTACGAAACAGATGCAGATCTGTTCATGTGTAAAGTGGCCATTATGTCATCCCTAAACACTCCACAGCAAGTTCTTCCTCTGTATTTAACCCATTCACCAAGTGAAGCAGCGGGCAGCCAGGAACACACCGCCCAGGAAGCTGTGTGTGATGACGGTACCTTACTCAGTGATGCCACTAGCAGTCCTGGGATTCAAACCTACAACTTTCTGATTGCAGGGGCAATGCCCCAAGCACCAGTCCACCAGCCTAGTTAGATTTGATTTGATTTGATATCATCTCTTAGCTTTGATTGCATTGATGAGGCAAATCCAACTGAACCCACTCAAAGTGCACAGGTTACCTTGTCTTGAAATCAGTCGAAGCTTAAATTCAGCTGAATAAATCTTATTGAGCATTTGTCGTTTCAGCTCCTCACTGAACTCACCTCATTTATGATTAAAAATGGATTTTCTCATTTAAGGCAGCATTTACAGTCTCAGCCTTAAGTGTTCTTCTCTGGGGCCAGAGAGGCCATTGATTTGAGAGGGCACATTCTGGACCAGCCCGTTTTGTCTTGGCAGTCCCGGTTTGGCGGCTGATAAGCTGAACAAATTACTGCGAGAGATACTCTGAGAGATGAGCGTTGGATTTTCCTGAAGAATGGAATTTTCCACCTCACAGGAAGAGATTATAGTCTCATAAATTCTCTCTAGACAGAAAATGTAACAAAATGCAATGCAAGGAACTAAGAAAATGGGACACAAGAAGAAAACTAGAATCCAGGTTAACAGTGAGATCCAGGCCTCAGATGCTCCACCCACTCTGTGTTTGTCTATTTGAGTGTAGTGTGCATTAGAGTGTCTAATATCGGTAAGTAGTTGGTCTCTACTGGGATTTTGTATTTGCACGTCCATGTATGTTTGCCAGTGGATAACAATTTGTTTCATGTAGGTATGTTTTTATTGTAGCAACATTACATAAAGGGAAATAAATAAACCGTCACTGTATGTCACTGTAAAACAGCTGCTTATATTGTATGTCAGCCAAATTCCATTGTTGTCCAAGCAGGTGTAAAATATGCACTAAACTATCTGACAAAATGCAGATGTTTGGCTTTCAGGGGTAAAGGTAAGCTGACAAGTTATGATTAGTACTTAGAGAACATTACCAGTAACAGTAATTGAAAAGCACAGTTACTGCAGTACAAAGACAAATAACCCAGACTTTAGATTACTGGAAAGGGCTCCTCCCCTCCAGCTATGTTCAGCAGACTGTGGTTACTGAATGCAAACACTGTGCAGCGTTCCACTCTTCATCTCTTGACACATTCAGATGATCACCAGTCCTGTTTTTACCTTGTCTGTATAAATGCCTCAAACTTCTTAAACCTGTGAGCTCACATTGCGTTGCTTCTTTTACGGCATAGCTCTGAAATTCAAACCGAGGATATTTCATTCCGCTCCACGAGGGCCCATGTCCCGCACCATTTGGTCGATTTCCCTGCTCAAACACACCTGATTCAACTCATCTTTTAATTGCTAGTGTTTGAACAAGGAAATCGACAAACTTCACAGGACACCAGCCCCCAGGTTTGTAATTGAATAGCCCTGAACTCTCATGGTGTCGCATAAAAGGGAGATATCATGTATTTATACATGGGTGTATGTTTATGTGTCATTGGATGTCTTACTGGCTGCAGGAGAAAGGGCTTGTAAGAGTGCATTGGATACATGTCTGCTGATGTATACGATGGAATTGGGCTTTAATGAATCTGTCAATGCGGAGATGGACACGTTTGTATAGCTACCTTGTATCAATCAGGGAGGGAATCGATCGTCTCGGGCTGCTTTACGAGCCTTTGGGTTGCCTGCGCTTGTTTTCTTTGAGAGAAGAATAGGGAAGAGAGTGAGAGAGAGAGGCAGTGTGTGGCATTATGGGCATGGCCTGGAGGCCCAAGGAGAGGATTGTTGGGGCATGAAGTGTTTATGAGAGTGCTGAGATGATGGGCGATAAAAGGAAAGTGGCAGGGCGTGTTGCTTAAGAGCTCCAATGGGAGGAAAAGGCCGGCGTTGTTGATTTGAAAAGCTTTATAATCATACTCGGGAAAAGGGAACGATCTAGAGAGACACTAAAAGCTCGTTTAGGTCGGCCACAGCGCATTGGGCTCAACACACACAACATGAAATGGACATAAAAACAAACAAAATGGTGTCTCGGCAGGCTGTGTCTCACTGAAGCATCTCAGAGGGTGTTTCCTGTCTGCAGATGATTGGCAGGCAGTTGCTGCTGTCATCAGTTGCTGCAGTGATTGATTGATCGGAATGGGGATGTGCTCCACTGGCCAGGGAGGAACAGAAGCCTCAGCCATTTTGTCAAAAAACAAAATTGTAAAGGTCCCAACAGCCTCTTGCCTCTTGTTACCAAGGGAACAGAGGACCAGTGAAGTGTGAATTCTAAGTGATACATGATAAATGAATGATTCATAATAAATAGAGAGACTGAATGTCCAGTCCATCTGCAGGAATATTTGTTTACATGTCAGTTTATGAGTCATATGTACCAACAGTATATACATGGGTCCTCAGGCTACGACTGTCTCGGCATATGAAGTTTTGAGTTTACGATGCTCATTCCAATAACTAGTTTGGTTGCACAAGGTGGAAGAATACACAGAATACGTAGAACACAGAGTAACACAGCGAATGAGTTAGAGAGTCATTTTGGACTGTTAAAAGTTTTTACACTCATGTTTGTCATGTTTTCTGTTACTACAAGTACAGTTTATTTATACCATTTTCTGTGGCTTGCTTGTGTTTTTATGTTCTAGATAATGATTTTCTAGGTGTGATAGGATTGGTAAGGTTAGGGTGTGCTTTGACTGACACCAAAATTCTTGTAATATCACTGTCGAAGGAATAGATCTGTGGAACAGATCTGGGCCTCCTGTATATAAACAGATGACAGCCTGTAATTGTGCTCCTATATGTTAAATAAAGTGATATAAAGTGCATTGGTGGTTTATATAGTATGAGGAAAAACGATATATCTGCGCAATCTATGTTTATTTGATGCAAAAACAATATTAAAATAAATTGTAACAGTAATACAGTAAGTATTGATTTAATGTCTATGTTTACATTTTATCATTTCCAAACCTCTCCTGATGGCCATCTAGTCTTATTTGTAGTTATCATCTCATACCTGCTTTATCTCATTTAATCATTCACTGAATTAAATCACATTTGCTGCTGTGGAGTTTAATAAATCCATTTGAGTTTTGAGGACATAGAGGAACCTGGATCCTTCTCACCAACTCACAGGACATCAGAACACTCTTGATACTTTTTTGTATTAATGTTTGTGTCACGGGGGGCAGGAATGAACGGCCGAGACACAGCCTTGTTGCGTGGCGGATGGGCCCGGGCGTGACTGGCATGCGAGAGCTAGTAAACCACGCTGTTTATTCTGAGAATGCTCCAACAAAGGAGTTGAGACCCGCACCAAACGAGCCCGCGTTCTCACTCGCACACATAGGGGAACTAGGGGTTGCTCCGAAGAGCGTGAGTACTCACGGAACCTGGTTTGATTATATGGTGGAACACGTTGCATGGAAGCTTGTCACTTCAATGACTGTGCGAGGAATGTATACCTGTTACCTGCTTTTATACCTGACGTGCAGTCATTTCCAGTGCCCCTTGACTGCACGTGACCCGGTGTGCGTGTGACTGCGCGTGACAGTTTGGTTACATTTCAACTTGACATGGCGCATGGCGTTTAAAAAAAAACCACATTTAATGTCCAGATGAATTGGTATAAAATATTGTTTTGCTCTGACCTTATATAAAACTGTGTGTTTGTGCACGACTGCTTGCCTGTGTGTGTGTGTGAGTGTGTGAAGGTTGTAGGCATGAAGAGAGAGGTGTGGAGTGATGCGTGTCAGTGTGATCTCCACTCCTCCTGGCTGAGGGATAGAAGGATAATGGAGGAAGGTCATTGAGATAAGCTGAAATAGTGTTCCGCTCTGTAGATACCGATCCACTGCAATTACCGCCACATCGATGAAAAACCCTTTAAAATGTCTACTGCACCTGGGAGGCATGTGAGGACGCACACATAACCTCGCACAACACGCGCGTACACACGTACTCACGCTCACAAGTGGTCATTCCTCACTCATGTAGCCTTTTCTTTTCCTACATCACACACACACACACACACACACTCAAACACACACTACTTGGTGGGTTCTCATTGTTAATTATGCGAGATGATCATTTCAACGAATGAACGAACAAATGGAGGAAAGAATGAATGAAGGAATGAATGATTAATCGAATTAGTCGCATCACTTTTTTTGGACAGCTTATTTTATAACTGGGATGCTTATTTGGATGGATGGATGGATGGATGGATGGATGGATGGATGGATGGATGGATGGATGGATGGATGGATGGATGGAT
>JBBPDC010000149.1:4571616-4582338 GCA_037974485.1 Hemigrammopetersius urotaenia | reverse complement strand
GGCAGACAGGGACAGAGAGAGAGGGATAACCAACAGGCGAGGACACATGGCAGGCAGGGACACAGAGTAGGCAGGGCAACACAAAGCAGGCAGAGTCACATAGGGGGAGAACGTGAACACAGAACAGGTACACAAGAGAGACTCCTAGAAAACAAACAGAAAGCATAACGAGAACAAAGGTTCCTCAGCGGATGCTGGAATAACAACACGAACAGAAAACCAAGAACAGAAAACCAAGAACAGAAAACCAAAAACAGAAAACCAAAAACAGAAAACCAAAGGCATGGCACGGCTACATCAGCCCAAGCCGTGACAGATGCCATAAAATTGAAATTTAAACTGAATTTAACTTGGTTTAACTAAATTAAATTGAACTTTGATTAAACATGGGCCAAAGGATATTAAGAAAATTAAGCTAGCCCCTGAGTATCGGTGCTTCTTTAAGTATTTTTCATTGTTTATTGTAATGCAGAGGTATGCATTAACATCAGTATTGGATGATACCTTGACTAACTGATATACCTTTGCTGATATGATTCAGTTCTTAAATAACTGAAATAACTAAAATTCTTAAATGTAGTTTTTAAATAACAGATTCATTCTGGACGGAGAATGTGCCTAATGCTCTTGCTTCCTTTGGGAAAATATTTTCAGACCCACCACCTCTGTTCATCAAATAGGGTTCTGGCCTTCTGTCTGAAAGCTGAAGTGTTACTGTTTCTTCTCATAATACAATCATATATTGGGGTGGTCTGATCTCACACTGTATTTTAGAAGCTGCATAATCTCTTCTGGGCAAAGCATATTTCTCATCACAGCATTCCTGAGAGAGTGAAAATGGAAAGGGGAAAGAGGGAATATTATTTTTTTCTGTATTCCACCTTGCTGGGTTTAAC
Organism: Hemigrammopetersius urotaenia; assembly: GCA_037974485.1. NCBI lineage: Eukaryota > Metazoa > Chordata > Actinopteri > Characiformes > Alestidae > Hemigrammopetersius > Hemigrammopetersius urotaenia. Next base: position 4,581,442 of record JBBPDC010000149.1, on the reverse strand, counting down.
CTGAAGGTAAAGCTGAGACAGGCAATGCTAACAGTGACACAGCTGCAGCCTGTATATATAAAAATGGGCAGCAGACTCTGCAAGGTTGTGTGATGAATGCACAACAGCCAGGGCCTGAGTTAGTCATCCCTACCCAGTGTGTTCATCACCTAGCCCTGTGATGGGAAGGAGCACAAAGTGATTAGACTTATATTTGGGACTGGAGATGGAAATTAGTGGGGAGAGAATTAATATGGAAATGCCTGCCCATAAATACCAGCCACACGATCCTAATTCCTTAAAGGCTCTCCTTATAGAGGATTTGGGGTTTTTTTTGACAAGAGAAGAGCCTCCATTGAGAGACGAACTGGGGCTGGACAAGTTCAAAGATTTCTTATGAGAAATTCTGAAAATAAAGGGTAATATGTGTGTGAATACAGTTTAGCAGAAGAATTTTAAACATACCGTAGACTGAAAGGAATGCCAAGAAGGTCGGCATGGAATTTATTCAGCCAGTTGTTGATATCAGCCTTAGTCTAAAGCATATTTTTTATTCATCGATTTATTTTTTTTGTTGTTGTTTATTTATTTATTTCATACAGATTTTATGCATCAATGATATTGCAAGGTAAATGCTGTGCAAAAAAACCATTTTTTTTAATTTACCAGTTTTACCATTATCAAAATTAAGCATAAAAAATGATGGTTTTGTAATTTAAATAAAATGACTATATTTGCATTGTAGACATCCCTGGTTCTTATAATCACCATAAGAAATCAAAAGAAAAGGAATTTTACAATAGAATTTCCATTTAAGTCCTGCCTCCAGTATCCACTGTGGTTATTTAATGAATACTGTATATATACTGCTCATGTAATACATATATTACAGTTTGAAATGCTAAATAGGCTGGACTCTATTTGAAAATGAGCGCTACTCTGGTACTATTAGCTTGATTAGAAGACAAAAAACACAGAGTCTACTGTACACGGTTATAAAAGGTAATCTAAATAATTACTTCATGTGGAAACCAGCTGGTAAATGGTCTTATTCCATTCAGAAAAAAATGAAACATTTCATCATTCATTGTAATGAAACTAGGTCATTTGCTTACTCTGTCAAGTATTAGGTGTAACAGCTGCTCACATGCATACAAACTGAATATGTTTTTAAATAAATAAAACACATTAAATGTAAGTAGTTTGACAAACATGCTATTGTACTTTAAATATTCTCACTTAGGTTGAATGTAATTTTTGACTGTTTGTGGGTGGAACATTACATTTCATTACAGTCTTTTTCTCCAATATTCATGCTTGTCAAGCTAATATTTTTGTCAAAAATTAACCCTTAGACGGCCATGTTGTCTACTGGCGAACGCTCTGTGCTGTTAGAGGCAAAATTGAATAGATTTTTGCACATTTCCAACCTGTGGGACTAATAAAGGGATATCTTATCTTAAATAAAGGGTAGTAATGAGGACACTGGTACACAAGAGTTAAAAGAGAGTTAAATGTTAAAAAACAAAAAAGTATTGAGTTGAACCTAATTTCAAGATATTGGTATAATATTGGAGCTCATGTATATTCGATTAGTATTCAGACTGAATCATCTTGCAACAGCAAACAAGGTAATAGCCTAAAGAGAAAGATGTTACTGACGGTCAAGTGGTGCGGTTGCTGTTTGCAAGGTGGAATTAATGTTCATTTGGATTAATGGTTTTATAGTTGACCAGTCTGTTTTAAATTCTGAATGCCCTCCATCAGCTTGGTGCCGTATGTCTCAGAGTGCAACCGATGAGTGTGTGTGTGTGTGTGGGACTGAGCAGATTCATTTCTCTTCCTTGCTGACTGCTAGGAGGCTGCAGCTGGAATCTGTCAGAGTCTCGGACCATCAAGCACAGTGATGAAGTAGCCCGGTTCCCGTTTATGCTCATGTGAGGTCATCCGTGTGCTCTCTGCTGCTAGTGTTACCTTTAAGTCTTGCTTACCTGCATATCCATCTGACTGCTGTTTATACAGGTCTGTTTCAAGATGTGTTTAGGCGATATACACTAGAATATCACTTTATACAGGTCTGAAGAGTTTAGGCGATATAGACTAGAAAGGGATGCAATGCTTTTTTAATGATTTGCATTAAAAAAGCATTGCATGTGTTTGCAATGTGTACAGCATTATTATGTAACTCTGTAACACTATGCAAGAAGACTGCCCTTATAAATGGTTTATAAATTATTTAAAATCAGGGTGTTAATTAGGTTGTCTTGCCTTGTTCATTGGGGCAGATCCTGCTAGTTGCTGAACGAGTGTTAAATTGTCAGCTTCATCCCATATTTGTTAACATTCTCCATTAAACAATTGACAAATTGTGAGACTGCATCAATGTATGATGACTATTATACCTTGTTTATAACGGCTTATTAATGATGTACAAGCTGTCAACAACCCAATTAACAACCTGATTTTAAATTATTTATAAACCCTTTATAAATGGGAGTCTTTTTGTGGTTGAATTCAGCAAATTGAATTCAGACTTGTGTTCTTCATAACAGTATTGTTTATCACAAAATAGCTTAAGGTATATTTGAGCCCAAGCCCCAATGAACAAGCCAAGAGGAACAATGCCTCGCTAAGAAAACCTTGTAGGGAACCAAGACTTAGAAGGGAAATGCACAACCAACGTAATAACTGAATAATGAATATACCATAGTGAATAATGAATTATGATTAAAGAAATTATTTGAGCTAATCATCAGACAGAAGCATTAAGAGCAACCCAACAAGACAAATGCCTAATGGTTAGAAACCTTTCTGGATGAGAATGAGAATTAAACCCATGATTACCATCATTATGTACATCATCATTCTGAGACTAAAATCTCCAAAAAAGTACAAGGAAAAAGCATTACTGACTTTCAATGTAAGTTAATGTAACAAGATGTTTTAAGTCATTTTGTTCTGTCCTACCTCAATTAGTTCATCCAATCTGATAGTTCGACTCATTGACTCCCCCAATCGCATTATCGCATCTTTTAACAGTGTTGCTATGTCAACATCATTAAACAGCTTAACACGCTTGGAGGAGAGCACTAACAGTAAAGCAAATAAAGGGAGCATTCTGTCATACTTGAACTTACCACAGCACACAATAAACAGCACAAAATTCCTCCTCTGTATTTAGCCCACTCACCAAGTGAAGCAGCAGGCAGCCAAGAACACAGCGTGTGTTCCTGTGGCGATGGTGTCTTGCTTAAGGCGTACCTCAGAGGTGCTTAGCAGTCTAGGGATTCGAACCCACTGCTTTCTGATTGCAGGGCAAATGTCCTAACCACTAGGCCACCAGCTGCCCGCAGCCAGTTCTGTTACATCAGCTAACAAACACCAGAGCTGGCTACCATAGCACTGAGTGATGGGGGAGGGAGGAACCATCTATCCACCCAGAAAGAGCAAAGTAATTGTGCTCACAGCCACTGATCGCTGTGTCATCAACAGGGCTTGCAATTTCCCAATGATAGAACCGATATTTAGACAGTAGCGCTGCCATCCCTATCATGGCACTTTCTGACAGATCGTAAAGGGCAGCTCAAATATATCATGTGTAATGCGAGGCAGGTGAACAGATCTAGTTAGGTAGGATCGAATCGTTCTAGTAAGGGTGTTTTCACTTCTAGTCCTCTTTAAAGGAACAAACTCAGTCCTCTAAAAGTGGTCCAAAAAGTGAAAAAGTGGACCAGCAGAAACTGAACTCCTTTTATGCCTGTTTCTTCATGTTTGCCATTCTTGGGATTTTTTTTCCACATAAGAGTAGATGGTTTAAAGCTCAACTAAACGTCTACATTTTCCACAGAGATCTCTGCTACTATCGTTCTTCAGCTAATGGAGAGCAAGAATGCTTTGAGTCTGAGCAGCTTGGTAGAGAAACTCAAAGCGAACGGAACTAAGACCGACTCCCGAGGTGATTTCATTTTGGTGTGTTCACATCTCCAAAGGGAGATCTAATTCCCTTAATTTCCCATCCTTAATAAGACAACACAGGTTTAGAGGCCACATTTTGCTTCTTTAGTTTAGCTAAGAAACACTAAACATCAATAGAATTCTAAATGTTTTCTCTCAACCTGCTCAGCCCATATTTAGATCTTCATCATTAATAGGGAGGAATCTGATCATCATAAGGGCAGCTTTGTGAATACTAGGCTTGTTATCTGAAATGACAAGCCTCATTGATAAAGTTTATCATTTGTCATTTTTATGGCTCACGGTAAGTCATGTTCTTTCCGAGTCTGCACCACTTTAATGGACAGTTTGGTGCTGTCTGAGTGGGTTCAGAATTTTTGGTGAGGTACTTTTACAGAAACATTATATTAGCCATGCAGGTTCAGTACTTTGACCACCGAACATCTCTCGGCTGACCGATTACATTGGTGGTGAATATTTCATTTTTCGAAAGACCGTTCCTTTAAATATTTGACACTTTTCTCACTCAAATCTGAGAATTTTTTGTCCCTTTCTGCTTAGGCATGAATTGACTTAAAATCTCTGGTTGTGGCTTCTTCCAGCGCGTACTGGGTTTTAATCTCAAGGCTGTAATGTGGTGTGAGGATTGTGATAGAGTTTTCGAGTTTTCGAATGTAGAATTAGAATAGCAACCCTGAACTGAAATTAACATGCTGTTAATGAAATAAGTCTGCTACTTATCAGTCAAGTAAAATATGAACTGCCCTGTAGAGTCAGGAATGAATTGCTTAAACTAACTAATCCTTTCACAGTCGAGACAGGCTTAAGGGAACAATGGCTGAGTGTAGAGCCATTGCTCAGTCTACCGCAGTGCCGGCTGCATGAGTTTTTCATGTGAAGTGAATGGGCGATCTTCCAGCGGTTGGGCTGTGAATATTCACTGAACAGTGTTTTTGACGCACTCCCAGGGCCGGAGATTGCTCTACTCCCTTCAGACTCCCAGAATGCTTTTTGGGATGCAAGAAATTGTCAAGTCATATAGCTTCACAACTCTGTTGCCATGGAGATACTTGAAGTGGGGATGGAGATGCCATGCCTTCCTTGGTGCTGCATCATATGCTTACAAAGACACAATGTAGAAAAAAAAAACGAGGCCCTTGAAGGTTACTATATCTAATGCACTCTGCTTTGTTGCAGAGGTGAGAGGAGGTGTGTGTGTTTGTTTGTGTTTTCTTTCTCAGTGTACACTGTGTCCAGACACTGTTAACATGAAAAGCCCTGCATTTTGGATCTGTTTTCCTGGTCCTCACTGATTTGTACCAAATTCAAAGTTAATTTGAAATATTAAAATAGAGAAAATCATTTTAATTACTGAGATTGAGTTACCGCAGAAAATACATAGTTACAATCACCTGTGGAGTAGTTCATATACGTTTCTAACCTAAAAATGGCTAGAGATATGAGTTTGTGCATTTTGGGCTTGACTTTGGTTTGATCATGACCACAGAAAACAAAGACCTCACATTCGTCCACTTGTGATCTGTAAAACCAATGCAAACCATGGAAAACTATATGAAAATGTAAGTTTGCCTATTGATATGGTTTGAAAAATAAAAGACAGGTGTTGTATGTAAGCACTGTTATGGTTTTATAATATGCCGTTTGCTCTGTACCATATGTGGAAACTGCAGCCAATTTATTGTTTTTGGGATTTCACAGTAAATTTACAGCACATTTAGATAGAGCCACCTCTTCGGCTCTGCCCATAGACACTGAAGATGTAAGGAATGTTTCAGACAGGACTGCTTTTTGAATATGTCAGTCTTTAAGGGGCACGAACAAAATATCTCCATTGTTTTCTAAGGGAGGAGATAAAGAGAGATTGAGAAATGATGTAAAAATGAATGTATATGATGTATCTGTACTGATTAATCAGAATCAGAAAACTGTATTAATCCTAGAGATTGCTTATGTAATGACTATATAATGACCTATAATACACACAACAGTATTATGGTGTAAAGATGACATGTGTGAGTTCTTCACAGCTCATGTCTGGCCAGAAGCCCATTTTCTCCATGGTTATGACATAAAACAAAGTTTGGATATCTGGGAAGCCGTCGTGATCAGACGGAAAGGAAAGACTTTCCCTCTCTTTCCCCCCAGGCTATAATTAATCCTGCTCTTGGATTTGATTTGTCGAAGAAATGTGCTCTGCCTCTATTACAACCTCACCTACTCAGAGGAGGAGAAGGGGGGGGGGATCATCCACAGAAGAAGAGGAAAATGTAGGGCTATCTATGAAAATTGATGGTGGAAGAAGCTTCTTTAAATAATCCGAGGGATCATCCATCCTTTGAAATCTGTAGGTTTTTATGGAGACCATCTCTCACATGGCGTTCGTTTTCAGGCCTTTAATGATAAGCATGGTTAATTACGAGTTTAAATGAGCGAATGGTTAATCTTTCCTCCATCGTTCCGGTGGGACCACAAAGGGATTCTGAGCGGTAGTCCTGGATCGGTTTCAAACAAAGGTATTTCACGGTGTTGGAGGTGCAGGTAAAAAAGCATTTTCATCTCGCATATTCATAAAAAGAAAAAAAAAAAAAGAAAAAACTGCTAGGTTTATCAGTCAGTGGCTGGCGGATAATTAAGTGGTTATGCTTTTTAACCTGAAGCTTCACACTCATTTTCGCTTGTTTTATGAGGAGCGAATCTCTAGTGACAGTGTCAACACATTGTTCAATTACGCCACTGAGCTTCCTTTATTTCGAACAAATATCCAGTTTGAATCAAGCATTCACAACAACCAAGCAATTAATTATCTGGGGAAAGGCTATTGGAACTGACAGCTGGCTCAAAAGACACACAAAATATTCAGTGCTGTTCTCAATTATTCCTGGCAATAGAGATCTCAGTCCATTTGAAATAATACCACTTTCTCTGGAGCTTTCTTTCTTGCTTTATTTCTCTCTCTCCCTGTCTCCCTCTCTCTCTCTCTCTCTCTGTCGGGAGATTACCTTCAACCAAGTTTGAGCTCAGTGGCAGATGGTTGCATTTAATTCCAGTGTATTGTTTTCACTCTGAATCTGTTCAGGTTGCAACCTAGTGGATTAAAGACCCAAAGACACTTAACTGACTTCTGTTTTGGTGAATATTCCTGATCTGATGGCTGTCTAATACATTAAATGCCATGTTCAACACTCCAATACTATCTACATTCCCAAATTTATGCTGCAATCGAGGTGGACTTCATCCCTAGACTGGTAGCTATTGAAAGTTATGTCAGAAAAGCAACCCACATTCTTATAGTTCTCAAGGACTCTGCCAGGGAACGGCCCTGGAACGTTCCAGGCAGGTGAAAGAGTTTTGTTTTCAAATATAAGTTGCTTCTATTCTGTCAACTGAATTGAAAACACAAATATGTTGAATTGTGTGTAATTTTGTGTAGTTCTGTTTAAAAGAGTGCAAGTTGAATGCAGGGTGTGAAATACAGCAATTTTTACAAATGAATTCATGTTTGGCCTGCCAGGTTACCATCATTTACATCAAAAGTATTTTCTCCAGCAGATTTTCTCCAGCAGACTTTTGTCTTCTTTTAATGATCTGGTAATTTGACCTCGATGGACTGTTCCGTTTCTCAGTATTTAATACAAATGAGGGCGATGCTCCCCATAGTCCAACCTTTCTCACATGCAGCCCAGCTTTAGGGCAGCCCAGCTTTCAGGGTCTTTTGTCAAGACCTGGTTACATTCATTAGGATTCCACACAAATTAATATTAATAATAAGTCCATATAATAAGTCCATGTGAGACAAATCAATTCATTCAACTGTTATAATGCATTTGTAGATTAACACAAACAACAGGTTATACTGAATGTGCCCAGTGTAAAATCTGGCCTTGAACACACCATGGACAGACTGTTCAGTGTATCTGAGGGCTGTGCTGCATATTGTTGTTTAGTGAATGGCCGATTAATGTCAATTAAGCATTTGGTTTGAGAGGATGGGAATGGATTTTAATGTTTATTATTTTAATCACTCGTTGCTTTTTAGGTATTTTAATTAAAGAACTGAAAGGCTAGGCTCTAGCATCCCCCTGCAATCCTGGTTAACGAGAGGTGCTTTGATGGGCGGGTGATTATATGGGTGGGTGGATGGATGGATGGATGGATGGATGGAATTGTTTTTGAAAGATTTAGGAATATGTCATTCAATTGCTGGAATTCATATTAGAATCAAACAGCAGCCAGTTTAATACAAAGTTTATACTCTTGATAGAAAATTCGGTGAAATCGTGTTTTTAAATATTCAGATTTGTGATTAGTGATCCTGTGTTTAACTCAAGAGTCTGCATGTTCTCCCTGTATCTGTGTGTTTCCATCAGGAGCTCTGGTTTCCTCCCACAGGTCAAAGATTCACATGTCAGGTTAATTGGAGAGGCTAAATTGAATGTGCTTCTCTGTGTTTCTACCCTGTGATGGACTGGTGACCTGTCCGGGGTGTTTTTCACGTTTTGCCCTCTGACCACTGGGTTAAGCTCCAGAAGCCCAGGTGACCCTGATTAAAGATAAGTGGTTCAGACAATGGAGGAATGGTTTGTAAAAATATTTAAATCCTGAGATCACATTTAAGAGTGAGGCATTTAGGTTTTAAGTGCAGCCGTTTGAAGTGTGGTAACCTTTCATGACACCTGGACCAACCGAAACAGTCAAGCATGTTCTCCATGTACCAATAAAAAGTTTTAACTAGGGCTGTAAAGCGATTAATTAAAATTAACTAGTTAATCGCAAATCTAGAAAAAATTAATCGCGATTAATCACAATTCGATGTCAACCCAATATATAATATATAATGAACATAGTCATCAATTTTACAAAGAAGGCTTTGTTTAACAAAACTTACTTTTGAATAGAAAATGCATAACATCTTCAAACCTGAAAGAATCTCTGTCTTAAGACAAAAACGTAGCTTTAAATAACTTGAGTTAACTAAAGTCCCGCCTCTCGCTCCAAACTCCTGCAACTGTCAGAGACCCCTCCCTCCACTGTCTCTGCCACACCTGGATGCTTCGCCTTGAGGTTATATGATCGTGATGTAGTGCTTCGGTGGTAATTGAATTCACTTATGCAAAGAACACATATTACCCTTGTCTGGTGCAAATCCCCCTCTGGTAGTAACTCAAAGCGAAATTGTTCATTTAACAGCGTGTGTTTATCTTCCATCGCAAGCTTGATGAAGTGGCTCCTTCTTCTGGCATGCTGGTTGCCGACGTAGCACAATACTGCCCCCACTGATTGTGTGGTACTGCAGTGCAGAGGGGCATTTAATTTTCAAATTTAACACGCGATCAATTTATTTTAAAGTGTTATCGAACATAAATTAACGCAAATAGTTAACGCGATATTTTTAACAGCCCTAGGTTTAACATGTCTACTCATAGGAGAGCTTTGTATTTGTCATTTATTTACTTCAGTGGAATACTGCAATTAACAGAAGTATTAACTAGATTTGGCTGGATTCAGTATTGCACAAACTCTCCAGAAGATTCCTGAGGCGCCACCTGGGATGCTTTTCCAACAGGCTGGAAGAAGATTCGCACATGCTGGTTGCTCACACTTGTTGGCTGCTGGAAACTTCATGCATTAGCGTTAATTCCACCAATTGTATTGGACTTGGAAGCAAGGTCTTTTCTAACATATGTTCAGACAAGAGTGTCAAAACTACTGACTGGAACTGTATATGAACACTCTTCTGTATTTTTCACTCATAGACATACACACACAAACACACACACACACACACACACACACACACACACACACACACACACACCCACTGCACTTGGTGGAAACAGTGTCGGTCAACGCACACCATAATAACCGACACATT
>JBBPDC010000149.1:4501333-4517669 GCA_037974485.1 Hemigrammopetersius urotaenia | reverse complement strand
GTGTGTGTGTGTGTGTGTGTGTGTGTGTGTGTGTGTGTGTGTGTGTGTGTGTGTGTGTGCGTGTGCGTCTGTGTGTGGTTTATGTTGGTTTGTATTTAAGAAGCATCTAAGTAAGCCTCTTTCAAACTGTGACAGCCCTGTTAATGCTAGTCCTCTCCCCACGTGCTTACCTTAATTGAATTTCACGAGAGAGAGAGAGAGAGAGAGAGAGAGAGAGAGAGAGAGAGAGATACAGAGAGAAAGAAATGAAGAGTAAGTGAGAGAGGAAGAACAAGAGGGAAAAGGAGAACATAACCAAAAGAGAAAGAAAGAGAACAAGAGAGAAAAAGAGAGACAGACCAAGAGAGAGAAAAAAAATAGAGAAAAGGAAGACAGAAATAAGGGATAGTAAGAATGAGAGTGAAAATGAAAGAGAGAATGAGAAAGAAAATAAAAGAGAGAGAATGAGAATGTGAGAGAGAAAAATAGGCATAGAGAGAACAAAAACAAATAGAGAGAGAGAGAGAGAGAGAGAGAGAGAGAGAGAGAGAAAGATGGGAAAGCCCATAGGGAGAGAAAGGATGGAAAAGAAAAACAGGAAAGCAAGTGTTGTTATAGAAGTAAAAAAAAAAAAAAGTAAAATATAGATTTGTGAGAGAGGAACAGTGAAATGGAGGTTTTCGTTCGCATGCATAATTGGAAATGCATCTTCTAGGAAAAGAGCGGCCCAGGGGAAGCTACTTGGAACTCAGAGCCTTAGTCTGCATTAATAGCAGGCTACGGTAATGAAATGGCTATCGCAAGCAATACCTATGCATAATTAATCATTACGTTCAATAAGAATCTAACTAAGTGAGCTGTTTTCCCAGATGGGTCACGATACTGTATGGAGTCTCATTTTCTGTATTTTCTACTTTGCTAAGTTTGTTTTTATGCCTGCTATTGCCTCTTGTCTGCTATAAGACTCTTTCTTTGACGTGTGTATCTGTGTGTCTCTGCAGATTTTATTTAGTTGGTGGTGGAATTCCTTTCATTATCTGTGGCATCACTGCTGCCATCAACTTAGAAAATTATGGCAGTGGAGAACAAACTCCATAGTAAGTAAATACACCCTCTGTGCAGGGTCAGACATCCAAACACCCTTATCTTAAGAGATATGTGCAGCAATTCACAATGTTCATACACCCACAGACCATTTATAAGCCACACTACATTCTCTATCTACATTCTCTGGTCACTTTTAGAAAACAATAGTCCTGTAAACTGAAGCTCACCTACAAGGTGTACCAAAAGGATAGCTGTGTCTAATAAAGCAGCCAGTAAGTTTCCAGTGTTAAAAAGTGAAAGTCAATGATTGTTGGTACTTGGATCTAAAAAACGGCCAAATTCCCACAACACATTGAAACTAAAACAATTATTCTGCATGATCTAATCCGGACAGTAAAAAACAAACTCTGTACTTGATTCTTCTCTTAAATTTTCAAAGTGGTGCCCAACCAATAGCAAATTAATCACATGAAGCGGTAAACAATAGGGTAAATCATAGCTTCGTCAACATTTTGCAAAGAACAAATGTGGCAGAAAGCTCAAAAAGAAGTCAAGTATGGGAGCTGTTTCTTGAATAGAGGATAAATTAGTTATATACAATATAGGCTGATCTTACTGGGCTGCCCATAGAAGCCCAATGTCTCAAGAAGGATTTGTTTTGCTTAGTGTTACTTATAACAGCCAGCTAAAGTGGTTAATCTGGTCAATTTGGCCGAATATTAACCCAGTTAAAACGATGCTGCGGCCCAAACCTACATATACATACATAACTAATATTAGAGATTAGCTATTGATTATTGGTTACAGCAGCTCAAAGCTAAAGAATATGTCAGTTTGTGAAACCTTCAAGACGTTTACTTTTACTTAAAAAATAAAACAAATCCCTAAGATTTAGAGAGAATGTCACTATAATAACACAGCATTAATACATGTAAAAAAAACGAATAAAAAATCAAAAAGAGCATTTTCTGCAGCTGAACTACATATAAAGATTTCTTTAAAACACAGATATTATATTTAAAACACAGAGCCGTGTGATTGTGAAGTGCTTAGAGATGCCTGTAGCACAACCAACACATCATTTTTGTAAATAAATAACCGAGGTTGCTTCTTATCACTCCCGGCAAGGACGTTTCTCATTGTGCTTTGCAATTGTTTTGTTCTCATAATGCATTTGCCTGAATGTGAGCGCACAGGGTTAATTGCATTGCCTTTTTGTTGCAGCTGCTGGATGGCATGGGAGCCAAGTTTGGGAGCCTTTTATGGCCCTGTGGCCTTCATAGTCCTGGTCACTTGCATCTACTTCCTGTGTACCTTCATCCAGCTGCGGAGACACCCAGAGAGGAAGTACGAGCTGAAGGCACTTCCAGAGGAGCAGCAGAGACTGTCGACGGCAGATGTCGGACACTGTCACCACCAAGGAGAGCTTGGGGTTGCAGGAGGTGACGGCAGCCGCTGTCATGCAGGTTGCCCTGGACTGATTAACCCTTCTTTACTGGCCAACGAGCACTCGTTCAAGGCTCAGCTGCGAACCGCCGCCTTCACCTTGTTCTTGTTTTTGGCCACATGGACGTTTGGTGCTCTGGCCGTGTCACAGGGTCATTTCCTAGATATGATCTTCAGCTGCCTGTATGGCGCCTTCTCTGTGACGCTGGGCCTCTTTGTTCTTATCCACCACTGCGCCAAGCGCGACGACGTCTGGCATTGCTGGTGTGCCTGCTGCCCCGGCCGCCGGGGCAACGGCTGCCAGGGTCACGCGCATGCCCACATGCGCCCTAAAGTCAACGTGAATGGGGACACACATGGTCATGGCCACGTCCACTGCCACCTGGACTCCCCATGTCCTGGAAAGTCCATCCTCAGCCACTCCCACTCGCATGGCCTCTGCAAGCTGGGCGGGCTAAATCCACAGAATCACGTGACCTGCCTGACCCCAGTGACGCCATGCTGCTCAGCCCTGCACACCCAGCAGCTTTTAGAGGAGGAGCGACCTGCGCCCCATCTGCTACTTCACGCTGAGCCCGAGGGTTACCGGCCTGCCCTGCACCTGCATCGCTGCCCTAAAGGCAGCAGGACTAAGGGGCGTACTGCAGGGCGTCACCGGGACGGCGGAGAGTTGACCTTTCACATTCCGGCCAGTGTGGATGGGGGCAGCGTGCACAGTTCACACACCGACAGCCCGCACAGCACCTGCGAACGCCAGGGCCACATCTGCCACCTGTCATCCCAGGACGGTGGTCATCACCACCACCACCACTCCTGCCTGCACCACGAGGCTGCCGTATGCCACACCACACCTCTCTGCCACCGGCACGTCTGCTGCGCAAAGGCGGAGCTTTTACCGATGCCCCTGTGCCAGGCAGAAAGCGGCGAGCCCGGAAGCTTCCTCTGTGGTTGCGGGAAAATGGTTGAGGATGACCCAGCAACATCCCATCGTGGCCACATAGAGCTTCATCCCCGCAGACAGTCCTTCCCCCAGAGCCTGCCCAGCCAGAATGGGCTTCTGAAAGGAAGCGTGCATGAGGGACTTCTGTACCCCTCTGACAGCACGGGGAATATACGCACAGGACCCTGGAGAAATGAAACTACCGTGTAGTTCGAGGGCTCGACCTTGCTGATTCTGTCCACAACCTCTAGATCTGACAGGATATTCTGGAGAGTTATGCGCTTCTGTTTTGCTTTTAATAATGGTTTCATAATTTTTTTCTTTACATTGCTAGTTGTATAAGTTCCCACTCAAGATTGCCCGTTTGGACCTCACTTATGGAGAAAAGCAAAAAGTTGTCCTACATCTCGTATTCACGTTTTCCACAGAGGTGAATCTATCACTGCAAGATAACAGTTGTTATCATAGTGAGTGTGTGCGCGTGGAAGTGTGCCTGTGTGCGTGTGTGTGTGTGTGTGTGTGTGTGTAGGTATGGGTGTTGGTGAGCATGTGCATTTGAATGTACAGTATGTATGTCTGTCTTAATGCAAATGCAATCAATTTAGTGTTGGTGAAGATGCTAGATTATACTCGAATAAGTTATTGAATAACATGTTACTGACAGTTCCCAAAATGTCCAACTCGTGAAAAAATGACTTAGAGCAACTCCCGAGTGTCCGAGTTCAAAATGAGAACATCACCAGCAATTTTAACCCATCTGTGTTTCCACGATTTTAACAAACATGCTTACTATATACTGTGAACAGCTGAATCTTAGTAATATACAAAACAAACAAACAAAAAAACTGCTTCGATCTGACTTCTGTTTTGCCTCTATGGGTGTAGAAAACTAAAAGAAAACAGTGTCTGGTTGTTTTACTGCAGATGATCTGTATTAATTATGCTGTTTCTATGGTGAATCACCGTCCTGTCATCATGGAGACGTTTGTTCTACAGTCTTATTGTATTAACCTCTGGTGCTAGAAGGACAATTAACATTATTACATAATCGTGGCCCATCAGTCATCAGACAGCTGTAGCAGGCAGTCCATACTAGTCACTGCTTAAAATAACACACACACACACACACACACACACACACACACACAATGTGACCTGTTCATTTATATAAGCCATCACTAAGTATTGGGGGAAAATATCAATGACCATTTGACCCTTTTTTGATGATAGATTTATGTATCTTTTTTATTATTATTTTAATTATTTTGCCCATTTTAAGACTGCCATGCAGTGCTTGGTTCTGTGTATGATTATATGCCATGTGTGTTCTGTTTGTGACCGTATGCCATGTCCAAACTATCACACTGCACTCACTCGGACTCCTTCTTGGATTTTGAAATCTGCTGTCAGATCTTGATTTCTGCCTCTATTCAGACAGATGTTAGGTTTGGAGGGCTTTTTTCATGAGGCGGGAGGGAGGGAGGAGGCAAACGCCAAGGCATTTATCATGGTGTGGAAGAAAAGGGTGTTTTAGTCTAGCTACATGGCCTTGTTTTCTTCATGAGCTTAGCTGGTGAGCCAACGGTCGCTTTGCCTCGCTGCTTTTTCTGCCAGGTCTCAGTCCTGTAAGCGAATCACCAAGAGGTACAGTAGCAATTCGCCCGTTTAACACGTTTTAAATGAGCCGAATGAAGATATTCACTAAAACAGCAATCGAAAATCATGGATTATAATGAGAAAATTGATCTTTAGTTATTGCTCAGTATCTGAGTCGAATCTGTTCTTGTGCAGCTCTGTCACCGCGGGTGTGTGAACATGCAGATACACTGTGACATTCGTTCCCAATGGTGAGGAGGTGCTACAGTGCTGCGGTTTGAAGGAGCAGCAGTCACTGTTTCCTTCACTGTTTAATTTAAGGCCAGGCCAAGTTTGAATACCTGCTCATCCGATCCAGTTCAACCAATTGCCTCAATACACTCTTGGATCTAAGACAAATTTTGCAATTTAACAAGACGTGTCACATGCGGAAATTGATCACAGCATGGGGTCTGTCTGATCCTCGTAATGATGGGGTTTCAGACTCTCGGGAAATGAGCAGCCGCATTCGAGGAAAGGTTCAGCGTGAGCTGGAGCTTTTGCGCTTAATGTGAATTGCTGGAACTGTTCTTATGTCTACTATTTCTTGGTGGTTTTCTCACTCACTTCCATCCTTTAACAGAAAAGAAAAACATCACTTAGTTATTGCATGGCTTATGAATCAGTCACAAGCAATGGCAGTCTTACACACACGTTTCAGAATATGAAATACGAACAGGCCAGCGGCCTTGTCCACCCTGTGGGAATCTGGATGCCAGATCTGTTGACACACCATTTGTTCTGCAGTACATTTGTATTTTGTCAGCTCCTAAATAAAACAGGATGAAAACAATGCGTCCTGGCTTTAGCCATCTTCAGTAACCTCCTTCATTTCAGAACATCTAGCATGCTGCGCTTCTGACAGCTGGAGTTTCATGCTTCTATCTTCGGGAACACCAAGTACAGCATGGTTGGATTCCGAACGGCCTCCTCATTGGTCCTCATCAGTGTGACGATGTGTAAATGTGAGGAAATGTGGCAACCCACTCAGCCCTCCCTGCTCAGTCCCGCATTACTGCTGTGAGCTCTGCTCCTCGGAGGCCCCCCGATCTACTGTCTCTGTGGATCTGTGTTGTGTTAGCTGTACAATATCCATTGTGGAGCACAGTGGTAAGACTGCTGGCACATTGGGGAGAATGTGTGTGTGTGTGTGTTTGTGTGTGTGCGCGTGTGTGCATGTATGTGTATGTTAGCATATGCCAGTGGTGCTGTTACCAACCCAAAGCCAACAGCCTCCATTATTCTTTCTTTCTGCATTCACCATAGACTTCAATAAATGTATTTTTTCACCACTGAATACATGCAGAGGGTCTTTGTTTTTACATGTGTTTCTCAGTGCATGTGTCTGTATTTGTGAGTGTGTAATTATCTCCTTCTTAGGACCAAATGTCCTCATAATGATAGGAATACTGAAAAATCTGGGGACACTGTGCTGGTCCTCGCAAGGTAATGTGCTGTTATCCCCCACAAATGTAACTATTTTAGGAAAAGTGAAAAGAATGGAATGATTGGTTACTGAGGTTAAGGTTGTTAGGTTTAACCCTCTGGTCCTCTTGGGGGCCTTTTGTGTCCAGTTCACTCGCTTTTTTTTGACAATGTTAATGCATATGGAATGAAATTTCTCAAGGATCTGGAGTTTTTCAGATCTTTAAATTTTTTTACTCATATATAACAATATGTACTCCATAAATCCAATTGCAACACTTGAAACCCATGAAAACTACATTTTTTATGTAATCTTGTTATTTACACTGTTAAATCATACAAATTAGGTTCAAATGCTTTCATTCGAAACTCAACACTTGAGAAATGTAGTTTTTAGTAGTTCCTACCAGATTGTCATTTGTCCCTTTTTGGCCTCAGTAGTACTGAGAATATAGATTGTATAGATTTTTGTTAGTTTGTTTACTAACAAGTGCATTGTGCAAACAAAACAGTATTTGAAGGATTGAAATACAACAAAGGAATAAATATTTGAGAGCTGATGTTAGTTAAAAAAAAACTTTGTGCAGTAAAAATAGCAAAACATTATATAAAATATATATAAAATTGCTCACTTGGTCAAAAATAGATAAATTATGTAATCTGGTAGAAACCACTAAACTACATTTCTAAAGTGTAGAGTTTAGAATGAAAGCATTTTAACCTAAATTGTATGATTTAACAGCGTAAATAACAAAAGTGGCCATGAAAAAGCTGAATGGATAATAAAAACAAAGAGGGCCAGATGCAGTATTATTGAGATACCTGTGTGTGTGTGTGTGTGTGTGTGTGTGTGTGTGTGTGTGTGTGTGTGTGTGTGTGTGTGTGTGTGTGTGTGTATATACATCGTTGGCTGAATATTATGTCCTCTGACAGGATGAATGGATGATGGAGATGTCTTTAGGAGTCACTCTCAGGGGATATACAAATAGTTTGCTGGGTTGTGCTGTGTGTCTATGTGTGTGTGTATGTGACACTGGAAGTGAAGTGACAGGCCATGAATTGCTGGAAGACTTCATTTAATTTATACATCCAAATTCCAGCAGCAGCCCCCCAACTCCTCAGTGTCTTCCCCATTAAATTAGTATTGCAATTCCTGCCAAAGAAAAACACACAGATAGCTCTGACTCTCTACACAGACAGAAGCAGACTGCATAAGATCACTCCATGCGTTTCTGGAGCAGTCTGCTGTGTAATTAGCTCATACTTAATTAAACCGGCTCTGAAAGCCGGCTGCTCAGAACATGCAAGGTGAAGCTCTGCATCCAGTCCTAACAAAGAGTCCTCTGAAGATGCTGGAGCGTGAAAGGGACAGAAAAACTGTGATGATATTGAGCTGATTTGTGGGCATGCGTGCGTCACAGGATTGCTGACCCTCAAGGATTTGCATTGAAACAGGCCAAGACCTTACTGGAATGAGACTTTTATCATTTTGTAGGAGCAAATTATAATAGGACAGTTTCTCTTTCTTCATCAAAGTGCACCCATATGGTCAGAATTTTGCAATAAGCTGCAAAATAGCTTGTTTAAATTCATTTTGTGATGTCTAGAAAACCCAAAGCATTTACATATATTTAACCAACAGATTTGCTTCATTCATTCAGCCTGGGCTGTGTTATAATTAGGCAGCCAATCAAAACAGAGCTCATTTACATATGTGAGTCTTATCAGCTTGTTTAATGGTAAGTCATAGTGGGAGCTTGGAAAATTACTTTTTGCTGCATAGACCCAGATGTCATAACTGGACACTAAAATAAATAAAATATGAAGCCTTTCATAAATCATGGAAATGAAATCAGAGAAAAATGGGTGAACGTTTGCAACTGCTATATGAAAGGATAAACAGCCTTAACTGGGGAACCTTCTAGACATACCAAGACTCTTATAGTCCATCTCACCTGCTTTCTGCTCTGAATGTTTTGCAAATGACTTAAACTATCTGGCTGATTGAGTTACCATTAAAAAGACTGTGATGGAGGAATTAAGGAGAAGCTCCCTAGAAAGGGAGATTTTTGTACATGACTGTTCCTAAACAGGTTGCAAGAAGGAGAAAAGTGCGGCACGTCATCACAAAATGCTAAGTAAGTATTCAAGCTTATGTTAATACTGTCTAATATCGTCTCAGAAATGCTGTTCAGTGTGATTATGATGAGAGGAATGGGTTGACTATGATGCCTGTAAGCATTGTGATGCTGGTTAATTAAGGGCAGTGGTGCTGCCCAATCTGGCTGCAGCACTGTGGGGTGGGTGCGTGCATCTGTCTGTTGAATGCTATTGTGGGAACAAACCTCGTATCTCCATTTGTGTTGTTTCTCACCTGTTTTCATACTTTGAAAGTGTCAGATGGTTTTATGGTTGTATCAAAATGAATCGACCAATTGAAATGGTCTATTCAATTCAATTCAATTTTATTTATATAGCGCTTTTAAAAATGGTCATTGTCACAAAGCAGCTTTACAAAATGAAATAAATGTAAAATAAATGTGTGTGTGTGTGAATGAAACTATATAAATAGGAACTGGGACTGTTTTGTTTCCTTCTCTTGTCAAGTCACTTTCTTGGAGATTTCTTGGAGGTTTTATTTTGCTGCTTGAACCTCATTCTTTTAAACACTTGTGCTATTTTGTGCTGGATTATTGAACCTTTCCTATTTTCCTTCCAAATTAACAGCTTTTAACAGCATCAGTTGTCACAATGCCCCACGCCACGCTGGAATAGTGCACAACCTCCTCTCGTATACACTCATGTTATTTAGGCTCGCTTTGCTTACAGTAGCTGAAACTGTGTCACAGTCGAGGGCCTCATTATGGCCTCCACACTGGAACATGTGGACAAAGGACCTTTGACCTTCAAAGGGAGACTTAACCAAAAGTAAACCATGATTAACAAGATAATTATGTCCTTGACACACATGTACTCCCTCCACCACACACACACAGACACACACGCACTCACACACTCCGCTCAGATGCGCAGATGGGAGAGGTAAGTACTGGAAGGTATGCTGACAGCTAAAGAGGATTCAGTCAAACAGGATGATCTGATTGCATTGCAAAATAATCTGTGAAGTATAAAGGCAGAAAGAACATCAGAGCATTTACCTGAACTCACCTGTCACACGCAGCAGGGTGCAGAGACACTGAACACACACGAGAAACCGCAAGGGGGGTGGGGGGGTTAAAGAGTGGGAATAGAAAAGTACTTTTGAATTTTTATGATGTTTTTTATTTAAGCTACTTAAAGATGAAAAATCTGTGATCTTGATCCTTGGAGATTCATTGTTAATTTTTTTAGCCCTTTATAACAACAGCATCGCTGGTTCCTATACAGTACAGAAGCTCAGGCTTTCTAATAGCTTTTACATGGCACAAGGAATTGTTTAAGGAATGTGTGCTTGTTTTCATACAGTTTTAGTACAAATATGTCCTGGGCATATATGAAAAATAAAGATATGCCATTTATTTTGCTGGTTCTAACCATGTAATGTGTTTTTTACAAGAACATCACTGTATCTCCAGAAATGGAAAAATGTATTAATCAGCCATTTCTATTGGTTAATTCATCATGAAATGTTCACCACATATAAAGGACACCTGCTGTTCTCAAATCATGGACAAAATGAATCAGAAGAGAAAAAATCTGCATGTTTCGATTTGATGATTTCTTGTTTTCTTTAAGGCCAAAAAAAAAATGTATTTGTAGGGGTTGGGTTTTAGGATTCAATTCTTAAGTAACAATTTACTGAATGGCAGTGTTCATAAGACTACACAACACTAACATGACACTTGTTATAAAGCTACTGTATACAGACATTTATGAAGACTTTTTCCAACAACCATCTTTAAGACAAGTCACAATTGTTAAAATATGCCTTTTTAAAACCATTTATGTAGGTTGTGTTAGTTGTCATGATAAGCTTATGTAGGTTTCATGCTTTCAACGTGTACCCTTCAGTAAAGTACTTATATAACACATATGGAGCACATGTATGACCCTATATCTTAACAACAAACAGTGACTTGCAAAAATATTCACACCACTTGGTTTTTTACTTATTTTGTAATATGTGCATGTGCATATGTATTCACCTCCTTTGCTATGAAGCCCCTTAAAAGTTCTGGTGCCACCAATTACCTTCAAAAGTCACATAATTAGTGAAATAAAGTCCACCTGTACGCAATCTAAGTGTCACATGATCTGTCAGTATAAACACACCTTTTCTGAAAGGTCCCAGGGGCTGCAACACCACTAAACAAGAGGCATCACCCCACGAAGACCAAGGAGCTTTCCAAACAAGTCAGGGACAAAGTTGTTGAGAAGTACAAGTCAGGGTTGGGTTATGAAAATATAGCCAAATCTTCGATGATCTCCCGCAACACCATAGAATCCATCATCTTCAAATGGAAAGAACATGGTACCATGACAAACCTGCCAAGAGAGGGCCAGCCAACAAAACTCTCAGACCAAGCAAGGAGGGCATTAATCAAAGAGGCAGCACAAAGACCAAAGGTAACCCAGAAGGAGTTGCAGAGTTCCACAGCAGAGACTGGAGTATCTGTCCATAGGACCACAATAAGCGGTGCATGCCATAGAGCTGGGCTTAATGAAAGAGTGGCCAGAAAAAGCCATTACTTAGTGTTAAAAATCAAAAGGCACATTTAGAGTTGGCAACTCCCCAAATGTATGGAAGAAAGTATTCTGGTCAGAGGAGACTAAAATGTAACTTTTCTGCCACAAAGGAAAATGCTGTCTGGTGCAAACTCAACACATCCCATCACCCTAAGAGCACTATCGCCACAGTGAAACATGGTGGTGGGAGCATCATGCTTTGGGGATGTTTTTCAGCAGCAGGGACTGGGAAACAGGCCCGAGTCGAGGGAAAGATGGATGGTGCAAAATTCTTGAGCAAAACCTGTCAGTCTGCCTGTGCTTTTAGACTTGGAAGATGGTTCACCTTCCAGCATGACATCACAGATGAGTCCTCCTGCTATTCAGGACATTTATCTTCAGCGGTTCCTCCGTAAAGCACACATCATAATCAAGGACAACAGCCATCCAGCACACCAGTTATTCTCGCTGTTACCATCTGGCAGACGTTACAGGAGTCTGACTGCTCAGACTACAAGACTAAAAAATAGCTTCTGCCATCAAGCCATTCGTCACCTCAACTACAACACTTGAACTCACACACCACACTTCACTGGATCTACACACAAACCGTCCTCTACAAAACAGACTCGGATGCACTTTGCACTTTAAGATACACTTTTTTAAATTCTACTTTTTTACAATTCTTTTTAAATTGTTATTGTTTGTTATTCTTATTGTATTGCTGGGGGCCTTCTGTTCTGCTTGTCAGTCACATTTCATTGCAATGTTCCACCATGTGTCAACTTACATATGGCAAATAAAGCTGAAACTGACCCAAAGCATACTGCTAACACTCGAGTGGTTTTAGGGAAAACATTTAAATGTGTTGGAATGATCTAGTCAAAGTCCTGACCTCAATCCATTTGAGAATCTGTGGTCAGACTTGAAGATTGCTGTTCATAAGCATAAACCATCCAACATTATGGAGCTGGAGCAGTTTTGCCTCGAGGAATGGGCAAAAATGCCAGTGGCAAGATCACAGAGACTCGTCCATAATGACTTGCAGCTGTAATTGCCGCAAAAGGTGGCTCTACAAAGTACTGACTTTAGGGGGGTGAATGGTTATGCACATTGTTTTCTGTTATTTGGTCCTATTTGTTTGCTTTGCAATAAAAAAAATATATCTTCAAAGTTGTAGGCATGTTCTGCGAATGAAATTCTCAAAGAATCCATTTTAATTCCAGGTTGTGAGGCAACAAAACATGAAAAATGCCAAGGCAGCAGGGACTTTTGCAAAGCACTGTATGAACACAAATGTGAGTGCGAGAGAGAGACGATGACAGATCTCTCAGTTTAGTACTGAGTCATGCTGGCTACACTGGTGAATTAAACTGGCCTTCACCATCAATGCTCTTTACTAGCTAGCCCTGAGATGGAGGACACACACACACACAAGTGTAATGAGGAGGACAAAAGAGCTCTTCAGGAGTTCTTTATTCCTGGCCTCATTTAACTCCAAATCAGAATTTGTGGCCTTATTTCAATAACAAATGTGTTTCTACATAATACCAATAGTGACCCTCTTCTCTCTCACTTACTTTTAATGGCCCATTGCCAACACACTAATTGTAATAAAAGTGCCTATTTAATACAAGTCTACATCAAGTGTGCCGTTACAGCTGCATAATTTTTCTAAATGCAGGTAGAGTCTGGTTGAGAAATTCTTTGGCAGATTGAACGATCCTAGTCCAGCCACACACACGGTCCACAGTGTTTTCATGCACTATTCATGGCCTAGTGAGATACTGCCACCTGGTGGTTGCAGAATTTCTACAAGGCCTTTGTGCGAGCGGTGTAATAAAAAAATAAAATAATATAATTACATCAACAATAAGGACATTATTAGTGCGGATGTTGTTTTTGGGGGATATGCCAGTGGCTAGAAAATGGATGTGTTTTCCAGATAGATTAAGCGTGTACAGTCTCCCAGGAGGAACTCGCAGTTCCTCGCTCAAGGGCATGGTGACAGTAGATCCTTCAACTGCCACCATGCCCTTGAGCAAGGAACTGCTTGGTTTGAAGCCAATGACCTTATTGGCTCACGGCCAAACTCTCTGACCGCTGACTACCCATTCTCAGGAGGAGCTATTTCACTGTTGCCTCCAGCCTTTAATCAAATGAATCATGACCGGCTCTGGGACAAGTGCCGGGGGGGGGGGAACGGCTACATAAACTCTGTTTGTCTTCAGTGGTGTAAGGATTGTCCAAGCACACTGTATATCTGATTAACTACTGGCCAGTTGGAGCTACGTCAAGCCGTAAATCTGTTGTTGCGTAAGTTGCATAGTAAACGAGTTGACCTGATGAATGCAGCCTTGCTGATGGTGAACCTTTTACAGAGGCAAGGTCAGCAGACGTGACCGTAGCGTCTTGGCTGAGAGGCTGCAGGGCAGCACTCCAGCATACTAAATTGCTGCCTCCTTATGACCTGACTTAATTTGGTTGCTTTAATTCAGTGAAAGATTAGCTGGCTGGGGTAATTCAGCTATAAAACACAGGGGATTCTACTGGAGCAGGCCACTCCTCCCTCTGCTCCCACTGTGGTCCTGTCCGTCAGGTGCAATTAAAATGCAACCACTGGGTTTCACTGAATCGATTTCACTTCAATTTATTATCATTTATACAAGGGCATACAGAACAATGCAGGTTAATTTTTTGATGTATTGCTGTGCACCTCCCAAAAAAATTCAAACCTGTTGAACACACCAGAATTCATTGTGTAGAAAATGTGTATACATATTTTATATATGCAGTGTACTGTATGTGTGTGTGTGTGTGTGTGCTTAAAATTATATATACTAAATACCTTATATGCATGTGTGTATATATTATGTGTGTGTGTGTGTGTGAGTGTGTGTGTGTGTGTGTGTGTGTGTGTGACTATCTATTTGTTTATTAAGTATGAAAATGTGCTGAAATTATTCTCTGGTAATCGACCATAAAAGATTAAAAATCCCTAAAACTTTCATTTAATTTAATTTGTTCACAGAAACACAAAAAATGTGACCAATTTGCTGCCCCAAGGCCTGATTCCTTCTACATCAGGGATACCTGGGAAAAAGCACAATGATATAATGTATCTGGGAAAAGAAATAAGTAAGTAAGAAAGCAACCATAATAAAGTAGTTTCCAAACAGTAAGCATAAACCAAGTGTAAAATAGCTGCAATAGCACATCATGTAGTGTAGTACAGCACTATGTATGAAGAAGAAGATTCAGTTCAATAGACAATGGAAGAAAGCAGGAGGGGTAACCCTGTAAAGGAGATGCCAGGAGTCTTCTGAGGAAAATCAATAAACCCATGTTAGATCACAGCATCTCTAAATAGGACATGATGTGAAGTGGAACCAAAACAACATTAACCTTGTAATTTAGCCTAAGACTCGATTTAATCCATGCTTTACCACAAAGGTGGGGCAGAGCACATCATGCTGCCCTGAGAGTGAGCCTTTAATGCTAGCTCTCTGGTCCACTTTTGCTCATCTAGTAATTAAACGTAATTTGCTTAAATCTGGATCAGCCATGCTATTCTTGTGACCATACATAATGTCTTCATGTAATACAACACTCTCAGTAGATAATAGTTTTATTTAATATTAGATATATTATATACATGATAACATATGTTGATATATATATTGAATAATGTACAATATATGTACAATGTATTGGGACACACCTGTGTTTCAGGGTTTGGGCCCATTGGCTTACTTCCACTGAAGGACAATCTTAATGCTTAAGTTGGACAATACCACGCTTCCAACTTTGTGGACTCTATTCCAGCATTGCTGTACCCTGTGCTCAAAGCTCAAAGCTCTGTGATTCCGTATTACTTTAATCACGTCTTCTCCGTCGTACCTTGTATTCTCCGAAAGACATCATGTACCGAATCGTGACCCATGTACCGTTACAGCCCTACTTTAAATGCAGTGTCATTAACGTCTCTGTTGGTGTGTCACAGCGATACAGGAATGCAGAACCGAGAACCCCTTAGACACAACCGTGCTGTGTTGCGGAAAAGCCCCAACGTGGGTGACACGAGGGAGCGGGTGAACCACGCTGTTTAATCTGAGAACGCTCTGGGAAGAGTTGAGACCCGCACCAAACGGGTCCTCATTTTCACTCGCACACATGGAGGAATGAGGAGAGCACCTCTGAGTCTTACTACTCACAATACTGGAGATAGGAAGGATAGGGACACGTGAGGATTGAAGCATGTCACTTCAATGTCTGTGCGAGTACTAACATCTGTTTCCACCTTTTATACCTGACATGCAGTCATTTCCAGTGCCCTTTGACTGCACGTGACCTGGTGTGCGTGACATGGTGTAATGGTCAGTAATGGCAATGGCATATGATAATATATAATATACAAAATGCCACACTGTTCTCATAAGTTTTATGGTTGTTGTAGATGATCTCTGATACTTAATCTTGTCTTTTGATTGTCAGCAATGGTTTGCTTCTATATTCAAATTTGGCACAGATGTTTGGTTTGGAAACTTTTAACTACAGAAAAAGTGTTTAATGATCCCATATAAGAACCGGTTTAGTTAATTCCCTAAAGAACCTTTTGTTAATATGTGAGTATGAAGAACTTGATAATGAATGTTCTTTACCAGTTTAAGGATTCCTCTAAAAACGTTTACACTGTGTGGAGGGGAAAAAAAGTAAGAGTAAGAAAGTAACAATAATAAAATAGTTTTTGTACAGTGAGTCTAACAGAATTAGCGTGTAAAATAGTGATAATAGTACAGGGGTGTACAGAGAACATTCAGATTACATGGAAATTTTAGATCTCTCATAAAAATATGAGAAATATGAAGGCCAACTATGAAAAAGTATATATAGGAAACTAAAATGTGTTCTTCAGTGGCATCACACAAAGAAGCCTAAAACAGAATAAAACCAGTGGGTGTGTATGTGTGTGTGTGTGTGTAGCACCCAAACTCTAAAAGAGTTACTATGGTCAGTAGGAATGATACAACAGAAAATAAAAACTGTGTGTGAAACTATTCTTGGCTTAAACCCTAAAATAGTTATTATGGTAAGTGGGGAAGATGCAACAGTAAATAAAATCTGTGTGTGTGTGTGTGTGTCTGTGTGTGTGTGTGTGTGTGTGTGTGTGTGTGTGTGTGTGTGTGTGTGTGTGTGTGT
>JBBPDC010000149.1:4447809-4473026 GCA_037974485.1 Hemigrammopetersius urotaenia | reverse complement strand
CGTATATTTATCTGCCACTCCTTAAAGGCCGGGCCGTGAAAATAGTTTCTGATATTAAACCGGTCCGTGATGAAATACAGGTTGGGCATATTTATCATTTTGACTTCATTTTGTATTTTAGGTAGGATTGAATAGTAAGTATTTTTGTTATTTAAATAAATCTAAATTACAGTTTTGTATCATGTTAGGCATCCAGCAGGATTACAGATGCAGAAAATCTTCTTGATTTGGACTCGTATGAAAGCACCTCTACACCAGAGAGGAAAACTGGTATGTTAACTATTACTGTCAATTTGCTCTACTATATAACGTACCTATCCAATTACACATGTTAGTATTTCATTCCACAGGCAATTACATTTACATTTGGTTTCAATTCTTTAGCAGCAGGGTTCAGTCAACAAATGACAAAAAATTGTCAAATGTAAAATATGTATTGGTTCTGTTGGTTTCCCTTAATTTATAATAGAACTCTGATTATAGATTATAGATGGTTCATTATAGTTTTTTTGGAGGGAAATGCCCATATATTTTATTCTATCTGTAATATTTACATTTATACATAATATTTCTATCTCAGATATTGTTTAATATATTTTAACATCTGTTTTGATTTTTTAATATATATCTTTTACCTTTTTTTGATTTGATTAATGTCTGTCTATAGACTAATATGACTATTTTTTCTCTGTGTTAGGTTTTGTTCCCTTGACCACTGATATCAAGTTGTCCCCTGTGGCTGGTCCTGTTCCTCAGAGCAACCCGGTCTCGATGAGAAGGCTGCCTAAGGCCTTCACCTCTTCAGCTACTCACTTTACCCCTATAGTACTGGCCCAAGAGGAGCGCCCCAACACTGAAACAGGGGCAAAGAGGTACATTCTGTCTGTGATTATTAGTTCCCTTTGTAAAGGTAAATAAAAAGAAAAAAATTCTTTGAAATTAATAAGTTGCATTCCTCATTACAGAATCTATATAAATTATAGATCACGGTTATTGTTTAACCTTTTAAAATGTAATATGCATTAGAATAATTTGACTGCTGACAAGTTGTATGACTCATGTCTCGTCTCTGTGTGAATCACCAGTGAAAAAGAAATATTCAGTGAGGATGTAGCTGCTGAAGCACCAGTAGTTAAAGAGTACTGGGAGCAGATGGAGGGAGGACAGAGGAAACTGGTTGAAGCTCTACCAGTACAGAACTCCAGCTCCACCCCATCCAATACTAAAACTCTTCCCACCTCTCCACTTCACTCCACACTTCAAAGAGACAGTAAAGACACGAACAGTCATTCTGTGCCAAACTGCTCTAGCTTATCCAGCTCTACTGCTATTGGTATTTATAACAACTACCTACTACAGCAGGACCCTCAGACTGGGCGCGTGACCCTATTTCCTGTTCAGATAGCTGTTTCTCAGCCAATCACAGGCCTGGATCTTAGCATGCCATTTAATGCAGGATCAGAGACTGACAGAAAAGAAGAATGTGATACGTCTCATGTCCTCCAGAATGGGGAATCTGAGCACAACACCACACACTCCTGCCACAAAAAGAGAAGTAATAACGTGCCAAATAATAGCACTCACCCAAACAGCACAGAGCCTCATCAGCAAACCCAGGTGACCTACAGCGCAAGCCAAAGACGCATCGTTCTGCAGCAAGTCATTGGCCTTATCAGGGAAGAGTTTGCCTTTGATGGTTATCTGGAGAACGGAGTGGAGGAGCTAGCCATGGGTAACTGCTGTGTGATTTCGATTACATTCTCAACAGTTCATAGAAATTGGGAACTGGCTAGTTCAATGATTTTCAGTTCTTCTCTAGTGCAACCCATGGCGATTTAGATCATTTTCTACTGGCAGTGCTCTTCTATTAACATTATACAGCCTGTTTGTGCACAGTGAGCTGCCTAATTCACAAATTAGAACGGATCTCTATAAACTGTTGAACACGTAGTGTCTAAATATATGGTTTGATAATCAGTTAATAAGCTTGATCAGGGCCTGGGGTTGATTCAAAGCTTGATTTTATCCATTTCCACGATATAAAAATTATAATCAGTCCAATTTTAAGTGACAAGGCATACTTTTATATTATAAGGTAATAGGGTAATATTGACCCACTTTTTGTAGATTAGTTCTTTTTTATTTACTTGGTTCGTGCTCCATCTCAGTAAAAGAAAGTGTTCATCTTACTCTTACTCAATCTTACTCAAGTTACCGCATAAAATTAAAAGCCTCATTTTAAGCTGAAATTGCTTAAGTGTTTTTTGTTTTATTTTATTTGATTTTCTCAGTTTGCCAAAGTTACTCATTTCTGATTCCCATCTGTTTAGTGGGAACTTTCCATCCTGTTCTAGGGTGAGGTTGGGTGAGGGTTAGTGATTCCACTCTTCAGCTTATTCTTGCTTTGTTAGTGTAGTGGGTAACAACACTGCTTTCAAAATTCTTAAGTTTTTAACTTAAAGTGTCCATTCTACCTTAATATTTTGAGTTAACTGAACCTTTAATAGTTAATACAACCAAAAAAACATGATTGTAGCTTATATGGACTTTTACACACTGTTTGTAACAGTTCACATGGCAGATTACATCCTCTGTTTGTTTTTTAAATAGCATAGTTGAGCGTAGTTTACCTAACTGAGATGCAGTACTGCAAAAAGTTGTGTAGCTTGTTTCCTTATAATTTTATGTTGACCTAACTTTTTATTTCTACTAGGGCAGGAGCAGGACTGAGAAACAGCAGCTCTAGTTTCATAGTACAGCTGAATGTTTTAAGATACAGAAAGAATATTAAAATTTAGTGTGAAATGTATGATTGTACTAATTTAATTTAAGTTGCAACCACCTAATTAAATAACAACCCTAACTATTAAAATCACATAATCATCAAGGAATCATTCTGGAATCATCACTTTAGAATCATTCTGGGTTCATTTTCATCCCCTGTATTTGTAGGAGAGTACATCCTTTCTTTAAGGAGCCTGCAGTTTGAGACCTTTTGCAGGGCAGTAGTGGAAAAATTCAATGATCTCCACTGGGATAAAGACCTGCTTGGACTGCTGCACTGCCTGGTCAACCATAGCTCCTTGTCCCTGTGAGTAGCCCTTCAGACAACTTCAGACATTTATCTATTAAAGGCAATAGATGGGAAATGTTAATATACCTTCTAGACTATATTACATTACACTGCATTGCATTACATGACATTAATTTGGCCAATTCATTTATCCAAAGTGACTTATCCTAATCAACTTATCCAAAGCAACTGTGGGGCAGCTGGTGGCCTAGTAGTTAGTGCATTCGCACTGTGATCAGAAAGTTGTGGATTCAAATCCCAGGACTGCTAGTGGCACCTCTGAGGTACCCTTGAGCAGGGTACCGTCCACATACCCCCCTGGCTCCTGGCTGCCCACTGATTCACTTGGTGAATGGGTTACATGGGTTAATTGCAGAGGAAGAAATTCGTGCTGCTCACATTGTGTGGTGTGGTGTGGTGTGTTCACGTATGACAAAATGGTCAGTTTACTTACAGTTTGAAGAATGACAAATACCAGGACAGTGTAAGAATCACAGGAGAGTTCTAAGTGCTAAAATCTTTGAGTTGGGAGTAGTGTAAGAAGAGGGATTCTGCTGCTCTGGTCGCCTTTGGCAGCTCGTTCCATCAGCTGAGAACCAGAATCAGACCGGTCTGGACTGGGTTTACCTTGTGTGAAGGGATGGCAAAGCCAGGCAGTGTTCCTCGTAGAAGCGGAGGGAGCAAGTAGAAATATAAGCCTGAACGATAGGATTACATAGACCATAACCTTAAAGCCATTATCTTTGAAAATAAGTTTGTGTATAAATCAAATATTGGAGTTGTAGAATAATTAGAAACACATGAAAACCAGACTAAAATACTGTCCCTGAAAATAGCAGGCCAGCGCCCAGCATCATCAGACTCCCGGAATATAAGAGCAACCTAAAATGGTCATCTAGGCTGAATTTTAATGTGCTTAAAATGAAATGTTCACAACACACACACACCCCAACCCCCCTCTCCCTTCTCGACTCATCATCAGCATTCATACAAGAAGCATTTCAAAAAGCCCTCGACTCGATCGTTTTCTAGGCTGATCGGTCCCTATGGTAACAGCCCGCCATGAAGGGCCTGGCTGTAGGGCTCTTGAGGAGACCCTTGGGCTTCTTCCAGGGGGCTCTTGGAGAGACTTGGGAGGTCTCTGGAGTAGCCAGATGTGTACAAAGAGGAGAGAAAGTCGTCCGTGCCGTGCCAATCCTCCAACACCTCTTTTTAGCAAGTGGCTCCTGGATGTGAATCAGAAAGAGTCACATGAGCGAAGAAGAGATGCAAGGAGGCCGTGTAGCTGTGGAGTTCAGATCGTCACAATAAGCTCTTTCTCCTGGATGGATCACATGGCTTTCAGGCCCTTGTCTGTGCTGGGTGGGGGGGGCGGAGATGAAGGGATGTAGGAGAGAGAGTCACCACTCTGAACGCGAGCTGCTTCTCGCTGCACACTGATCCAAAGGGTTTGCCAGGTATTTAGGAAGAACTCTAAAAGGACTTGCTCTGGTAGGTTCTGCTGTGTTTTCAAATGCAGTTTGGATTGGGCTGCTGTTTTGAAAAGTAGTGTTTTTTTGCTAATAATTACCAGTAGTAATAGTAGTAATGGCATTATTTTTGATGGTCCACTGTTGGTTCTAAATTGCTATATATTCATTCTCAGATCTCAGATTTAGAG
The DNA here is from genome assembly GCA_037974485.1 of Hemigrammopetersius urotaenia. NCBI lineage: Eukaryota > Metazoa > Chordata > Actinopteri > Characiformes > Alestidae > Hemigrammopetersius > Hemigrammopetersius urotaenia. The sequence continues at coordinate 4,468,293 of JBBPDC010000149.1, read as the reverse complement.
GAAATTATCCAAAATATCTATTCAATCAATTTTAATCTCAGATATCCTAAACATAAACCTGCAACAAAGCAACATTTTGTTTTTTTAGCACATACTTAGTTTGTAATTTCTAGTTAGTTTTACTATGTGTACATAATGTTTATTTGTTATTTTGTTATAGTGTTTGCTCAGTGGCTAGAATAAGCTTTGTTTTTGTCATAAGTTTTTTAAGTGTTTTTTTTTACTGTCTGTCTGGATTTTGTCTGTTTATCTGTCTCTCTTTCAGAGCATCTACTGAAGAGCCTCCATCAAAGCCTAAGGAAAGGGCACTGACATCACTCCCTAATGCCAGAAGGCATGAGCCAGAGACAGAGAGGAGAGACAGAGATCAACCTCAGCTTGACCACAATGCTAACGTGTGCCATGCTGCCCCATTAGACCCTTCAGGGGAAAAAGAACAGAAAGCAGCTATAGAGCAAAACCAAAGAAAGTTAGAGGTGACACGAGGACACAGGGGGCCAGGAGGAGGAGGCAGAGGAGGACAGACAGTAGACGAGAGCAGGGACACGTGGAAACTGGATGAGACTCAGCAACTAACAAACAACAAGCGTCATCATGGCAGCACAGGTAGGACTGGCCAGCGGTGGGAGTGCATGGATGCATCAGGATTTAACTGGGAAGACTTTCACATGGTGCAGCTATTTTAGAGTTGACGTGTTTGCATCAGTGTCATTTGGATTGACTGTGGAACAAAGCTGTGAATGGTGGAATGTTATGTTGGATGAACTTGAAGTGTATTCAGCACCGCCAGACACACGCAGAGAGGACTTGATGCTTCTGTCTCACTTTGAGTTGCCAGGGAACCTCTCTCTCTCTCACACTCTTTCTCTCTCTCTGCATGGGTCTTGCATGTCTCTTTCCCTCTTTGCCTAACTCTCTCTCTCTTTCTCATTCTCTCATTCTCTCTCTGTATTTCTCTCTCTCATTTTGTCTTTCGCTTTGCATAACTCTCTCTCTTTCTCTCTTTCTCACCTTCATACATTTAGTGTTGAGAGAGTAATACTACGTAGAATGGTTTGTTTAGATCAAATTCAAATCATGATTTAAACACACGAATAAAAAAATATCCTGCTCATGAACATAAATATATTTCCTAATAGGTTAGAATTCAGTTATGTAGTGTTACCTAGCTGAAATGAATATTGTTACATATAGTCGTGTACAAAAGTCTTGAGCCCCCTCTCATTGCCTTTGTATTTTGCTTTGAGTCACCTTGATGGTACATAATTACTTTTTCATGCCTGTCAAACTGTCTTGTCTTTGGCATATTGAGTAGATTAAATGAAAGAAATGGGAAAAAATGTTTTACTTTGACAGGCTGCAAAGTGCCTAAAAATACAAGGAGCCTAGATAAAAGAGGTCCAACCTCTCAACATTCAGCACCACCAGTATACTGATCACCGCCTGATCATCTGGAATCATCTGCACCTGTTTCTTCCCTGGTTCAGACCTGAGGGCCCATGTCTTTGGGAAGCATTTAAATGAAGACTAATCTAGCACTTTTTGAAATGTCTTTCAAAAATTGCATTGACATCTCCTGGACTTCAGATGAACAAATGGGTTACAAATGGGAAATCATTCATATCAGTTATTAGCTCTGATTACTGTTATATTACTTCTCTCTAACTCGTTTATCCAACCTTCTCCCACTGTGTTCCAGGGGTGAGTGGAGTCCATTTGAAGATGGAGAGCAGCAATGTTCCGGCAGAGGGAGCCGATGTGTCTCATGCTTGTGAGACTGGTGCTCTTTGCCAAAGCTGTGAACTGGAGGAGAGTGGAGAGAGCCAGCTCACCCATGACTGGTCAGACACAGAAATGGACGACTCTGGATCCTTCATCTCTTATAGGCCACTGTCCTCCTTCTCAGGCCTCCAAGGGCCTTCCTTCAGCACTGCATGGGCCCTGGCTCTGTACGGAGAGGACTGCTTCAGCCAGGAGGTGGTGGATTATACCTGCAAACTGGGCAACCACAATGACTCACCAAGCTTGGAAGATAAAACACAGGTAGGACACCTTTACAGACCTGCTGCTCTCATAGCGGAGATGTTTCTACATGTGCTGTTTGGTTTTCTTTTCATGATCCTTGAGTTTATGTCATGTTTGACCATAAGTGACACTGTTGTGCTTGAATTGTCTTCTGTCTCGAATGTGTCCTAATCTTCATTTTCAATGTTTGCTTAATGCTAACTGTACTAAAAGGAGCCACCTTTCTTAGAAGCAGAATTGTACCAGGTAGGTTATTTTAATGAAACAGTGCAAGCTAGCTCCAGTAAACCATCCACCATTATATTTATTTGTTCGTTTCTCACTTTTTGGGGTTATCAGTGCTGTGCACAGATTCACCATTACCATGTATAATAGAGTTTTACTGGGCTAGTTTAATGTGAGTGCTTTGATGATTTTGAGAGAGGCTTAAATGTTTGACCAGTCAGGCGGTAGGAACTCTACAGGAGGACAGGAGCTACAGCTGAGCATCACTACTTCAAAGCACTACTCATCGATGCTTGTTACCATAGTGAGGGATGCAGCCACACTAGAGTGCACTGGGAGCTCTGGGCTCCTGACCACAGTTAAAATTATGAGTGGAAGAATACATCTATACACGTAACTAACACTCTCATGTCCAGAAGTGTGTACAACATACATAGCAATTCTGTTCTATTACTTTTTACACACAGTACCGATTTTACTTCTGTATTTGTTTAGTTTGAATATTGTCTTAGTTTAACCTGTCCAAATTTCTCTTTAATTTATTCAATAACTTTATTGCTGTCTTATGGGAGTCATTTCACTACATGCTGTACTTGTATAATTATGTATGCGATAAATAAAGAATCTTTGTCTGCAAAGGCAGCTAAAAGTTTCTTGATGCATCTAAAGTAAATGTCCACAATGTGCCTGAAATTAACCTTTGGTGACCCCATCCACTAACTCCACTTCAAGAGCTGAATTAGTGGAGTCAACAACCTCAAGACAAAACCAAAAATAAATGTTCAGGGACAAAAGGGACAAAAAAGACAAAAAGCGGCATTAGTGAGTTCTTTTATAACTAAACAACTTTATGCCTGTTTTTAAATGCCGAGGAAAATCTGCACAAATGACTCCTATTCAAATACATGCAAATGAAAAGAGCATTTTGTGTTTTCTGTGCACATGCAGTACAGCAGATTTGTACATAACATGCAGGCAAAAGGCATCCGGTTTTGCACCTGAAACTGGCATAAACAGCTTTGCTGTCAGTGTTACCCAAACCATATATCAGGGTTCACCAGCACACAACTCACTAGTGAGCAGCATCTAATGTTTAATATGATCCTGTTGCTATTCTTCCTTAATCACATTTGCATTTATATATTTTTTATAATGACAATATCTAAAAAAGCATTTAAAACATGTTTATTATACATGAAGTTTTGATCAGTTTAATTAAACTCTGTTCTAGTGTATTAAACTGGTAGCCCTTCGTATGGCTCAGTACCCGTGAAGTATCTCTCTGTTTCAAAAAGGTTGGTGACCCCTGCTATATATATTAGTGGCCCCCCAAGTATATTGACAGACACTCATGTTATATTCATGTTGTGAATAAACACTGCATGTCATTATTTCATATTTCACTACTGTAACAAAATACATATTACAAAATATAAAACACTTTGATGTGTCATAAGCCATGCATAACTTATTTGAACAGCCAATGAAGTAAAGAAAAATGAGAAGAATTGTGTGTGTATGTATATATAGTAGTGCACCTGCTCTAATGCCCCCATTAGGTAACTCTTCTTCTTTACTGTTCTCAGAGATTTCTCAGTAAATATAGTTGTTCTAAAATACAGTTTTGGTGAATGTTTTGATCAAAATGTGATGATTGTTTAAGGATTGTTTTGTATATGGATCTTTTAGGATTTTTTTTTGTTACCGACAGAGTTGCTGACCTCTGTATGTGCAGGTGCAGTGTGTTCAGACATGTGAGGTGAGCTTTGTCTTTGATGTGTTGCCTCCTGCAGGAACTTCAGCAACAGCTGATAATCGAGAGCAGAAATCTAAAGAAGACCAGGAACTTCTACTACAAGCTAATTCACCAAGAAAGAAAAAATAAAGGTTCGGTTCAGAAATCTTTTAAATTAAATATGTGGGCTAAACTATGATCACAATACAGCTCTGTATGTAAGAGTGTATTTGTGTTTCTTGAATTCAGTGGTTTGTTTTGTAGGTTCTGATACTAAGATTATGCTGCCCAAACTGAAAATGCAGTTTGAGGAGCTGCGAACTAAAGTGGAATTCCTGGACTCTGTAAAAAAATATCTCCAGGTATGTGTCACTTGTGTTTTCTTGTCTTTCTCAGTAATATTGATTAAAATGCTGAAACTTTAATGTTAAAATTGATGATAAAAGACTCAACAAACGACAATAACAGTTTTTAATAAGAATGGAAACAACACAGCAGCGTCTTTGCCCGGTCAGACTGTCCTGACAGTGAAATGGATCGTAACATTTTAAAACAAAATGATACATATCTACAACTCCCCTGCATCATAGAGAGGTGTATACATCATCATCAAATGATGTTTTGCTGCTTTGATTCATTATGAAAAAGCCCTTGTGATCATTTAGCCCCAGAGTTGTTACTCCGCTAATGAAAACATAATACAATAACTGGCTTGTAGTCTCAGAATCTTTTCATTTGGGTTCTAACAGTGGAAGCATGACTACTGAGATACAAACAGATCAATGTGGCAAACAGAGCCTTGAGCAAGACCTGTTAAACCTAAGGGTTGTGCAGGGAATCAGTCCCTGCTTTCCACTGCCTTACTTAAACTGAAAAACTTTGCATGGTAAACAAGGCAGTAGAATCACCACAGAGCTAAAAAATTTTCTGGTGTTGTTCAAACCCCAAATGTATAAACTACCTCCTTTATCTGTGTGACAATATTACAGGACACATTAACAAACTGAATTTCCCATGCAATTGGTTTTCTTTTACAATATTGAATAAAAATAAAGAGGTGATTGAAAAAGAAACTGGCTGTGGTGGGTCAAGCATTTACTCTTCAGACTCTCTCACAGCCCTTTACCGTGTTAAAGCTATCGTGGACCCATGTGTAGTGTTGTTTTTGGCAGCCTGTCTTAATTTTAGTTTGCATGAAGCTCTTATTTTAGTTTTTATTAGTCTTAGTCAAGTCTATACTCTTTTAGTGTAGTCAGGTTTCAGTCGACTAAAAGTCTGAGCATTTTAGTCTTATGTTAGTCGGAGTTATCCACGTCCACTTTTGTCTAGTTTTAGTCAATGAAAGTTGTATTTTAGTCTCTTTTTAGTAATGCAATTCTATCTTTAAAGACAGACAGAGAGAGAGAAAAGGAAGAAAGAGAGACAGAGAGAGAGAAAGAGACAGAGAGAGAATGAGACCGTGATGGAAAAAAAGAGAGAGAGAGAGACTGAGAAATAGACGCGATTAAACGTGAGGAAATAACGTCTCGTCACGTTTTAGTCAACGTATAGGAAGAGACATTTTAGCTTTGTTTTTATTTTGTAAAACATTTTATCGTCACATGACCAGCATTTACGTTGCGTCTCGTCTCGTGACACTTTGTCACGTGACAGATGTTCGTTGCTGACAATATTTATATGTCAGTACAGAACTCATTTTGGTTGACTTTGGGTTTAGCAAATCCATGAGCACCCTGAACAAAGCTGCTTATGTGTGCTCATTGAAAGTATGATCCATTCAAGGTACAAAGGTAAACAAAGGTTATCTTTGCCACAGCTTTGCATGTTGCAGGACAGACTGACAGAAATGGTTTCATCCCCTAAATATTTGAGTCTAATGTGGACAGCTTATTAAACTTCATGTTTAAGACATGCCTCAAATACAACTTTGCATTTATTGGATTCTATTTATGATTCAATTTTTATACCAAAGGTTACATGTCTAGTTTATGACTGTAAACTCTATGAAATGTATGATTTACCTCCACTTTAAGTGCAAAGACAAATATGTTGGATTATTTGTGTGTAATGTGGCAAAGCATTTTTTAGGTAGAGTGACCTATCAACGGATTAACTTGCAGAAACATTTGGAATTTGAGCAGTTTATCCCTCTTTAACTTCTAAAAAATCTTGTTTGCCCTTGTTATTAATTTGCCCTTTTAATTATTGTGTGCTACCTTTATGCAAAGGCTCCCTTGTAAAAGATTTAGTGAGGCTATCCTGGTTGAATAAAAGATAAATGAAAAATACAATCACCTCAGTAGTTCCCTTGAAAGAGTGATATTTAGACATGTTTATCTTGCAGACTGCATAAAGAAGTAAAGCATAGCAGTTTAAAACTAAACAGGACATTCTTTGTCTCTTTAATAATGACATTTCAAGACATTCTGAATGACGGGAATTAATAAGCTACAGTTCCCTTAACATCCCACGGTCTCTGTGTAGGTCGCGTTTCTTCAGCTCCAGTTCTGGATGGCCAGTGTCCTGCACAGTTTTTAATTCCCCCTCTCGGACCAAACACAACTTCCAAATCTGGCAGTTAACAGATGAGATGCTTAGGGAGTCTGTACTATGGAATACAGGCTAAAACTGTCCATTATCTGTATGACTGGCAGGTGTTGTCTGTGGATCACTGGGGCTTGCCCCCCTCTCTGCTGCCCTCCTTGGCTGCTTCTGCAGCTTCTGCCCTGGACCTGAGACCCTATGAGGATCAGACTGTATTGAACCTGGTGTGTGAACAGCGCAGAAGGAAGGGCTGCTGCCCCCTAGTGGCTGGGACACCCAAAGGCCTTATGGCATATCTCTATGCCAGGTAGAGTTGAATATTCCTAGGAACAGTCTGTGATAATGTGTGTTGTGCTGATGTGATACTTTGTCATTGTTGTTGTTTGATTCCATTAATTCATGCTATAGTATGTATAATTATATAATATGATATATATATGTATAAAGGTCACCTGTTAATTGTATATTATTTCCGTCTTCTTCTGACAGAAATGCTCATGTAGAAGGATACATCCAGCATTTCCTCTATACTTATCGCTACTTCTGTACTCCTGAGGAATTACTACAGTTTTTAATAGACAAATTTAACAGTACAGTGGGGTAAGCAGCATGCCATATTAGTAAAATGATGCTGAAATTCTTGCTGTCCTGTTGTGAATTATAATTATATATATCCTTGACTCCTTAGAGGAAAGGAGGACCCCTCTACAAACACTGCAAAAGTCTACCATCGCACTCTGGATCTATTAGAATGCTGGATTGGGAATTGCCAGTTGGTGGACCTGACACCCAGAGCCCGTCTTCAGCAAACTCTTGACAACTTCCTCACATCTGAGGTGACTGGAGGCTCCATCAGTCAATACTAGTGTTCAAATAAAAGCTCCAAAATGTCACAGATCTCCTGATCTAAACCACATCTTGTCTTAAAGTCATGGAAACGAATTCTGATTCCTAATGATAGGCAAACCCAGATTTGCTAAACGTTTTGTTTCCAGGTCAGCCATGTAGACACTCGAGGAGAGCATCTACTCATGATGCTGCAGAGCACTCCCAAAAAGAAACCGAGCTGTGGAACACCATGCGGCAGTCCGATGAGCAGTTGGGAGGTCGATGATGTCCAGTCAGTTTCTTCCTTAGTGGGGAAGGCGGAGGATGCTGCCAAGAAGGTCAGCATGATGGATTTGGCCTCATTTTCCTCAGGCGAAACACTTTGTGAGCATTTAAATTAATGACCTTGAATTGAGTATATTGCTGTTTAATTAGTTTATAAATTAGTAATTTGGTTTTTTTCCTTAAAACAACCATTATTTTAGCATTTAACCTTTTATCCTGCTTATTATTTGAGTGAGTTCTGTTGTTAAAGGAATAGCTGGGCAGATTTATCCAAATGTATCCTTATCGATCAGGATAAATTTATAGGTTTGCTTCTAACTAATGATGAACATTTGTACCATTTTGCAAATTACATATCTAAATCATCACTGGACTGAATTGTTAAGTAATGTCAAATAGACTTGCTTATGTACTTTCCAACAAAGTATGACATGTATTTATATAAACAGACAAACACTTTTTGCTAAAACAGTAATAGTATACCTGCTGGAGCCTGAATTTTGTCTGTAATTTTGTTTAATGAGTGTCCAATACATATAGGCTTATGGGGGAATAAATCATGCATGTTTATCTATGTTTATGTGGTACACGAAGAGTTTCCAGTGGCGTATATCCCGTGTGGTGGAGCCCCAGGCCAGCCAGCCTAAAGAAAAGATCTACTCCATCGCTGCAGCTCTGCCCAGACCGTGCTACAGTTCACTGGTCAGCCAGCTGACCGGTTCATGTCTCAGGACTGAAGAAAGACTGGCCTTCAGTGAGACAGAACACAGACCTCTGCAGACGGCAGAGCAGCTCACAATCCTCCAACAGGTAAATCCCACCTCAGCTTGGGGCTTTCATTTCTCTCTCTATCTTTCTCATTCATGTTGAATTTCTCCTCCCCAATTGTCTCACCTGCTCTCTTCATGTTTTTGTGGTCCAACCCCAAAGTCTCCCACATTCCTCCGAAATGGTGTCAGCAACTCTGTGTCCCTCTCTTTTTCTTCGTTTGCCCTCTTTTTCCTTGTACAGTCTAAACATTCACTTTCTCTAGTAAAGGAAATTGCAAAAGAATGTAATTCCATAGCTGTTTCTCTAGAGGGAGACAAAGCACCTCCATCCTCATCTCTCCACTGGTTCAGTTTAGCCATACCCAGTCACGGAAACAATCAGCTTCTCGTATGTCAAACAAGTATGTTTTGACTCAACAGCATCTGTGCTCAGCTTTCCCCATCTGTTATTTTCGTCCTCAATTCAGGAACTCTTTCAAGGTTGTCATCCTGTCCACTTCCTCAACTCCAGAGCTCAGGGAGTTCGAGAAAAAACAGTAAACATGTCCAAGTGAGTATCCACATTCGGTCATTTCATATGTAATAATATATAACACATTTTTTCCAAAACATCTCATTATTACAGATTATCATGCCGGTATTTTTTATGATCCATTCATTTTACTTTTGTTCTCCACTCATTAAAGATCCCATACCATGGAAAGCTAAAATGTTTATATTGAAAATGAACATATATTAGTTCATTTTTACGACTGTACAAAAAATCAATACATACACAATGTGTACAACAACAAGCCACTTCATTAAGTATGTACCTCGTTTTATAAACTCCAGGTACCATAAAGGTGCACTTTGTAGATTGCAGTTACAGACTCTAGTCCATCTTTTTCTGTCCATCATTTGTTTGCCCCAGTTACTTCATTCATTAATGATCAGGACCCGTACAGCAGTACCAGTGAGGAGACATTAACTCAGCGCATTAGTGACACTTACATGATTGCCGTGTGTGTGTGTGTGTGTGTGTTTGCATAGAGAGTATCAGAGACGGCAGTGCTGCTGGAGTTTTTAAGCACTGTGTCCACTTACCACCCACTTTATTAGATATTAGATCTAACCTGTTGCTCCATGTTTTAAAGATGGTCCATATGATGCTGAACAGTGTTAGTCATCTAATCCTTCACTCGTGATCAGCTTCTGACCACAGGCCACTATTGACTGGGTATTTTGGTTGGTTGTTTATTTTCAGCCCAACCATGATGCAGCGCTGATGTGTGTGATCCACTTTGTGCAGCTCTCACACACACATACACAGACACTCACACACACGAACATTCTGCTACCGCATCAGGATCACCGCTGAGAATGATGCACCACCCAAAACAGTCATGTAAAAATGAACTGAATTAAGTTTTTGATACATAAACCCAAGTGTTACAGGTTGATACGAATTAGATTCGGCATATGGACCTTTTAGCTTGTGCTTCAGTGTATAACAAGGGTTCTCTCTATGCTTAAACAAAGACATTAATAAAATGTAATGTATTTATTTCAGGAGGAAAAATCATAACAGAGTGAAATTTCAGATCTGGACACAAGCTGATGGCACGTTAAATGCATGAAACCTTGAGCATTTGTTGATACAGTCTCTGTTTGTCAGATGTGGGCCGTCAGATGCCCCACCACTAGAGGGCAGCAGTCTGTTTGTGGGTGAGGAGCCTTCACAGGACGGGCCTCTGCAGCACCTCATCAGATACGGAGAAAATGTGACCAACTGGGTCTCTGCTGAGATCGTCATCACAGACTCTGTGAGGGTAATCATTCAGATTAATTCTCTTAATACTCTCAGATACTCTGTTCATTATGTACTTGCACATAATGTGAGTAGGAGCCTAGTGGGGAACACGCTTGCCTGTGAACCTGGTGACCGCAAAGTTGTAGGTTCAAACCCCCCCACTTTTTACCATTGTGTCCTTGAGCAAGACACTTAACCCTCAGTGTCTCCAGGGCTGTACCTGTAACTAATGATTGTAAGTTGTTCTGGATATCAAATGCCACTTAACTGATGCTTAATGTAAACATTTTGGTCTAGTAACTAAGAATGATCCTTTAGTCAGATCATTGCTTATCTTATATATATCATTGTCACTGTACCAAGAAAACAAAAGGGTCTCTTCTGCTTCTTCTAAACACAGCAACTGCCCCATCCGTTACAATTTTTGCTTTATGTACATTTACAATTTTGGAGGTAATTTCTTGGACTGTGACAAAATATAAAATACGGCTGTTTTTTCCGCAGATAAGCACCCATTATTACCATGTTGTTTCCTTAAAAAACTAATATGAATTCATTTTTACTTATCACCTGCTGTGTTCTGTCTTCTTTTAGGTTCAGTCGTCTCTGCTTGCCAGGTTTCTCTCCGTTGCCAAGCACTGCTATGAGACGAGAAACTTCGCTACAGCCATGCAGATACTTGGAGGACTGGAGAACGTGATTGTGAAACAGTTACCAGTAAGAGCGTGCGAATATTGAACATCTCCGTCTTTATTTCCAGTAGGAATAGGCTACCATAATAATTGGCGCCAAGTGTTGTTTTTGTAATGTCTGATCGTAAGCGCCATGCTGTTTAAGGGATTTACATATCTCCACCGCACAGCAGACTTCACGTCAATATTTAATTATATAAGGAGGTATTATTCTGTTTAAATGGAGAAAATAGTATGTTGCGTATAAGCTGCAGTCTCCCTCTTGAAATGGTTCTGGGTTATTTTTCAGGCCTGGAAGCAGCTGTCAGCTAAGATGTTGGAGGTTCTTGAGGAACTCAGAGCAGTACAGGTGGGAGAGAGAGCTTTGAACAAACACACTGATCAGCCGTAACATTTAAACCACCTGTCTAATATTCTATAGAATAAAACAGCTCTCACCTGTGGAACATGGAGTCCGCAAGACCTCTGAAGATGTTGTTGTGTGATCTGCACCAAGACATTAGTGGTAGATCCTTTAAGTGCTGTAAGCTGTAAAGTGGGATCTCCATGGACAGGACTAGTTTGTCCAGTATATTCCACAGATACTCAGTCAAATTAAAATCTGAGGTATTTGTAGGCCAAGTCAAAACCTTTTTCTCAGGTTCTTCAAACTACTCCTGAACATTCTTGCAGTGTGGCAGGGTGTGTTATCCTGCTGAAAACTGCTATTAAGGAATAATGTTGCCATGAAGAGATATACTTGGTCTGCAATAATAACTTCTACATGATTGGCAGGACTCAAAGGTTCCCAGCAGAACATTGAACTGCCTCCACAGGCTTGCCTTCCTCTCATAGTCGGTTCTGGTGCCATCTCTTCCCCAAGTAAACAATGCAGCCATATCCTGTCATCCACGTGGTGTAAAAGAAATTGTGGTTCATCAGACCAGGATTCCCTCTTCCTCTGCTTCATGATGCAGTTCTGAGGCTTTCGTGTCCGTTGTCCGAGCATCAAATGCAGTAATACAGCCCTACACAGAGCAAGCTCTGTGTGTCTTGACATTTTTCATCATAGCCAGCATTTATATTCTCAGCTGTTTGTGCTACAACAGCTCTTCAGTGGGATCAGATCAGATGGATTAGGTGTGGATTAGCCTTTGCTCCCCATGACCCCGCTGGGCACCCATGACCCCGCTGTCTTTTCACCTTCCTTTGACTTCCCAGTATACAGTACTGACCACTGTATACTGGGAACACCCCACAAGACCTGAGGTTTTGTTGATCCTCTGACCCAGTTGTGTAGCCATCAAAATGTGAACTAAGTCATGTTGCTTAGATCCTTTATTTCACCTGTTTTACTGCTTCCAACACAACAGCTTCAACAACTGACTGGTCCTGTGTTGTCTAATCAAAGTTACTCACTTCACCCGTCAGTGTTTTTAGTGTTATGGCTGGTCGGCCTTTATAAGATGTAAAGTTGTGAGCTGTAATTGATCAACAATAAGTCTTTAATTAGTCTGATCAGGTGTGCTGGATTATTGCTGAAGACGTTCTCTCTGAGACAATAGATCTGGTCTGGCTGGTGCTTTCCTTGCAGGTGTTTCTGAAGAGCGACAGCCTGTGTCTAATGGAGGGAGAGAGAGGAAGAGGGCAGCCAACTCTACCAGATGTACACACTCTGGCCATGCATGTACAACAGCAGGAGATAGGAGCCTTCACTCTGACAACTGGAGCATACAAGTGGCCTAAGCTACGGTCAGTCAAAAAGTTTTTCGATTCTTATTCTGATGTCATGCCATGTCATTCTTTAAAGACTGCAGAAAGAGAACTGCAGCTCCAGAACTAAAGACTTTTGTAATCAAACACACAGTCCTCTCTCAAAGGAGTGACTATAGCAATGACCTACAAGTATGTGAAAACTGGTATTTTGGTGCTTGTGATATGTGGCCTAAACTTCATTTATTCAGTTCTTTTTTAATACAGTTTACAAATATTCCGTTAATAACCGAGCTGGCAGTGGTCAGAGGAGTGCAGTACTGCATGATAAAAAAAAAACCATACAAGCACATCAATGCATCTGTCATGTATACAGGTGTCTAGGGAGAAATCAGTTGAGTGGAGTTTTGCAGGGAGTAACTGGTTAACAAGTCTATCAAAATATTTCAGTAAAATGCTTTTTACACTTGTAGCAAAAATGTATTTTTTGTGATTTATTTTACTGTAAAAATCCAGGCTCACTTGCACGCATGTATGAGATGGCATGCTCATATAAACGTTGGTATATAGCCTAATAAAATACTGTCTTTGGAGGCAGATTCATGGCAAAACAATGGTGGGTTAAAATTTAGAATGAATAGTTTTTGGGCTAGTAATTATCAGAATATAGGTATTTTTTCAGGACTGACTGTGAATACATTTTTACTTGCACTTTGCCAGTGGTCAGCACCACAGCATTTCTAGCAAAGTGCAGCTTAAGGCCAGTGTTCCTGCCGCACAAACACAGCCAGGAATTTTCTCAGATTAAAACCTTATGAAACACACCCACACACACACACACATTGGCAGACATCTGCAGGAGTTAGAGGTCACGGAGAGTCGGAGCGAGCGGTAATGACACAGCTGGTGGCTGCACATGCTGCCGTGTCCATTCGGGTTCCTGCATCCTCAGTGTGTGTGTGTGACTGTGTACATCGTGCTTGTATGGAGTGTGTGCAGCCAGATGGTGCATCAGTGGTGACGGCGTGCTCGAGGCTATGGGTTTGTGCCAGGTACCCCAGGGGCTGGGTGTTGTTGGCAGATGCCTGGGTCGGAGTGGGCGTGGTGCAAGGCGGACACACAGCTGGCTGTTATACATTCCGAGCTGTCTGAGGGAATCAGGACACACTCTCAGAGAGTCAGCAAAGGAGAAGTTAGGCTGAAGAGTTTGTAGTACGTTGCAGGGGCCGATGACTGGCACCACACTTCACAATTTTAAGATAAGATAAGATGAGATAAACCTTTATTAGTCCCACAAGTGGAAAATTTGCATTGTTACAGCAGAAAGTGGACAGAACAAAGGTAAGAGCAGCAAAACAACAGATCAAAAGCTATACAACACAAGAAAAATCAAAGAACGTTTATATTCTATTTTCTAATAAACTGCAGAGTTATTGTTCAGTCCTACAACTGAAGATGTCATACTCAGTAACTGCACTGAATGATTGGGCATCTGGTAGCCTAGTAGTTCTGGCGTTCGCCCTGCAATCAGGAAATCGTGGGTTTGATTCCCAAGGCTAAGCACCTCTGAGGTACCCTGAGGATGGTACCGTCCCCACACACTGCTCCCCGGGTGCTGTGTTCATGGCTGCCCCCTGCTTCACTTCGTGAATGGGTTAAATGCAGAGGAGGAATTTCGTGCTGTGGTGTGTTCATGACGGAATGGTCGCTGTTACTACTGGGCCCTAAGGCGAGCACTCCTTTTTAGTGCTTTAATTCACAAATGCTGCTTTCTTTCCTATTCTTCATATCTGACTGTACCTCTCCCCTCCCTAGCAGACCCACATATTCCGTCTCTTTTATCCACTTTCTCTGCCTTACACACACATATATGCAAATTTATTCTCTGGCACTTCTTTTTCCTCTTCCTGTCTCTCTCCCTGTCTCACACTCTTCCTCTCTCTCATTCTCTCTCATTCTCTCTCTCTCTCTCTCTCTATCTCTATCTCTCTCTCTCTGTCTGTCTCTGTCACCCTCTCTCACACCCTTTCTTTCTCTTTCTCTCTCTCTATCTTTCTTTCTCTGTCTGTCTCTGTCACCCTCTCTCACACCCTTTCTTTCTCTATCTCTCTCTCTATCTGTAACTCTCTCTCTCTCTCTCTCTCCCTTCCTCTCTTTCTCTCTCTTTCTCCCTTCCACTCTCTCTCTCTCTCTCTCTGTCTCTCTCTGTCTCTCTCTGTCTCTCTCTCTCTGTCTCTCCCACTTTCTCAACTCAACTCACTACCATGTTTATTAACATGGTAGTGTTGCCAAAGCATTTATATTTGCTCTCTTACACAAATCTATTAATCACACACACACACACACACACAAATAACAACTGCACACATCTAATTTCACGTATCACTGACACAACAAGTGTCACTAAATCTCTTTGGAATTTTTTATTCCAAAAAGTTTTCTTCCAGGTAATTTTGGACCGTTTCTTTTACGCCAATTCTCCTGAAATGTTTGCACAATATAGAAGGCAGCTGGCATTTTCAATAGTGTAAAAGTACAATATAATAAATAAATGCATTTTAAATGGCCCTGATAGTATATAATCAGTGTTGTTTTTACTATATGCTCTCATCATCCATAACATCCATAACATAATACAGAAAAATGACACCACACCCTTCTAGCAATATTTTATTTCATTCTCTGTGTCAATGGATTCATCAAATGCAGGGATTTCCACTTTAAACTAATAGTATTTGTCTGAGATGTGCCTGTATGTGAGAAACGTCTTGGAGAAATTTCTTTGGAGAAAATTTTAAGAGAAAAATCCCATAATCTTCTCTGAGCAGCTTTTGGACGCTCAATCTGTTTCACTGTAGATTTATAGACTAAATGTATAATTTTATTCTGAACGTTCAATAATAAATTTGGTTGTTTTCTCTCACTCTCTGTCTATCTGTCTCTCTCCGTCTCTCTCTTTCACTCTCACACTTTCTCTATCTATCACTCACTCTGTTTCTCTCTCCTGCTCATTCTTGCTCTCTCTTCTCTCTCGTATGTATGCTCTCTCTCTTCCTTTCTCCCTCTCTGTCTCTCTCTCCCTTTCTCCCCCTCTGCCTCTCCCTCCCCTCTCTGCTCGGACCCCCCATCCTGTCATCTTGCAGGAGTATAGCACGTGTGGTAAGTCAGATTCATGCATTCCAGGAGCGAGTGTATTTATACACTCCTGATCCGGAGCTACAAGCGTACCTGCAGGCCCGGATCGCCCACCTCGGTGTGTGTGACGTGTCACTACTCGCTGCTGACAACGATGCCAACTTCAACCAGCCAGCTGCTGAGAGACACACACGGCGGATCCAGGACACGCTTCGCAGAGTTAAAGCATCCTTCCAATGAGCTCGAGCATCTCCGACTCCCAGACAGAGACATACTCTCTGGATTACTTGGAGGAGTTAAAGGGCACAGCGTTTAATAATAACAACATTAAGACAAACACGTTTTTCTGATGCGCTCTGTAATCTGAGACATGCATGTGAAGCCTCTGGATGACACAGCTCTGTGACTGTGCTGACTTCAGCGCTTTTCTTACATTATTTCACACCATGAAGTGTCCGCTCACGTTACATCTACAGTGCTCTTCCAAGCTTACAATTTTCATTTCTCTGACTTATTTTTCATCAACATAACAATCATGAATGAATTCCAAGTGTTTATGTAATTAAGGAAAATCTCAAAACGTATACATTTCCCAATAATGAGCAGAGTTGAATTAAAATAGCATGAATTCTTTCTGTATGTTCTGAGTTCTGTATTAAATATTCATTACTACATTTGAAACAAAACTTTAGATTTCAAATGTTAGAAAATGCATTTTAATACACAATATATACAAGGTAGGTTGCTTTGTTGCCAAATGGTCTATTTAAAATCTCATTTTTTTCTAATATTCTATTGATGTAGTGTTACAGAGCACAGTTAAGTGTGGTTGGGTTGCTCTTTCTGTGTTATGCAATGTGGTGTATTATTTTTGTTTTTTGCTATCTCATGCAATTAAGTCATTAAGTTCCCCATAATAGGTATTATACCTCTTTTTGTTTGCTTGTTTGTGTGTTTGCTTGTTTGTTTGTTTGTGTGTAATTCAGAGCAGCATAATGCCCCAATTTGTCACTCTAAGAGGAGGAAATAGGAGCCCCTGGAGGCGGCTTCCAGGGTGGTCAGACTCTGCAGGTTCCCAGACGGGATCAGGGGCCTTGACTTCAAAGCGCTTGAGATAAAGAATCATTTGGAAGGCACAGAGCTCTCCTCTCCAGCAATAGATCACTGATAAAGGACACATTCAGCATGGTGTTATTATCATTGTTACAGCTAAGCGACACCTTTAAAGGCATTGTCTTGTCTTTAATGGCTCTGACTTGTCTATCCAGCAGCAGGCAAGACCAGTCAAAGGGATTAAAACACTTGGAGAAAGCCACATATACATACATATACATAATGATATGTATAATGTATGTGTGTGCATATATATATATATATATATATATATATATATATATAGGAATGTAATAAGACGGGTTTGAGTCGTCATCTGTCCTTGACCAGATGCGAATGTCTTTCATTTCTCACAGATGTCTTTAACTTAGTATATATGTATAATTAAATCAAATACTACAAATAAACTTGCAATAAGAGTAGGTGGACCTTGCCTGTCTCATCTTCATCTCTATGTACATTCCTTTGAATTCTTTACAACACTTTTAATACCTGAGATAGTCCAGATTAATACTTCAGCACAGAAGAGGTTTCACAGTTTGAGAAGTTTCGTCACTTTGCTTACATTGGCAACCCATTGTCTGGTCATTACTCTTCTTCTGACTCCAATTTGCATCTCAGATTGAGCTGCTACTGTGATCCCTTTGATCTGAGATTTCCAAAAGGGGCGTTATTGCTATCCCACCACGTGTATTCCTACAAGCCCCGCCCATTGCTTCTCATAGGACGACTGCTTCAGTGTATACACTACTTGCCAATACTAGTGCAAGTAACTTTGCACTACCAGCGAATAGCAACACAAGGGGCGCGGTTGAAGAGCCAAACGTTGGTGGCGCCAGTGGCTCTGCAGGGTGTTAGACATGCAGTTGCAAAACCATTTGGGTTCTATTGTCATTGCCATTGTCTCGATCACAAAAGGAAGGTGTGCTCAGGAAAACAGGAGACTAATCACTGAGATCAGAACACGTTTGACCAACAGAGATGCAAGTCTAGACCAGTTTCTTTCTAAAAGTGAACTGTCAGTATCAGAAGTTCTTTGTTTTCATCCAGTCGATATTTAAAGATAAAGCCCGTGCTTTGAAGTTATGGGTTTCTTGCAGAAGGGCTGTATAATCAAAATGGTCACAGTCAAGATTGATTTCTTCTGCACGTGTTGGATCTAAATGTTCTCCAGCACGGAAATCCACAAAGTAACCAAATGTCCGATTCATAAGGTTGTAAACTCACTTCAAAAGAGTTCTGAAAGGTCTGGAAATGTACCATTTTCATGCTCTGTTACCATATGGTTAAATCACCTGTCTATATGATAAAGGGCTATATAAATAAACCTCACTTGGCTTAACCTAAAATAGAAAGAAACCATACCAAAGTTTGGTATAAATACTGAAAAAGTTCTGAAAATGTGGGATTTCATGATTATGATAGGGCAATGGTTATTGACCAGTGAGATATGATCAGTTTTATGACTTTGCATTTGGCTAGAACGATTGTTTGATAGCATTTAAAGCCACAGATCTTCAGGCTGCTGACTCGAGTTTTGCTGAAGGGACGCGCAGCCGGCTGGGTTTCCCTGAGGGGTTTCTCACAGACTTCGTGGCGCCAGGCCTTCACACAATCACAGGATATGTAAAGACTTCAATAACGACCCATTAAGTCCTAATGATTGAGAATCGATCAAGCGTTAACACCCACATGCATATGCTAATGAGTTCTCGGGGGCCTGGCCTTATAAACGCGGCCCGTCCTGGGGGTCTAGTCACAACTCTCTCGAGACCCTCACGGATAACACTTGGACCACCAACAGAAGACAGGAAAGATGGTTAAACACTTCTCAGTGGACTGGCTGGCCCAGAGCTATCACGACTCCAAGCAGGATGCTCAAGTTCTGGAAGAAGGGCCAGCTGTGCCCAGGCGCCACGTGCCCTGCTCGGTGCAGCCTCGGGCTCCCAGCTCTTATGACAAGGTGTATCTTCAGCCCAAGCCCAAATGCGGCAGGACTGAGCAGACGACCCAGATAGAGACCACGAAGGAGTCCGTCTTGGTTTGTCCATTCACTCCAAGAAACTGCTCTTCTCCAAGCGGTAAGTAGCTACATTTCACGTTTCGTGCCATTTCTTATGATAGAAACCAATTGTTCTCTGTGGTTCAACTGTGGTCCAGTCCATAACCTGATATCTTTCTTTCATTCATGTAGCTTCAGAGAACAGTGGGTACTCTTCAGGCTACGAGAGTGAGGCTGCTTTTTCTGAGTGTCCATCTGTGGAAGACTGCGCTGAAGTAGAGAGAGATCAAGGCTCCCAGCGCAGGATCAGGACCAAATTCACCCCGGAGCAGATCGAAAAGCTGGAGAAGATCTTCAGCAAACACAAGTATCTGGACGCGGGAGAAAGGGTGAAGACCGCGCTGAAGTTGAACCTCTCTGAAACTCAGGTCAGTAGCTTCTCTGTAGCATACTTCTTTTAGGAGTTCTTGTTTTCCTTCCAGGTTCCTCGTTAGGTTCCTCCTGTGTTTCTAACCCCTGCTCTCCTTGCTCACTACAGGTCAGAACCTGGTTCCAGAACCGCAGGATGAAGCTGAAACGCGAGGTCCAGGAGATCAGAGGAGACTACCTGGTCCCGGTCCTGTTTCCAGGTGTGCCTGCGGTTCAGCACCACTTCAGCGGACAGCGGTCCACCATGCCGCCCCTCATGGTCTCCCCACTGGCCCTCCAGCAGACACGCATCCCTCACCAGCACGTCATGCCACCTCTGACCCTCCAGCAGGCCGGTGGGCTCCACCAGCATGTGATGCCTCAGCACCGACACGCCATGCTCTCCACGCAGCTTTACTACTAACCCCACACAGACTGTTCTTCAGAGGAATGCATTTATGTCCTATTATTTTTTCCCAAGTGCAATATATGTACCTATATAGGATTACTTTTGTACAGATAAATGTAAAGAATTGTAAGAAAAAGAGAAGAGTTTATTTATTGAGAGACATTAAATATATTTGCTTTGAAATGATAATGATCTGTCCTGTCGTTCTTTATACTGTGGAGGAAAGGATTACCTTCACAAGGTAAAAATACTAAATGTTAATAAATACTAAATCAGTATTCTACTCTGGAGAGTTGACAGCTTTTAATGCAAAGCTTTGACTGGTAATGCAAAAATAAATTTAGGAGCTGGAAAGTCTCTAAATCTACGATCTGGAAATTCGAGTTGGTGGACGGTTTGAAAGGTAAATAAAAAATTATTTTTGTGTATTTTTTTTAAAAGCTAAAAACTATTATTATTTTTTAAATCTCAGTGTTGAGTAATGGTTTAATGTGTAATCTTTCTCCTTTTGAATGGATCAGAGGGTCTCTGTGGGCCTAGAGGATAAGGGGATTAATCTCACTTAACACACTCTTCAGTGGCCTCGTATTGGGTTTGGCTGAGTGGCGTTTCTCCGTCAGAAATAAACTGATCAGCTGTTCACAGCAGTTCGGTCTTCAGCATTGCCATTAAAAACGAGTTTAATATTTATCGCATCCTTCTGAGCGCTTGATTCTACTGGCCACACACATCATAGGACATGCAAAAATGGATTACATTTACATTTACGGCATTTAGCAGACGCTCTTATCCAGAGCGACGTACATCAGTGCTTAAGAAGTCCACAACT
>JBBPDC010000149.1:4422989-4441898 GCA_037974485.1 Hemigrammopetersius urotaenia | reverse complement strand
GCAGTAGTGTGTGTTGTGAGTGCAGTAGTGTGTGTGTGTTGTGAGTGCAGTAGTGTGTGTGTGTGTGTGTTGTGAATGCAGTAGTGTGTGTGTTGAGTGCAGGAGTGTGTGTGTGTGTGTGTGTGTGTGTGTGTGTGTTGAGTACAGTAATGTATGTGTGTGTGTGTGTGTGTGTGTGTGTTGAGTGCAGTAATGTGTGTGTGTGTGTGTGTGTGTGTTGAGTGCAGTAATGTGTGTATTGAGTGCAGTAATGTGTGTGTTGAGTGCAGTAATGTGTGTGTGTGTGTGTGTGTGTGTGAGTGCAGTTGTGTTTGTAGAGCAGCCTTTCTATGGTTTGTATTCCAGCAGCTTCACTCCTGAATGGAATGAAAGTCACACATACACACACTGTGCACTCCATTGTTAATTGTTACAATTTAAGAGTGTTGTGTAGTTTTACATTTCCAAAGTATAATAAATTATTTATATGCATTTTTATAAAAATCCTGTGGCATTTTTTTGTTTGGAATTTTGAATCTGATGTGGTCAATTGTGTATAAAACAATAGTGACAAGCACATGTTCCAAAGACACACTCCCACACATTACCAAAGCAATAACCAGAAAAAAAATGAGGTATGTATGGCTGTATATTGCATATTTCAAGAACTCTTACCAAATAAGCTGTGCATAACACAATGACATTTTTGGCTCAATATAAGGATTTACATCTCATTCCTATCGTTCATTTTCTCTAGTGATTGGAAAATATTTGAGCAAGATCCTTTTTAATAAAAGCAAGATATGCATCTGTGCTACAAAAAAAAAGCGTTTCAAGCATTTTGTTCAAAGTTGTGTCAATAGACAGGGTCATTAATAAAGTGATGGGGTGCAAAGACAAAGTGAACTCTCCACTGAATGAAAAGACCTTTACTGCAGCATGGCTTTGAACAAAATATCTCTTGGCCCTTTTCAACACGAGCCTTCATCAAGGTGAGTCACTATCCTTGGTGAACACTCACTGAAACATACAAAGAGATCTTTTTTGTCCATAGTCATGCTGCAACAAAGGCATTTCAGTATAATGACAAGGGCTCTGGATATTCACCTTGTTCTGAAGCTTTTTAACTCCACTTCACAAAGCACTGATATGTGTATTTTCATTTCTCTACGAGTAGCAAATGCTGGGCTCATGTTTTTTTCTCAAATGTTGCAAACACATCTCATTTTTTCCACCAAGTAGACAAAAAATCTTAATTAGTCCATGATTAGGTATGACTTACAGACAGATGCTGTTAGAGTAGTGTTTTCATTAATAAGACAATACACTGATGCACTGATGGTTTATTTGTTATCCTAATCTAAAGAAGCCTGTCTGGCCTTAGCCACCAGAATGAAGGTTTTTCTTTTTTACTTTATTTCTATAATAGTGTGCTTTGAAGATCTTCAGCACTAATTTTCAGAGCCAGCACTGTATTTGGAAGCTAAATAGTTGGTTTTCAAGCCAGTACAGAGTTTCTTCTCTTAGCTATTTGCTACCTTGAACTCTTCTGTAGTAATATTAACATTAATATAATATGCTGCTGTCAATATTGTTAAAATGCTTCCTTATACATCTTATCTGTCTGTCTGTCTGTCTGTCTGCCTATCTGTCCGTCTGTCTTTCTATCTGCAGTCTTTCCTCAGAAGTAACAAGTTAACAGTACGATAACATATTTATATCTAAATCTATTGATTTATTCTATCATTTCTTAGGTGGAGCAATGAACGTACACTCCATAAACCTCTGAACTTATTCAGGTGTATAGGTTTTATAGCATAGTAAAGTATAGTATGGTATATAGTATGGTATGGGTTAATTTGTAAATTACTATTTATAATTAAATTGGCTATTGCCGTGTATTTATTCCTTTTTAAGGCTTGATCCAATAGACGTCTCCTTGTACTTATACAGTGACCATGAAGATGTCTCATATGTCTTGTACTAGATGGCAACACAGTGGTTACTTATTGCTCACTTATTGCTTATTGTTCATAATAAGTGCAAGTCCACTCTCTGTCCACTCTGTTAAATTACAATTCATTTGATGGTTTATATTGCAGTCAGACTTATTTTCACCAGTCACATCATTTAACACCCCATGGGACTACAGGAAAAAAAAATATCTCGACCCCCCCCCCCCCCAAGTGCTTCTGTCAGAGTACTGTAATACAATTCCCAGTCTAATCAGTTTGGGGGCTCAGTCAGTATTTGGGGCAGAGTTTTACATGCAGCATTTTTTTTCAGGCTGAGAAATCTGCAGAGCAAAGCAAGAACCTCGTCTTAGGCACTAAAAAGTGTCAGTAAAGGTAGACCACACACACTTACATCTCAAAAACCATTGCTTACGTTTACATTATTGGGCGACTACAGTATTACTCCTGAAGATTTAAATCATTTGGCACTATTTTTAAGCAATGAATTGATTTATAGAGTTACATTAGAACACAACACTGAGACTCATTCAGGACAAATTCAATAAACATAAATGTTTAATGGGCCTCATCACTGCCAGCACCAATGAAACATATATTTATTGCCACTGAAGTTGCTTCCACTCTGGCATATTCTGAACTTGATTCAGCCTTGTGGCATAATTGACCCTGAGGGCCGCTACACTGTTTTGTCTGTAATGGTGGGAGCGCTGCTTATTTCTGCTTTTCACTGAAGACATTGTTCTTTGCTTCCTCACAATAAGTTTAATGGGTTGGTTGCTTAGAAGAGGAGACAGTACAGATAAACTTTCTCCTCCAAGGTCTCAAAGGTAAAAACATTTCAGTGTTTCATAATAAATTTGGTAGGCTCCTATTGGGAGAGTCAGACCTTTAACAGGCCCATTTTCTACCCTGTCCCTGAGGTCCATACATTTGTGTGGTTTTATATACCAAAAACAACTGCATGTCCATGTTCCAGCCTCTGTATATCATTTAGACTGTGTGTGCTGTATTGTTCAGCAGCCTGGGTACTTAAAACCAAAATATGAATCTGTGGGCTAAACCGCTGTAAAATATGTATACACTATATGGACAAAAGTATTGGAACGCTTTACAAAAACATCAAAACGAACTTTAAGGACCACTGGACCGCAGACTTACATTGGTTCATGAGTCAATCGGTACCATGCCGCACAGAAAGATAGAATAAAAATATTTTGTTGATCACCAGAGACTGAAAGATCTTGGAAAAAAAAACCTGCTAGTTGCGGTCATGTGATACGGTACATCAAAAATGTAGCCGTATTCTGGTCCGTGAAAATATTGTTTTACATGAAACTGGTTCTTGGTTGGGGGTCGCTGCTGTAGAGCATTTATGAGGTCAGGCACTGATGTTGGATGAGAAGGCCTGGCTCACAATCTCCATTCCAGTTAATCTCAAAGCTGCTGGATGGGGTCGAGGTCAGGGCTCTGTGTGGGCCAGTCAAGTTCTTCCACACTGAATCCAGCCATGTCTTTATGGAGCTCGCTTTGTGCACTGGGACACAGTCCTGCTGGATTAGAAAAGGTTCTTCCCCAAACTGTGTCCACAAAGGTGGAAGCATGGTGGTCTGCTGAAGCATTAAGATTATCCTTCATTATGGGGCCCAGCCCAAACCCTGAAAAACAGATGTTTTGTCTATAGAGTGTATCTGTGTGTGTGTGTGTTGTTTATGTGGTGTTACGTGAACTGTATAGATGAATATTTGGGGATTCAAATCCATTTAAATCAAATCAACTCTGTATTTTCTGCACTTTTTGTAGTTTGGGAAAGTTTGGGTCTCATTCTGTGCATCGCTCACTGGTCACTGTCCTATAAGAGCTGTGATGCTACACCTGTGTTTCTTCAGGGTGCTGTTGGCGGTTTCACACTCTTTCCTTTCCCCCCAGCTGCACGGAGCAGTGAGTTTTAAGTTCTTCTCCCCATATGTGCGGCTGGGTGTTGACCTACAAGAAGCAGGCAGATGGAGGAGCAGGATTCCTCATCGCTGCTCATAACAGCCAATCAGTATCAGCCTTGGGGGGTCTGACAGAATGGGGCCAGAGGAGTAGCAGAGTTGGGGCTTGTTTGTGTGTGTGTGTGTGTGATGGGTGTGGGTGTGGGTGTGGGTGTGTGTGATGGGTGTTGAGTGTGAGTAACTAGACTTACAAAGGCTAGAATAACATTGACAAAGAGGGCCAGAAAGATACAGCACACTCAGAAGTTGTTCTGAGTCTAATGTTGCTCACATGTAGTGGAAGCTTCCCACCACCTGTTAGCACTGAAACAGGAATGTTAGCATTGTGAAAACTGTACACTTTATTTACACTTTAAAAACAGATGACACACGATATATGACAGATAACAGAAACGACACATCACTACTAATTCATTTCATGAACTTGAATTTTAGAATTTTAGAATTTTGTATAAAAAGACAAATTTCAAGATATATTAGGCCACATGGGTGACCTGGTGGTTAAGAAGTTTTCCTTGCAATCGGAAGGTTGTGGGTTCGAATCCTAATGTTAGTGCCATCACTGAGGTACACTGTGTGCTGTTGTGTGTTGTGTGCCACTTTACTTGAAAAATTGTATTTTACATTTACATTTACGGCATTTATCAGACGCTTTTATCCAAAAAAAACTTCCATTCCCTACCTACAGGGGGCAGTCTCTCCCTGGAGCAACTTAGGGTTAAGGGTCTTGCTCAGGGACCCAGTGGTGGTGCTGTAGGTAGGATTCGAACCCATGACCTCTTGGTCTGGAGGCAAGTATCCTACCCACTGAGCTACCTCCTCCCATATGGGGAAAGACATTATTATTATTATTATTATTATTACTACTATTATCATTTTTATTATTATTTTTATTATTATAAACATTGTGTTTCATTATTACCTAATATCATTATGATGATTGATGATTTTAATAATCATACACTATTGCATAAACAACTACTTTTTATTTATTTTTTGCATTTTAATACGACTTGATTGAAAGGTAATGAAAAACACGACAGATAAATAATTATTTTAATAACAGGAGCAGAGACAGGAGCATCATTTTTTAACCTTCACTCAAAAACCAAATCGACTTTTTGGTCAGTTCTGATCAGTGAACAGAGAAGTGAGAAGAACTTTTAAGCCGCTGAAAACCGTTTTATTCCAGAGCCCACACTACGTCTTTATTGTTTGCCGCACTCAAACCAGACAGCTTTCAATCAGGAGTCTCCCAAACTGTGTCCAATCTCAGACTCCAGTGAGTCGGGAGTTTATAGACGGCCACTGCATGTTACTGGTGAAGTAGCTTTTAGCTTGATAAATGTTTGTTTTTGGCACAGAAGTGCTTGGTTTTTTATTTGTTTTTTTTTTAAAGGGTTTTGCATTTATTTATTATTCTGTTTATGAAATAACAATGTATTTGCCATAGGCCTTTAACAGTAGGGTACACGATTTCAGAAACCACAAAAGCAATCTTTTTAAGAGTATTTAATAACCTGGTTCGGGGCATCTTTACTTAGTACTGCAGTTTGCATAATATTTTCATTTAACTGAGTTTCCATTACTTGTTATCTCCATTAGCGCTGTAGCCTCATTAGCATTGTGCAGAGCTAAAACAGCACTTTAGTCACCAAACCTGCATGCGGGATGAAGAGAAATGTGTGTTCACCTTCAGCTCAGCCATGTCTATCAAAACATTCCCCTGGATTTTGGCAGGAGGTTTCATTGGCTACAGTGGAAAGCTGGTAAAAAAAAAAAAGCGAGAAGCACAGAAGATTGCAATAAAATCACCAGATTTAGAGATAACAGAAACATTTATTTTGTAACATCTAATGTGTATTGCTTTTAGTTGCATCATGCACATGCTCAGAAATGATAAACAATACCTTTTATAATGTTGTATCTCAAAGGACTGCAGCTAAGAATGTAGTGGTGCAAGCCACATGAGACAGCACAGATTCTGACTTGCTTCTTGGATGGCTTTTATAAAAACGATTCCTTAGCTGCGAGCCATTTTGGGATAAATTCCAGCACGGCACAGCGGTGTGAATGTAGCTTGAGGGGAAATCTGCCGGGCAGATCTGTATCTGTCACATTGGGCGATGACAGTTCATGAAAGGGCACAAAGTCCATGTCCCAGATATTTCTATTCATTTATTAATGGGCATATAGAAGGCTCCTTAAGCACTGGTTGATTTGTGTATGTGTGTGTATGTGTGCATATGTGTGCGTGTGTGTGTGTGTGTGTTTTAATGAATGAATAAATTCATTATCAGAACATTAATCAATTTGAAAATAAATATGTCGGAGCTGTAGCCCGACCCTGAGGCCTGACACTAAAACCTAAACAAGCAACACATTACAAAGAAACAAAACTAGCTTTACAACAAGCAGCGCAGCAGGGGAAAATGGAGATGTGTATCTGACTTTTATACACATGCAAGTGCACAAGATGTTCCTTGAAGGTATAATATGTTCCTTAGAGTGAAGGAAAAAGTAACACAAAAGTGATTTTTTTGGGTACAATTTTCTCCCGCATTCAATCCCCCGCAGCCAGCACAACCCAGCCAGCCCTGTTAGGGTGAAGGTTAACACTCGCTTCCTCCAGTGAAGTAAAGCTCCACTGTACCTTTTCGCATCTTTCTGATGTGTGTTTTGGTGTATTTCTTTTTCATTAGTGAACCGTACATACACACACAAACACAAACTTCCCCTCGTCCCACAATTCATAAACACACTGAACTGGTCTGCCTTAAACTACCTTTACCACAACTACCACTGCAAAGTGGCCCCTTATAGTCACACATGAAAACACCACAGCACAGTACACAGTGTGAACACAGTGTATTGACCTCGTGGGGAGCCAGGAGCACAGTGTGGGGACGGTACCTTGCTCAAGGGTACCTCAGTGATGACACTAGCAGTGTTGGGATTCGAACCCACGATTTGATTTTTTTTTTATGAAGCTGCTTATTTGAGTCCTCTCCTTTCTTACATTTCGACTCCCACCACCTATTCAGTGCACACCCCAAGGAAGTTTATTGCCCTAACTCTGTCATTTGTACTGTTATGGTTCTCCAGTTGAATGCAAAGACTTTAAGAGAATCTCTTCTCTTCAGCCTCCTCCAGTCTATGTCTCATTTGGATGTGGAAATGCAAAAACTGCTCCCAGATCCCAAATCTTCCTCTGAGGAGTTTAATAAATATAGACCAAATAAATCCGTTTGTGGCAAACATCTGTCTGGTTTTTTTTTTTCTCATCAGAGATAAGTTGCCACTTTTTCCATTTATTCTAGACCTTCTGTCTGACTCCCACAAAATGACCTTGTGCGATGCTGTCAGTGAAAACTCCATGGCTGAATGCACTTCTGTCGTTCTCTATGTTTATTCATGCTTTTCAGCATGTTATCTGAAATGGTGTTGCTGCTGCATTTCGTTGTTTGTAGCGTTTCTCCTTTACTGTATTATACCACCGTTTTGTTTTAGCAGTTCAGTCAGGCCTTGTAGAAGCAATGCTTTCTTAAATTTACCTTTTTGTTAACCTTGGACTTGTCGGCAATATGAAATTGGAAGTTCGCCTTGTGTAATTCTCTCACACTATCAAGAGTAGATCGGCACGATACGTACGACTCTCTCTTTCTATCTTGTACCACACAAATGACTACACCTGTCTACCCCTGTCCAAGACGTTTCAATTTGGAGCTGTCCCTCCAGGGAGCAGCTGAATTAGCACTTCAGAGGCAGCATGGATTCAGGTGTCCCCCTGAGCCCATGCCTAAGGACTCCCTGTGCACATGTCTTAGTAGTTTTAGCCTGCCTCTCCCCACCTCCCAAACTTGCTTAACCATCCTCATATTTCCTCTCCATCTCTCTCCACGAACCCAGACAATAGTGCCAGTGAAGAGCATATTCAGCATATCAATGATGTTATTTTTGTGGTGTCACTCTCTTGGTGTCAGCATGTAGGGAATAGGATTTCTCATTTGTGGGTGAAAGACAAGACGTGTAAATATATTTACGGGGAGACGCCAGGGTGAGCGGCAGCAACGGTGAAGGAACGTCAAAGGAGAACATCTCTGCTCATCTCCATCCCCACTGGACCTCGCTAGCCTTCTGACGATTAGCAGGCATAGGCGCCAACCACGGTTGGCATCGTGGAGACAAGCTCCAGAGATTCCTGTGGAATACCTGATGTGTGCGAGAGACAGGCTTTATTTGGAGTTTTGTACGGTAGTGGGAAAAAAGTCGTGGGAATGTGTTACAGCTAATTAGAGGGTTTAGAAGAACTCCGACACGCGAGTGATCTATGGCAGACCTCACAGGTTCAGTAAACAGTGCCAGTGAAGTAGGCTAAAAAAGTAAACTCTTTTCAAAAAGAAGAACTTCTAGAACCTTAAAATGCTTCTTTATGGGCTCCTCAGGTAAAGCAGTGGTTCTATTTAAAATTAGAACCATTTAAAATGCATGAATTGTTCTTTGCCTAGATAAATAATTCTTTAATTATTAAAGAATTATCTGTTTTTTCCCCTTCTATATAGCACTAAAAAGGTATACCCATTTTGCTACTATATAGATACTAAATAGAACCATTTTTGCTAAAAGAGTATTGGGAGAAGAAGGATGATATTAAAATAAAACATACCAAAAAGTCTAACTTTTAGTTGCTTGAAAAACCTTGAAATTAGATGTTCAAGCATTAGGAAGCCTTTAAAATGTTGGTTCTATTACCCAACTAAAGGTCTTACCCTCTTTTGTGGTTGTAGGAAATTGTGTTGAAAACCTTCCTATACACTGTAATAAACTGCAAAAAATTTGACGGTAGAATACTATAATCAAATTAAACATCTTTAAATAAGTGAAGATAATGATGCTGTAAAAACACAGTAAAATACTAATGACCACAGCCGCCAATATTTTACTGTAAACTCTGAATACTATAATCAGTTTACAATAAATAACTGCTAAAATAAATAACGTCAGTGATACTTTAAAAATACAGCAAAATACTACTGACTACAGCAGCCAGTATTTTATGTATGGAAGTTTAAAAAGGTTCACAGTTGCATCGGAAAAATTATGATTAAAAAAAACATGCACTGAAAGGTACTTTATGTAACTAAAAATGACAAAAACGTGATAAAAGCACCTTTAGGCAGCTTTCTTTTTAAGAGTTTGAAAATGCTGAGACCCTTAGCTGGTGACTGAAGACCCACTTCTTCACTGAGCAGTGAGGATAAAGACTACACATTTATATCTTATACGTAACATACAAAATCTTAGTACAATGTTAGTCTGCAAGCAGCTCCTAATTTAACTCTAGTTTTTCTAGTGTAAGGCACATTTTCTTTGGATGCTTCAAAGCACCCGTCTGCCATAAAACCATTTGCCAAATCCTGAAAATATAAACTTATTCTCATTCACACAAAACTAATAGCTGGCCCATAAGCCAGTCCTCAGGTCCTTAGCAACCAAGAAAGCAGAAAACTCCCTCTGTACCTCAAATCCCATGCAACTCGCAGCTCATCCCATATTTAACACAACAAGATGTACAGGCTTGATCTCAGCTAATAGCGCATAATTCAGCAATTAAAGATCAAACACTAATGAATTAAATATTTAAGACTCCTACAGATAGAGCACGCTCCTTTTGTTTAAAGTCTCTGAAGTTTGAGAACTAAGCTGAGAGCTGAGGTTTTTTATTGTGTTTTTTTTGTAACATGTTTCTAGGTGGAAAATACTGCTCTATTCCTCGGTGTTCATTTGGAATATTCCAATCCAAACTATGTAGAACTAATATTATCCAATCAAATTGTGTATTGCATATCATAATTAAAATGAAGTTTGAGTATTTTTAAAAATGTCATAAAAATGTTTCATGTTCAGGGTCTCATTAATAGTGTAAAATGACAGGAGTTAATACTTGAATAATTGTTAAAGTCAAATATTTTTCCTAAATTTCATTTCAAAGATAAATAAATGTTATACTTTACATATACAGTGGAGGAAATCATTATTTGACCCCTCGCTGATTTTGTACGTTTTGTAAGTTTCAAACCTCAAATGCCAGGAAGGTTTTTCTTTTCTTCTTCGATCAGTGTACCTAAATGTATTTTTGATCAAATTTCGTATTTTGTATCGCTGTAAAATGATAAACCAGTTCTGCTTGGTGACACATTTTTATTTTTTTCTGTAAAAACACTAATTTGGCTTTTATATGTAAATACACTTTGACTTTACCACCATTCTCTCACTTTTAATTGAGATTATGACTTTTATTATAACTATTATACATTTTCACACATTTACACACTTCTGTTTCTATTACATCTATTTTATCCTTTTTTTTTTTTTTTTTTTTAATTATTCTATGGTACCGTAACACTATCAGAGTGTTCGTTTGAGAGTATGAGGAACTAATGTATATGTGTTTGTGGCACAATTCAGGAATAGATATGTGATGGTACTGTACAATCACAGAGCGTTTAACACACAGTTTGTTCTCAGATATGAGAATAGTTTGGCTGAAACAGTGGCACGTTTGAAAAGTGTAACAGAAAACTGTTGGAGTGAATGGAGCGTTGTCAGCAACTGTGTAACTGAATACACAAATGACCAAACGGACTCTGATTATGTGACGAATGTGAGGCTTTGACATACAGAAGAGCTAATTTTCACTTTATCCTGTCCTCTCTCGCTTTCCCTCTGCGGAGCCGGGCCGTCCTCCACTCCCACCCTCTGCACCCTGATCACGGCCCCCTCTCTGATAACAGCGTAATCAGAGAGCCTCTCTTAGTGCTGGGAAAAGCCTGGGGGAGTGAGAGTGAAAATGGAAGAGAAAGAGAGAAAGAGAGAGAGACCTACACATACACAGAGACAGAGAGAGAGTGGGACATGAGGCATGTTGAGAGAGACAAAGACAGAGAGGGGGAGAGGTAAAGGGGCAGGAAGAGAGTGAGAGAGAAACAGAGAGAGAGAGAGAGAGAAGGTGGGAGGGTAGAGGGAGAGAGAGAAGGGGGGGGGGGGGGGGGAGGGTGTTTGGCCCTCTCCAGAGAACACTGAGTTCTGAGATACTGGAGCAAGAAGAGAATGAAGGTCAGAGGTTGGTGTCGTTTAAGAAAGGAATGAAAAGATGGATGGTCTTTGGAGTGAGAGAGGGAGATGTGAGCGGTGACCACTGGACTGTGGGACTGGATCGTGTCAGTGTGTGTTTGTGTAAATTGGTGTTGGGTGTCTCTCAACAACATGACTGTACAGTACAGAGGCTACACCCGCTGGACAGGAACCACAGACAGCTACACTCATGAGGTCTCTCTCTCTCTTTCTGAAATATCTGACATCTGAGTAAATAAGAGACTCAATAAAGTTCTCAGTGATAAGGAAGCCTTTTCAAAAGCAATATTATTCAGAAGCCTTTTAATCAGGCAGATGTGTGGTTTGAACAGGTCAGTGTGACCCTGCCCCACCCTTACTGTGTGTGTTTGTGTGTACTGGGAAGGGATGGGACTAAATCTACAGTTCTAAGCTTGAATTCTTAAGCATAAAATGTAGCTCCATGCATCTTTCGTAATACTTGGTTACACATCCCTTTGCTTTAATATCAGAAGTAGTAAAGAAATCATAAACTGTTTGTCTTTCAAGCTTCTATTCAATTATGTCCCCTGTGACTCAAATAAACACACACACACACACATGCATCAAAGGTATCATAACCCTGTTCCAGCTGGAGAAATCTGAAGACGTTGTCCTTTGAAGGTTGTTATCTAAATTAAACTGAAGGTAATGAGCTGTCACTCATATGCCTTTACACTGGCTCTGCCCGCTCACTGAGGGGCCCACGTCCATCCCGCTTCAAAACGCTGAAAAGGGCCGACAGCCAGAGGAGGCCTGAAGACAGGCGGGGAGGAAGCTCTGTGATGTGTCCTGACGTGCGAGTGATGACTCAGAGCTGGTGGAAGAAGAACTGGCTAAAAGGTCAGTCATCCTTGCACAGACATCCAAATAACAACACCTTCCATAAAATTACCATAATATTACAGCATAACAGTGAACTCTGCCCTTTTTCCGCCCACGCTAAAGTACACTGCGGTCAGAGTGCCAATACTCTGACCAGAGAGGGGTAAGTCAGAGACTGCCACCTACTGGCATTTCACATGGAGGAACATCTTCAGAATCAGAATAAGAATCAGAATCGGAAAGATTGATTGATACTGGAGCAAACTGCTTACGTTACAACTGCACAACTCTGACTCCGAGGCAAGAACAATAGAACATGTACAGTCTAAATAAATCTAATAAAAACAAGAACATTCTCTATACAACATGCAGTATTCTATAGTATAAATACTATAGATAAGTAAATGTTACTGTACTTAATAGAGATTGGTAGAAGTGATATTGGCACAGTAATATTACACATGGTAAGACTACTGCACATAAGTTATTGGATTCCTCAACAAAATAACTATAAAGGAATGAAGCCTCAGCTCTGCTACCACAAACACATTTGGTAACAATCCAGTTCATTTCTATGGTAATTTTAGATGCGGAACACATTTCAACATCATTTTGAAACCAATATAACTGGAGCAACATTACACTGACGATTGTCCATTTACTGCGGCTATTAACTATGAATAGAATATCATTCAATTTTGGTGTCTTTTTGCTTCATTTCAGCCAGAAAGCTGAAATTCGATACACAGAAGACGTTTACTGGGACGTTTTAGGCCAGTTTTCTTTTTTTAAGACTAATTCATGCAAAACAACATGTGAACTGAATTAATATTTGGAATTAGACTCTGACCAAAACGATAAAGGCCACAAAGGCCTTCTTTCCTCAATGCATACAGAATATTAGATCAGCTCAGATCACAGGAGGTGATCACCTGAATCCGAATACAGAGTTGCTGAATGCAGATATACAAGGTATTTTTCGCAGTTTTGATTTCAGCAGACAAATGTAAAAAAACTGCAATATTGTAATAAAATTATATCTCTAAAATGATCTAGATGAATGTATGCATGCACACCAACAGTATGTCAAAATGTATTAATGAAATGATTCATTATTTTGTTTCATTTTGATACATTTAATGTAACAATGGGTTCTGTAAAAGTAATATAGTGTTATACTTTGTTGGGTGATCATGAGGGTGGTGGGAGGTGGAGGGTAAACATGATCGTATGAATAGAAGCTTCTGAACAGAATATGAGTTAAGTTTATGTTCTTTTATCTTCATTTCAGCCAGAAGAATACTGTACACTGGAAAATCACTCTAAAAGTATAGTACTTAGTAGTATAGATATATATGTTAGCACAAACTTGGGTTAAACGTTATAATGAAAAAACAGATGCATTTAATGTAATTTAAGTAATTACAGTTCGTTCACTAACAGTAATATAGTGTTACGCTTTATTCAGTGATCATGAGGGTGCTGGGAGGGTGAGGGTAAACATATTATTGGTTATTATTTTTCTACCTGCTGGTGCAGGGTAATGCAATCAGGTAATATATTTAATGCAGCAATACACCAGTTCAATTTCTGTGCATTTTTCCTTCATCTAAGCCAGAAAGCTGAAATCCAATACATAGTACTTACTGGAACATTTATAGACCAGGTTATAGAAAACAAACTCATGCAAAGCACCTTGTGAACTGAATTAATCTGCTTAATTGACCCCAACTCTGACCATAATGATGAAGGCCACAAAGGTCTTTCTCCCTCACTGAATATGGAATAATAGATCAGCCCAGATCAGGCTCACCAGAACCAGAATATTTATGTCCAGGATTCAGAGCTGAAATAATTTATCACTTTTTATTTACACTGTATGTGACCTGAGAAACCAACCCACCCCCACAGCTTATCGGCACATTCAGGTCCAACAGAGTCTGCTATTGACTTTTCCTGTAGCACCTGTCCTTTTTCTTAGTCCTGTAGCTTCGGTGAACCTTAGCAGGGAGTGGAGAGGGGAAGCCACAAGCGCAGTGGTGGAGAAAGCAGGCCCTCCAACTCGAAAACATTACTTTGATGTTCACTGACTATCTGAGACCTTGCTGCAGCGAACCGAACCCCCCCCCCCCCCCCCTCTAATCAATGTGTAATTTGTGACTCAGGGCCTTTTTCATTTTGTGCTGCTTCATTCCACAAAGCAAGCGGTGCGGGGAACAATATTCTTTCCGTCTCTTTGTTTCCTTTTAATTGACTTTTTAACAAGGTAGTGCAGTGGCAGGCCAGACAGCAGATGGAAAGCAGGGGAGACTTCCTATGTTTTATCGCTCGGACTGTGGGAGGAGCAGCCGACCACAGAGAGCAGTTCATTAAACCTGTTACTCCGCTTCGGGTTCTTCCATGTATGCATGTGGAGAGAGAGAGTGGGAGTAAAAACAGTCGAATAGTGAAGTTCGGGGGGAAAAAAGCAAGAACAGAGAGGTACATTTTTTGATGAAATCAGCTATTGATCCTCATTGGGTGGAAGCACCAAGGAGCTGTGAGAAAAGAGCAGAGGCATGATGCTGAGTAAAGTCTTGAAACAATACCATTTCTGTTCCTTTACGTTTATTGGGCCCCGACAAACAAGAACCCAATTATCTGTTACTGTTTCTGAAACAATGCAGGATGGAAGACCGGAGCATAAATATAAAAAGATAAGGATCAGATATCATGTATCTTTTTATATGCCTTTTGCTTGCAAAACACTGAAGTACAGAGGCAGCAACAAACACAGCAAAACAAACAGAACACTCTAAAGGCACTTTTCAATTGGTATACAGGAACTGTGTTATACCTAAACCCCACTACGATGGCCTGGAAGTTGTAGCACACTTTGATTTTCCAGTGGATCTAAGCTCAGTAATGGTGATTCTGACATGTCAGCAGTGCAATTCTCCCTTTGCTTTTGTTATTGTTGTCTTTTTTTTTTATACTCTTGTTTGTTTTCTCTCTCAACATTGTTCAGCTGTGCGATGAACACCTTACCCAGCTAACTTGTTAATGATGTCCTGGTACACCTTGACATTTCTCACAGCGTTAGAAAACTTCCACTGAAATGTATCTTCAGCCCAAACGATAATAGCGCTTGAATTTTGTCGACTTCTCAGTTTATATCTCCATTGTTGTTTCGGCCTCTTCAAGTTCATCTGTTGTCATGACAACATTTTTGACCAACCAGGAAGCAGTGACGTTGTCACTGCGTGCCACTTTTGGCCCAGCCGGCGAGCAACAAGGTGATGGCTTGTGTTCCGCTTGGGCATGGGATGCTTTATTTGTAATGGAAAAATACTTGTTCATGGTATGGCACGGTTCCTTGTGTGGAAATGCTGCGTAATATCTCTGAGCTTTGAGAAAAAGTGCTGTGAAACTCATCATCGAAATCAGGCATAATTAGGGTTACAACACAGTTCCATTCCTACGGTAATGATGCAACCCAAATTTGGTTATAAGTCGAAACACACCCTAGCCTGTCACTTACCGATCCTAAGGATGTAAAATCATAATTTAGAGCAAAAAAACACAACTAAGCCACAGAAAAAAAGAGAGAGAAAATAAATATACTGTGTTTGTACACTGTACTGTAGCCCTGACAAAAAAAATGTGTGAAAAAAGTGTTACTGCATATTCCTCCGCAGCACGCAACCAATATAGTTCGCCCATGAGTACGACGTTAAAGGTGTAAGCTGAAGCAATCACATCTCAAGTTTTGAACGTTTTTTGGGAGTGAGTGTCGTAAAATCAAAACATAAGTTGAGACTGTCGGAATCCGAGGACCCCCTGTTGTTCTATATGTATGCGGAGGAACTGCAGCTGTACCAGCCCAGAAGACAGACTGACGCTAAATACAAAGCTAGTTTCTGTGGCGGCTGCTCATCTGCTTTGCATCTGTCTCCGACACGAAGGGAATCATTTATTAAAACAGACTGTGATTGATGGTTAAAATCACCACTGAAGCTCAGCGTTTTTGGTGCTGCTGTGAAAAGACAGCAAGGCTCCATCCATCATTCTTTTGTAATTTTTTAAATTTTTTTATACATATGTACGTACATGCCCTCAATCTTTCCGTAGCAAAGACCATAAATACACCTGCAATGTAGTGTTTCCCTCCCATGGTCCCAGAGGAAGCCATCCTTCTCTTACATGTTTTGGTGCTTTCTTTGCCTTAACACACCCACTACAACACAGTGAAGAGTTTCTGATGAACTGATTACTTTGGGTCAGATGTGTTGGGAGCAGTGGAAGCACTAAAATGTACTGAGCATCGACCAGGGTTGGGAAACGCAGCTCAACAGAAAGCTGCAGTATTGATCCGTTCATAATTCTACCACTAAGATTTAAAAAAAATCTAATGCTGCTTCTGTTTATATCTCTTTCGGTCAGTGCTAACACTAATTTCTACATAATATGAAGAAAATACTGGCATTGCTGTTCTATTACTCAGTACTGTCACAGGCCTTGCAATATATTACACCAGTGAATCAATGACATGAATACTTAAAGACTGCCTGCAGTATCTTGACCAAAATAAGCAACTTTTTATTTTTATTACATGCATAACTTGATTCATATGAAGAAGCACAGAAACACTCATCTGGACAGAAAATTATCCATGATCTCTGTATTGCAAAGTGTTCTGCAGTAGTGCAAATATGTATGATTACTATGAGTTTGTATGTATACTATCAGTTGAAAATATGGAGACACCTACCTAAATACATTTCTGCAAATGAAAGTTATGTTTTTGCACAACACAGGTTTTTAGCCCTTATCAATTTATTTCAAAAACTCATGCTGAGAACTCGAACAGTTGTTGAGTGAAAAACTTTCAATGAAAACATGTCAAAACATGAAAGATGTAAGAATCCGTACAAGTCAATGTCTGACATCCTGGTTGTGTGGTGATGCCGAGTCAAATTCTAGACTGTCCTTTAACTTTAAATGCACTCGTTAACTGTTTCATCCCATTGACTGTCACTTAAGAGCTCATTAGATATCTAATAGATATCTGTTGATCTGCATTATAGTTATAATTATATTAGGCGGCTTTTTGTACAAACACAGACACACACACGTATATATTTATATACAGTTATAAATATAAATATCGGTCACATCAGGAGTCACGGGTTCAATCACATGTGGATTTTTTCTGAGAATAACTGAGAGAAATCTCCACAATAACATGGAAACTGCAAATATTTTCTGCAATTTTTTTAAAAAGAAAAATGTACTAATTTTGTAACATAAATAGTAATCCAAACATAAATTCAGCTAAATAAAAATCAGTGTAGAGGGCACGCCCACATCCAGACTCCTTCCGGACCACTCTGTTCAGACTGTGCTTGTTTTTTATTTATCTATTGTTTTGCATTTCTACTTTAGTGTGTTTCAGAGAATTCCATATTAAAAATTCTTTTTATCATATAAATTAAGAAAAAGTTACAAATTTTGTAATATAAATATGAACCTAAATTAAGCTACATTTCCATTTAAAATATAACTGTATAAATCTTTTTGTTCTGTCATGAGAAACACAATGAAAACGCTTTTGGGATGTTAATATGACTTTCTGCACCAGCTGCACAGAGATCTACCCGCCGTGCATCAGACAGCCGTTCTTTTCCAGAACGCACAGATTGCCAGTCCGCCCCTGACTCATCTTGAGTGTTTCTCTTGTTTTTCGATTTGTTCTTCTTAAAGCCCAGTAGTTTTATTACTGTAACTTAAATTAAAAGAGGCTGTTGAGCTCAGTCACCATCCAATGTCTGCTTTAACTGGCGGGTCTCTATAATACTCCTTCTGAAGAACTCTGAATAAGGTGCGCTGCTGATGAACAGTAAATTATTGATCTGTAAAATTCTTGGTGATTACCCCTACATTTTACTTTTATACAAAAATTACACAAATGTATTCCTGTATTTATCTGTTTATACCAAAGAAAACCAAACATAATGCCCGTGCATGAATTACAGTGCAGTCTGCATGGGCTTACATTTACATTTTCGTTAAGGGTAATGTATTAAACTGAGTTTAAAATGAAATTAAAGTGTTTTGGGAGCATATTTGGGGCATGTTTAGAGTTTACGCTATAAAAAAGGGGTATTTTAGGCATTTTTTAACCAAAACAAGGGTGCTCTTTGAACGTAACCCCTGTGAAAAGCAGGGGGTTACTGTATATGTACATACACACATTTTCACAGTAATACGTGTTTTCGTGACTGTTTTGACTAATACACAATGTGCACAAATGTGTTGCACAATTGTCAGCGCTGATTACTTATCTTGCTGTTACAGAAATGATATTTTTACCCTTCCTCGCAACAAGAACACTCCTGATGAACTCATCTGAACTTTCTAAGTGTATGAACTTTCTCTTTCTGCTGCCTACTGACCTGAATCAATCAGCCCCACCTCACCCTCCTGCCCCACACACACACACACACACACACACACACACACACACACACACACACCCTGATCAAAAGCATGCCCCCTGAGCTTCAAGTGATGAAAAATAAACCAACAAACAGATGAATAATTAATCTAAAACACTCTCTCAGGCCTTACTATGTAGTTCCGTGGTAAAAGCACAATTTTGGATCCTTTTTCTCCATCAGCCCTACAATACTGCATACTCTGTGAGACACTAATCCACAAACAGCCGTCTGAGCACTGTGAATCTCTATAATGAATAAATCATTATAACTGTAGTGCTACAGTCCCGTGTTACTAAATGTTTACGTTTACATTTATGTAATTTAGGCACAAGTCAGAGGTTAAAGAATAAGTAAGGAAAATACAGAGTTAAGAGGGTAAACCTTAAACATACACTACCGGTCAAAAGTTTTAGAACACCCCAATGTATCAAGCTTTACTCAATTGAATTTCAAATAGTTCAGGTCCAATGAATAGCATGAAATGGTACAAAGGACAGTGCTGAA